>ULGW01000005.1:600000-1006966 GCA_900518995.1 Yarrowia yakushimensis
AGCATCATCGACTTGGTATTGTGCTTCTTGCGACCCCATTATCCATAATTTCTAGCCCTCCTGCTTCACTTCATCCATCTCTCGCAACACTCCTTTCGATAATCAGTCATCACGTGACTCATCTCGATATCCTTCTGATTTCTTGCGAATTTCAGATCCCTTGCAATTTTTCAACTCTCGTATTTCAACTATATCCTCTACCGGACCCTTCTCATTCTCATCCTACCAGTAGCAGCTACTCCATTTATCATGATCAGATCACAATTACACATCTGCGTACGATGCCTGTATGAAATGACAGTGTTTGACACACCGCCGATCTAAATCCATCATGACTTCACAGACCCCGCATTATAAATACACCATGGCTGATTCAGGAGACTTTCAGGGGTTCTAACAGGCCCACCCTGGTCGATATTGCATCATGACGATCAAAACTCAGTAAGAACCGGATTAGTGGGTTCGAGTGGAAAAGTTCGAGTGGAAAAGCTCGAGTGACTGGATCTCTTGTGAATGGACGAAAATATTTATTTCGAATTTTTCTTGGAATTTTCTGATTTTCCCCTTTTCCAATATTACATGAATATTCAAACACAGTCTCAGACACCACTACTGGTACCACTACCCTGGTACATACACGACAAGACAGTAAACGACATCCATTACCTCCTAACTACAGGTATCGTACTACTCCTCACTCCTCACCCTCCTCACTCCCTACCAATCAACACCCTCTCATATCCTGCCAGCCGGGTAACTCTACAAACATTATGCCTCATGCAAACCTTTTTTTTCTCCATCATCTCCTATCGCCGCAGCATGCATAATACGTACATGATACGTACGTCATTCTGAGACGTTGGACAGGGCGGTTTGCCACTTTGATAAATCCGCCTTCTGCTTATCACTCAATGTGACCCTATCTTTGCCACTGTGACCCTAGTTATCTCCTATGCTATGCTTTGGGCGTATAGCAGATAATCTATGGCGCAACGGTTGCAACATTTTTCATGTCACCTATAGTCCCCACTTCCCCTCGGGGGGTTTTTGTTTCTTTTTTCTTTTCTTTTTCTTTTTTTTCTTCTTTTTTTTTCCCTCTCTTTCTTTCTTTCTCGCAGTGGCGGTCTTTTTATCTTCCTTTCTTGCTGCGCAAAATAAGGTTAGGGAGGGGCAGATACTGAGCGATACAGGAGCGAGACAGGTGATAGAGAGAGCCACACGGGACGCGGGCCACGACATTCCATAAGTCATCATATCTCATTAAAGTACAGGGCAACGGAAAGTTGCATGCTATGTGGGTCCGAGTAACTCGGTTAGACCTTGTTGGCCTGGGTCTGCTCTCGGTGGAGCTTGGATGCATTCTGCTCGTGCAGCTGGTCCTTGCACGACTGGAGCCCCGAGCAGTTGTGCTGCTCGAGCAGCCGGTGCGTGCTGCAGAACTTGCCGTCGCAGAAGGAGCAGTCGCCGACCATGCGCAGCGGTGCGCTGGAGCAGCCCGTGAAGGAGCACCGCTTCTTCTTCTTGGTGGTCTTGGGCGCGGCGTTGCGGCTGACCACGTTGACGGTCTTTGAGTCGAGGTCCAGCTCCTCGATGGTCTTTGTGTCGTCCAGAGACTGGCCTCCGAACACCAGGTCGATGGTGGACGACGACAGCGAAGCGTCTCGGCCGTGCAGGTACTCCTTGACGGCGGCGATGGTGTTGGACGGGTCCATGGTCACGTCGTACGACTTTCCGGACACAAACTTGACGGTGAAGGGCATCTTGGGTGGATGTGGTGGGTGGTGGTTATGGATGTGGTGATGTGGTGGGTGTGTGGGTGGTGATGGACGTGGCTATGGATGTGGTGATGAGATGCTTGTGACTCTTACGGCTCTTGCGACTATTGCGATTGCGACTCTTGTGACTCTTCCGGCTCAGTCTATCGATTTCTGGCTGCTGTTGACCTTGTGGGTGGCGTTGTCAGGTGGTGCAGTCTCTTGTGCGGACCCACCCCTTTATATACAAGCCACGCGATAACGTAATATAATGACTCTGATTGTCAAACAAGCTCGCTATCTCTTCTCGGGACTTCCATAAGCCTTGTTTGCCCTGCTAAAAACAGCACAAAGTGTTGCATGCATGGTTAAACCTTATTTCCCAAAACCCACAGACCCCACCACCTTGGGTGGCCTCCACTCACCCCCCACCCTCCACCTCTTGACATGTGCTGACCTTGAGAACCGAACTCACGGACGGAGGAGGGCGAAAGGGGATGAAGGAGTCCTAGCCTGAGTAATTTGACAACCATCATTGAGTACAATATATATATTTTCTACCGCCGTAGCATCAAAACATTCTTGCTCATCTGCATACACTTCCACGGTCGTATTCTTCAAGAGTTCACACGAGCAGGTGAAAAAGAAGAAACCTGACTAAAAGATGCGAATCATAATTCCTCCGATTTGCTCGGTCATGTGCCGATTATCATGCGCCCCGTTAAATTGACGTGCCTGTACTGTGACTCTAATCTTTGTTTGTTCTCCAAAGAAGGCGTTGCACCTCTGCCTGTCTTTTCAGCCGCCCAGGACAGGAGGGCACTCCGAAGTCATACCGAGACGAGAAAAATATACAGAAAATAAAATACAAAATAATGTAAATAAAATAAAAATACAAGATTTAAAATAAATATATTCCCTCCCCCAAACCAGGACAAATCCCTCGAACCACTCATTTAGCACTTCTCACTCACTTTAGTCCCTCTTTTTTTTTCCTTCCTTTTTCCCTCACCCGATAAACTCCGCCATTGTTGAAAAAAACGGCTCCAACGGAAAAACCCTCATTTAAAATTCCCCAACAAGCGAGCCCTCACTGGCAGGTTTCAGTCGAGCGAGCTGACAAGGTGAAAACCTGTAAGTGTTGATACAACCAATTAGGCAACTCCGGTTGAATTTTTCTCCTCGGTAGTGTGGAATGTGATTGGGGCTGGAACGTGATTGGGGCTGGGATGGTCACGTGACCAAGAGGTGGGGTAGAGGCAGTCACGTGACAGCATCCTACAATCTTACAACACCCACATGACCGACCCCATAGAGTTGGATTAACTGCAACAGAGAGTCTGCTGACTGCTTGTGTGTTTGGTCACGTGACCCCATGCTGTGTCCTGCAGTTCATGTGACCTCCATAACTTGTCTTTCTGTTTTGGTCTTCTGTACTCGTACTTGCAGTGTATGTCTCACCAACTGTTGTAAGGGCTGGTTTTGTTTCAGGATTTGGTTCTGAGACTGAGACTGAATTAATGTTGTTGAAAAAAAAAAATCCAATTTTTTGAGGCTGTTTTTTTTTGCAAGTTCGTTTTTCGTAATTAGGCACGATTTGATTTGGTTGCGTTGGATCAGAATTTTGCCACATTTGCCACGGATATCATGAAATTCGGAAATTTTGGAAAATTCAAAAATCAAAAATAAATCTAAAATTCAAAATAAAATCCAGAACCCCATTCCAAATTTCCAGTCTCAGATAACCAGGTCAGGGATGATTGCTTGGGGTCAGATTTTGCCACGTTTGCCACTGATATCACGGAATTTAAACAATTAAATTACATTAATAAAAAAATTCAAAAATAATTCAAAAATAATTCAAAAATAATTCAAAACTAATTCAAAAATAAACGGAAAAAACAAAAACCCCAAAACCACACCTCCAGAGTCATTTTCATCAATAAGCAAGCAACTCTTTGAATACCGAGGACCAGTTTTTGCCACTTTTGCCACTGATATCGTTAAATGTGGGAATTCAAAAAAAAAAACTCAAACAAAATCAAACAAAATCTCAAACCGCCATTTCCATCCATCCAGTCCCATTCTTAGTGAACGGGTACTCCATCCATGGCCCCTATACATCAACAACCCAGTTAGTCACCCAGTTAGTCATGTATGCATTTTCTAGAAACTTCTAAACAACTCCATTCCTATTACTAAGCATTCCAAAGTCATCACAGGGACACTCTGGAGGTATCCAAAGAAGCGCTGTCACGTGACTATATCTGTTGTCATCTTTATATGATCTTTTCATCGACAACGGCCTCGTTTTGAAGCACTTTTCCAAGCTAGCACTTCCAGAGTCTTCTCGCGATTTCGCAGATTTTCTGGGAGGTTCTGATAACCTTATTTTGTGGCGCGTGCAGGTGGCGTGCATGTATTGTGCATGTGATGTGCATATTTCATGCACTCGGGCTGAACTTCTGGATGATTCTCACGGGGTGGCAATAGCAGTATATAGTCTGGGGTCTCCCCCGGGTTTTCTGTCTAACAAACACACACAGCTCACCCACACAACCACACGATCATCATGATGCAATTTGTCAACTCTCCCTACCAGCAGCAGCGGATGCAGCACAACGATCCCTACCATGCTCAGCAGCGTGCTCTTGAGGAGATATACCAGCGTCAGGCCTATGAAGATTACCGTCGACGAGTGTACGAGTTCAATGTCAAGTATCAGGAGCTCAAGCAGGAGGAGACTCGGCTTCGGATTCAACAGAAGAGGCTGTACCAGAAGAAGTGGTCTGAAGAGCAGGAGAAGCTGATGATTCTGGAGCAGCAGGAGCTGCGACGACAGCAGAAGCTGGAGATGCAGCGACACAAGGACCGGGAGGAGCGGCTCCGACAGCAGAAGATTCTTGACGAGGAGCTGCGCCTGAAACTCCTTTGGCAGCAGCGACACGAGTTTGCCATGGATGTTTTTGACGAGGTTGATATGCTTCTGAAAGAGGAGGAGGAGGAGGCTGCTCAGGAGGCTGAGGAGGCTGCTCGACAGAAGGAGGAGGCTGCTCGACAGAAGGAGAAGGAGGCTGCCCAGGAAGCTGCTCGACAAAAGGCTGCTCAGGAAGCTGCTCGACAGAAGGAGAAGGAAGCTCAGGAGGCGGCTCGACAGGAGTCTCTTCGACAGGAGGCTCTTCGACAGGAGGCGGCTCAGAAGGCTTCTCAGGAGGCTGCTCGACAGAAGGCTGCTCAGGAGGCTGCTCAGGAGGCTGCTCAGAAGGCTGCCCAGGAGGCTGCTCAGGAGGCTGCTCAGAAGGCTGCCCAGGAGGCTGCTCGTCAAAAGGCTGAGGCCAAGGCAGCTTCTCTGGAAAAGGTGCGAGTGGCTGAAGCCAACCGACAGACTGCTCTCAAGGCCATTGAAGACGCTGAAGCTGCTCGACAGGCTGCCCGAGATGCCATCGAGGAGGCTGAAGCTGCTCGAAAGGCTGCTCTTGAGGAGATTTCCGAGGAGGAGTGGGTTGAGGTTCAGGCTGAGACTGAGACTGAGACTGAGACTGAGGCTCCTGAACAGACCCAATCCGTCGAATCTTTTGCCGATCAATACACCCAGTTGACTGGTTCGGAAAACGGTCCCTCTTGTGCCCAGGCTCTCAAACAGCTCGGTTTCAATGTTGTCTATCAGGATGACACTGAGGAAGCCGAGTCTGAACCGACTGAGACTCATTCGGAGACTCTTCCTACGGTTGAAGAGCCCTCGGAGGACACTCATCCACTTGTGGCTCTTCTTCTGTCTCTTGGAATCCCTGCTACCATCTCCGAGCCCCAGGATGTGGCTCTAGCAGACTTTGTCGAGTCTCTGAGTGATGGATCTTCAGATTCAAAGAAGTCTAGCAAGTCCAAAAAGTCCAGCAAGGCCAAGTCCAACAAGACCAACAAGACCAAGACTACTTCTCCTGCCACCCCAACCAAACCCCTTCCCTCGGTCGTGGTCTACTCTTCTCCTGTAGACACCGAGGACGAGTCCAAGAAGCTGTCCAAGCTGGCTGGTGTTGTGGATCGATCTGCAGAGACGTACGAGCGCATCCAGAAGGCCGCCTCGCACTCCGACTCGGAGTACTCCAACTCTGTGTCGTCGTACAACTCGCGAATCAAGGTGATTCAGCAGGCCCAGATCAAGCTGGAACAGATCTACGCTCAGTTGGATTCCATGGCCGTGACCAG
Organism: Yarrowia yakushimensis; assembly: GCA_900518995.1. Lineage (NCBI taxonomy): Eukaryota > Fungi > Ascomycota > Dipodascomycetes > Dipodascales > Yarrowia > Yarrowia yakushimensis. Next base: position 605,961 of record ULGW01000005.1, read on the forward strand.
CTCCGAAGACAAGAAGGAGCGAGCCCGACTGATCCGAAAGGCCGTTTCAACTGCTGAAGCAATCGATCCTCTGGTTGAGCAGCTCAAGTTGGAAAAATCTCGACTTGAAAAATCCGTGTCTTCTTCAGACGAAGAGGAGATTCCCCGAAAGGTGACCAACAAGACCAGCAAGAAGAACAAGACTCTGTCAGCTTCTCCGCTCAGAACAGTCACTCTGGAATCCGTTCCCGACGCAGACTCTGCTTCCGACTAACTTTTTGTATGATAATTTGATTATGAGATTACTAGATGATAGATATTAGGCGATGATATTTGAGTATAGACAATAGACACTCGAGAGAAGTATATCTCGTTATTGTATTATTATGATGAGCACTCTGGTTGGTATATTCTTGTGGAGTTGGTCTGAGGGGTTGAGAAGATGAGATGTATTAAGTCTATCAAATGGCTGTAGATTTAGACGACCAATAGTGGATATGATCTTGGTTATAACTATTTAGTTGACTTTTCAGGGGTCAATTTGTTATAATTACTTACGTAACTCTGGATAATGGAATCCACTCTAACCACTGATTCACTCAATGTAACCCTCCTAGAATCCGTCTCAGAACACTCAATATCACATAAATACTACTGATAGGTATATTGCAATAATTCATTGAATTGTATGAGAAAATATCCTCCTTCATATACAAAATGTAGTCCCTCAGCTGTTCAAACCAGACGTCTATCTTCTTTTTCTAATGTCCACCAAATGCCAGGGTCAGATGGGTAGAAATCCAGCTTTTTCAGGGAAGAACAAATGCAGACACATCCCCTCTCACGTCACAACTTGGAGGCTCGATCCTTGGCGATATCGCACATTGCGTTGAAAGCCTCGAGTCTCTCTTTGACGACATCTCGTCGGTTGATCCGCTCCTCCATGTTCTTCATAATGACTTGTCGAGATCGTCCGTTGACGAAAACCACGTAGATGAGTCCAGGAAACGTGGCTTCGTACTGCTGGTTGAGTTTCTCCAGCCGCTGGGCCTCTTCGGCAGACTGGGCCTGTAGAGACTCCTGCTCGGCCTGGGAATGTGAAGAGCCGACTTTTTGGGCGCCCAAACGAGGATGAGCGCCAATGATCTTGTTGAGTCGCGGGTCCGAGTCGCTGGACGTCTTTAGTAGCTGCAAAAGCTCCACTCTGACTCTCTCAATGAGCTCGTTGTAGCTGTGAAACTGGAGTTTGATCACTCCCTGGGTCACAATGTGCTTGAGGGTCGCACACGGCTCGAAAAGATGATCCAGCAGCAGCTCCTGCTCGGCCAGAGCCAGCGACGGAACCGTCTCGATCGGAGGCAACTTGTACATGTTGTAATGGAGAAATGGATGAAAAGAAAATCACCCTCGCCTATCTGTACAGTAGTCTGCATATGCACCTGGCATGCATGATGCTTGCGGGATTTAGAGTTTCGGACTTGGCCGGTGGAGATAGGAGATGAGGGGAGGGGAGGGGAGGAGAGTAGGGGTTGGTTCGGTGTGAGGTGGTTGTATGATTCAGCTGTGTTGTTCGATTTAAGGGTATATTGATTACACAATTTTTTTCATTTTTTTCATTTTTTCTTCATTTTTTCATTTTTTTCTTTATTTTAAATCAGATTTTAAATCAGATTAAAGTACCTTTCAAGGAGATCACCGAATCAAGAGAGATACAAGTCAGATGATGAACATCGGATGACTCCATGAATTCAAGTGTCAGATGAGATGTACGAGATTATACGAGTCAACACCCATGACCTACACAGATAACTCCTTACATCAGATTGATTATCTCTACAGTATATTACCTCTGTCAAAACCAAATATTCTCTTCGTTATTCAATAAATAATGCATTGTATTTTACACGAGCATGGCTCTTTTCATCACCGTCACACGGCCAACCCAGAGAACCCCTGGAGAACCTCTGAACCTCCAGAATGATATCCCTCTTCAATCTTCCACTTTTGGCCCTCCTCGAGCTTTTCCAGAATCGTACAACTATGTCCAACGACCAACAGACCCGGAGGACGCGATCCAATGGCCTCCACGGCTTCTACTAGATGCTGTAGAGTCGTTCGAGTGACTCTCTGGTCATGACAAGAAGCTCTCTCAATCACAGCACAAGGAGTAGACAGATCCCAGCCTGCAGTCGACTCAATGGCCTCCATAAGTCGATCCACTCGATGCAGAGCCATCAGAAAAATGACCGTTCGAGACTTGACAAACTCGGGAATCACAGGCATGGCTCCCTTACGTCCTGTACCCGTGCAAATCAACACCTGGTCCGCCACATCTCTATGAGTAGGAGGAATGTTTGCAGCCAGAGGAGCAGAAAGAGCAGAGGTGATTCCAGGCACAACTTCGGGCTTGTATCCATGACCGGCAAAGAAAATGTACTCTTCTCCACCTCGTCCGTAAATGTAAGGATCTCCCTGTTTGAGCCGAACAACCAGCTTGCCCTGCTTCAGACCCTCGAGACCTCGCTCCAGAAGCTCCGTCTGCGCTGCCTCGGCATTTCCAGGGTACTTTTTGGCAATAAACACCTCGGTGGATCGAGGAATCAGATCCAAGACAGATTCAGGCACCAATTTGTCGGCCAAAATCAGATCCGCACAATTGATACGTTCCAAGGCAGCAGAAGTCAGAAACTGAGCAGATCCAGGACCAGACCCAATCAACGAAATGTGAGCTTTGCGGGAGGGAGCCGCTGACTCAGCTGCTGACTCAGCAGAACTCTTGTCCTGAGAACTATGATAAGCTCGGTTGAGATCGTCAATAGAAACACTGGCGAGCTTTCCAAGCGGGAAATACTCAACCAGCTGACTAAGCCATCGTAGCCGCTGCTTCTTCTTTTGAATAAATGTCTCCGAGTCCTCCACAACCAGAACATTGAGTCGTTTCTGTTCTGCATCATCGTCTTCCTGGCCAATCTCCTCGGCCTCAAAAACGTCCTTGAGATCCTCCTCGTAAATCCGTTCTCTCAGAGATCCAATCTTGTTGCAAATCTCGTCCACATTGGCTGGTAGAGCAGCCACCATTTCTCTCTTGAGACGATTGGCAAGCCGACATCCCTTACCAGAGGTTGTAACTCCAACCTGAAAGTCACCGTCCGAATAAGACGCCAAAAACGTAAATGTGCAGTACTCAGGGTGTCCAGCAACATTCAGAGGAACTCGCAAAGAACAACACTGATCATAAAAGGAACCAAGATCAGAATTTCTCTCAACTCCAACAATAAGAACCTGATCCACAACCCCAGAGACCTCGGCTCGGCCCAACGAGGTCACGTGACGAAACTCGAACCGCTCAGCAACATGCTGGACTTTTTTTATCTCCACCAAATCCTTCAGGGCCTCGGGAAGTTGTTCTCCAACATAGATGGGAACTGCTCCACACTCCAGAGAACGTTGTGCGCGTGAAAGAGCCAGATTTGACTGTCCTGTGATGATATGGCGATGGCCGTGTGTTTTCTGCGCCGTTAAAAGTTGCATTTCAATAGTGTCTAGAAGTCTGTGTGTGTTTCTGGGTAAATCATCTCTCCCCACATTATATCATTTTTCAGCGCCATTCGAGGTGCATGTCAGACGCATCCCACCACTCATCATGTCACGTGAAATGTGGCGAGTATGCACTCATCCACACAAGCGACCGCATATATGCAAGCCACGAACCTTATTTTGGGAAATGAATGTCAATACGCAGGAGTTGATTGGTCAGAGTCAATCTGGTCCTGAGTCACCCTGTGGCGCAATCCAGCGCCACTTTCGTTGCAGGTGGCTTCATGTCACGTGATTGAAGTGAGGTGGACGATATTGCTGATGTGCGATGTTATGTGAAGAAGTTGAGACGTTCGGATTTAGACAGTGGAGGTTCTCTTAAACTATCCTCCAGTAAAAGTACGATAAGATGAACTTGTACAGGTAACATACAGATACAAGTACCAGGGGTACCGTACTTGTAGCTCCTTAGAATGTACTTTGGGATCACGTGATACTTGCAAAGGATACAGTGAGTTCACGTGTGGTCACATGACTATCGTCCACTCCTCGTGGGTGGCTGTGGCTTGAAAATAAGACTAAAATCAGCCACAGTGAAGAGTTTTATGGCTGAAAGTTGGCTGATGGTCTAATTGCTGGACTTTGAGTGGATAGAGAGGTGTGGCTGGGGTGAGGGAGGGGGGGGAAGATTGAGGCTGATCAGAGGATGTAGATGGGGTGGTAGGGTGGTTTGGATGTCTTTTGAGGTGGTATTTGTTGTTGGTTGAGTACCCTTGTATTGGTATAATCAATCGTATAAGGTAATCAGACTGAATTGACTCATAACCTGTTGGTGATTAGTCAGCAAGGGAGGGTGAGATGGGAGGTATGATTGGAGGGGAAGACAGCAGGAGGATACTTGGATATCGTCAGATATTCAACCTGATTTGGTTTCATAAGAAATTGGAAGAGTAGAATGGAAGGGTTATACTTTGAGAGGAGGGAGGGAGGGAGGTGTGATATAGGAGTGTAGAGACGAAAGTGGTAGTACAAGGGTAGTATGAAGAAGTCAAGTTTGTGTTGATGATTTCTTGAAAATCATTTATTCATTATTATACCAATGGTATTCGTATTCGTATTCGTATTCGTAGTCGTATTCGTACTGTACTGGTATGTTCACTGCCCCAATTTCCTTGTTCTCCCAACTGAGTTTTCTCGTGGGGCACATTCAATGGGGACTTGAGAATGTACCAGTATGATACCTGTACGATAGTGCCCCATTGGTACCATTTCTTGGTCAGGTGAGAGACGTTCATTGTTTGATAAAGAGGAATTATTTACCGAGGGAGATTATTACCGCCGTCTTTGTTCTCTCAAATGGGGCCATTTGGACTACAAGTATAAATACCTGTCTAGGACGCCAGAGTACGATTGCACTTACATCAGACGTTGCACTTAACAAGGTGTTCGTGATGCAAAACGTTCATCTGAGATGTATCTTTGGTCCTAGGGGGATTTCTCAGACTAACAGGTCGAACTGATGGTTGGTGCTGTTGGTGCTGTGGTTGGTGCTGTTGGTGCTGTTGGTTGGTCCGATGTGTTACTACTGTTGGTTAGCATCGTACTGTACTGTTGGTTAGTATCGTACTGTACTGTCAGTGTACTGTCGGGGTACTGTACTGTCGGTTGGTACGATCTGTCAGTACTGTCGGTACTGTCGGTGTACTCTTGGTACTATCCGATGGTACTCTTGGTCGGTCGACTACTGGTACAACACTACCTCCAGAACACCTACAAGACACCGCCAAGCTTGAGATCCAGGTGAGCCTGGCAGAGGGGTGTGACGAGAGGAACCTCTGTCGAGTCCATCGTGAGCTGCGACCCGAGCTCCGTCAGACTGGGTGGGATGCGAACAGGATGGCCAGGACTAGTTCAGTTCAATGGGCACAGTCTTGCTACCTCATAGTCACAGTGCTCCGAATCAAGGACATGAGGAGAAGAGAGAGATGTTCGTTGATGACTACTGTAGTATCTGTCACCTGATTTCTCGTCTTTTGTCTTGACTGGGCAGACCGTCCATGAGTTCTCTTACAACGGGGGTTTTTCTTTCTTCATGGGTTGCGTCATCACCTGGGCACCCAGATGTCGGTTGACTGTGCTCCACACCGGCTAGGTCGATTGCTTGAACGAGTTCCTCGCTTAAGTAATTGACAAGTTCTTCTAGTCAAGTCTTCGGGACAAAGACTACTAGACCTGGGCAGGTGTAGGCTATCTCCCTAGCCTGTGCAGTTGGTTAGTTGTATGAGAGAGAGGTACTGTCGGTTGGTAGACGGTTGGTACTGATTCCTTCTCTTCTGACCCCTATTACTGCATCTGAACCTCTACCGACAGTTCCTATCCTCTGGTAATCTCCCACCAGGTTATTTGATGCCCTCTCTCAACAACGGCAACTTCTCACTCAACCTACTCCGACTAGATCCCGAGACCATGGCGTAACGATCAATATCCAGGGCGATTTCTCGGATCTGAGCGGGGGAGTGTGGGGAAGTCATCTCTATGGTACCAGTACTATCATTAGTACATGGTCTATTGTAGTCTAGATCAGAACGATACTCGAACAAAACTTTTGGTGTCTGGACAAGTCACGAATCAGAAAAATTGATTCACGGTTGAAGGGTACACGGTCTGATTTGATTGTTGGTTGTTTAATCCGTACAAGTACAAGTACTGGTAGTCTACCATCGTCTATATAAGCAGGTTTTAGACTAGTCTTTAGACTAAGCCAAGCTATCATATCAAGCTATCATACCAGAACTACCACTCTCCAGAATCGACATCCAGAATCGACATCCAGAATCGACATCCAGAATCAACAAACCGAACCCACGACAAGCAGCAATATGGCAACTCCCCACATCCTCTAATTCATCCATTTCCCTTTCTCAATTCGTTCCCCCCCCCCCCCCCCACCTCATCTCCCATCACAAGGTTGCATTGCATGCACTAGCGATATGCGGGGTATAGTTCACGACAAGATATATAATCTCCTCGAGCCCAGGAAACATCAGAATCAACAGTCAACATGGCTACAATCGACAAGGACTGTGTGATCAGCATCCACAAGCTGATTGACGCCTATTGCTCGGACCCGTCGGTGATTCCGGGCTTCGTGATGAACGTGGTCAACAAACGAGGCGAATTGCTGGTCAATTATGCCGCGGGCCAAATGGGTCTGGAAAACCCGACTCCAATGACCACAGACGCCGTGTTCTGGCTCGCATCGTGTTCCAAGCTCATTGGAGCAATCTGCGCAATGCAACAGGTCGAAAAGGGTCTGATTGGACTGGACGACCCTGACAAGGTGGAACAACTCTGTCCCGAACTCAGAGACGTCAAGGTGATCAAAATGGTCGATCGAAAACCAACTCTGGTCGAAAAAACAAACAGAATCACCCTCAGAATGCTCCTCAGCCATACCGCGGGATTCTCATACTCCTTCTTCCACCCCTGGCTCATCAAACTGTTCCCCCACGTCGACGAACTAGCAGGAGACCGTCACGTGCTCGATACGGCTCTCGTGTTCGAGCCAGGCACAGACTGGGGCTACGGAACCAGCATGGACTGGGTGGGAGTGCTCATTGAGCGTCTACGGGGCAAACCAGTGTCTCAGATTGTCCAAGAGGAGCTTTTCGAGCCCCTTGGAATCACCGACATTGAAATGAAACCAACCCAGAGTATGCGTGACCGAATGGCCAATCTGCACCAAAAGGACGCAGAAAAAGGATCCATGACCCAAAGACAACACGTATACTCTCTGGACGCGGAATTCGAGTCCTTTGGAGCTGGTTACTTTGCCAAAGGAAGCGAGTACGTCAAACTTCTTGCCATGCTACTCAACGACGGAGTGGGACCCGATACAGGCAACCGAGTGCTCTCCACAAAGTCTGTGGACGACATGTTTGCCAACCAGATCCCCCAGTGGCCCAATTACGGTCGTCGAGCCACTCCTCCGGGTAAACCAGAGTACACCAACGCTCTTCCCGAGCTGTATCCCCAGGGAACGGCTCCTCAGGGCTGGGGCATCTCGTTCATGCTGACCATTGAGCCTACCGACACTGGTCGAGGACCCAACTCGGGCTGGTGGAGCGGAATCATCAACACCTTTTGGTGGGTCGACAGAGCCAAGGGGGTGGCTGGTCTGGCCCAATCCCAGATCCTGCCCTTTGGAGACGAAGACGTAATGGTTCTGTGGAACACCATCGAAGCCATGGTCTACAAGTCTCTGGTTGAGGACAAGTCCAAGTTGTAGGGATATAGCAGTAAGAGATTTAGATAGGCAACAGTAGAATCTCAGAAGAGAGCAAATGGAGTACTAAGGATACTGTCAAGTGTTCTAGGAGAGAAGACACGGTACCTAAGACTACAGAAACTGATGTATTGTTCTGTAATAATATCTGATCTAGGAAGATCTTCGAGTTCCATCTGAGACTATTTCACGAGTCTTTGCAGTCGTTATCCGTGAATATATCGAGGAAATCTGATCAGATTATTGACAATAGAACCTCGTACACTGTGATATATCTTATATAGATCATTTGTCAATTGCCAACCAACGTCCAGGTCTGAGAGTACTTCAATGTAGGTCTCAGGATGACTACTGAGCTCTGCCAACAGCAATTGGTGGTTCAGAACGTCAAAAGAAATATTTCTTGGTGTCATTGAACTCGCCTCGTCTCAAAGAACACTTTTATTAACTTCCTTTTCTCTCTTCTGTGTCGATACTCTCCTAGGGACTGCCCATACTATGATAAGCCATATCTATACTGAGATATAAAACTTGAGTAATTGAGAATCACTCGATCTCAGGAGTAACAGCTAACCTAGATAAAATGTATCATCACTCTTCTTCTCTCTTTTTTTTCTAAGGAGATATTTCAAGTACTGTGCAAGTACATTGAACTTGTAGTTGTGCATGTAATTATGATCCACATTAGAGTCAGATCTAAGAGTGCAGAAGATCATATAACAAGTGGAGTTAACTCATAGCATTTCTGTCCCTCCTCTAAATATTTTCCCCGACGGAAATCACTCTTTGGGCCCCTAATACCTCCATCCAAGGCCACAAACCACGGGGCAACCTGGCCGAGTGGTCTAAGGCGCCAGGTTCAGGTGACTGAATCAATATCCTGGTCTCTTCGGAGGCGAGAGTTCGAATCTCTCGGTTGTCAACGTTTCTAGAGCTTCCTAGCTCTTCTTTTTTGCACCATCAGAGCGATACATCTACTGCCTTGGATCCAACCCAACTTGGTTTTTTGCATTAAAATGGGTAAAAGGAGAGAAAAGAAAAATAATGGCGACAAAAGAGAGACAATCCCAATCCCTTGAGATCCAAGAATCCTCTCATACTACATACTCTACAGATCCTTATTGAATTCTCTTTAAAAGAGATCCGTTTCCCTACCATACCCTCTCTCCGTGTGTTTTAATTCCGCTCACGTGAGTTGTGGCCCTATCCTTGTGAAAATACGGCTACTTAGCAGTCGCGCAGCGGCTTGTTGTTGCAGGCATCTGGCATGTTTCTGTAGTCGGTTTCTACGATGTTCGTTCAGACTGCTCTCTTTCTCTTCAAGTATTGACATTGACAAGCATATCAAAAGGACATCTTCAAAACGAGTTGGATGTGACCAAGGAGTCTTATTGCCACTTCACGAGGACTGTTTTTACCACTATGGGTTCTACAGTGGTAATTCTACAATTGTTACGTATTGATGTCTCGTTCCAGAGAGGCATTTCAACAGGACATGATCTTTTGTTGGGTAGCGAGTAACAAGTTTACTTGAGTAATTTGTTCACTGACCGGTATAGTAAGACACTAAGTGCGAGTACAAAATATACTTGCTAGTTTTTGTCTGTTGGAGGTGTGACACTCCAGAAGGAGTGGAGTTGATGAACTGGCTCTTTGGCTACAATCAGCATTCTCTCCTCAAGGACCATGTTCTAAGGAAGGAGTTGCTGTGACTAATGAGTGCATTGTCGTAGATATTACCACTGTCAGTGCTACCCCTTTAATTCTTGTAGATGGGTTCTACACTGTGCTCTTCCTCTTGACGTTGGCCAGACAAGGAGTCCAGACTTGAATTAATTAGTGGCTTTATATGCAAGTTCAAAACAAGTACACAACAAGTTCTATGAGGTGCTCCATAACTCGAAAGCGGCTCTTTCTGTCTTGTCGTGCTTGTCGTCTTGTTCTTTCTGGAAAATGAACTTTTAGACTGTGCTCACGGGTCAACGAAATGCTCTTCTGAGTGTTCCAGTATGTCTGAAGACAAGCAAGAGGCTTGAAAGACTGAATAGTGAACCACATGCCATTGTATCACCGTACCTGAAATATATATGAATGTCAAGGGAAAACAGCCACTATGAACACCCCTACAACCAAATCGAGCAGATACTCTGATTTTTGTCAGTCCAAGTCGAGTTTCACTTACTCTCATATTCCAAGTGAAAAACCTTACGTAAGTTTTTGCATCTCAGACGCACGAAGGATGAGCCTACTGGTAGGGAGGATGAAAAAAATTCATTCCCCTGCTGAAAACAAAATACTCCTGCTTTGCGGTAGGAAAAAATGATATCCGTGAGATTCGAACTCACGCCTCCGAAGAGACCAGGAAATTCGTCAAGGTGTTAGCCTTAACCTGGCGCCTTAGACCGCTCGGCCAGGATACCGTTTTCTTGGAAAGAATAATTTCTACTCCAATTTGACCTGGAAAAAGTGCGAAAAGTCCGGAAAAAAAGAGTCCGAGTTTGGAATGGAAAGCGAAAATATATAAATCACAGAGCCAGTTTGATGTGGGAGACCTTCTCTTCCGTGTCAGAAGCCCTGAAAATCTTTTTAAGACCCAATATACCAGCTGTTGATCTTCCGTGCAGTTCAACAATGAAGTTGACTCAGGAGCTACTGGTAGTGACAAATTGAAAGAGAAGATATACAAGCTTAGTAATACATCTTCTGTCAATACTGTCAAATGATTTCACTCCTTCCGCTTTGACTTGTATTTGTATTACCAGTCGACTTTTTGTAATATTGAATTATGCCTATTAGTTATATAATGAACTGTACTGTATGAAATAATCTGACTCAAAAGAGGTGTCAAATGAGTGTCAAATGAGTGTCGAACGAGTGCCACGAGTGCCACCCTCCTTGCTATCCTAGATAAACAGCTAAACCTCTCCACTACTGTCAAATATGATCATCTCAAATACCACTCTGAAATCAGTAGGTTACATTACCAAGTCTAGGGATACTCATCATAGCGTCAAAATGCCTAAAATCCTTGGTGTGAAGTAAGAAAAATGGATTGTCCAGGGTTGAGTACAAATAGACTGTGCCATGAGAGCGGAGATTGGGCGTCGTCCGGTGATGGTTACCACTTGATACTTAGCTGGATAAAGCAATCTTCTCACACAACAGGGAAAAAGTGAAGATTGACGGCTCTGAGGTTTGATTCGAAAGGGGAATAATGCACGAGACGATACACGTACAAATACGAATGAACCGTTGCAGAGCCTGGAGATGGTAATAAATTCCTATCTGAATATCTCATATTGTTGAAGATACTTTCCGTCTAGAAGCTCTTTTACTATCGGAACGAGGTGTCCCTGCCGAGTGTGTTGTAAGTCGTTACATTAACTAGATACTGATACTCATATACATGTGGTTTTCAACACCTACCCAATCTACCTTGGTAGGTTGAGAAGAGATAGAATACAGTCAGAGGAGGGTGAAAAACAGCATGACCACCCCAGACATGTCCTAAATCGCACTGTCCAAGTTCCAAAGTCACCAGATTTTTTGGCTGTAAAAAAGTCCCAAGTTGGGTCCTATCGGAGGCCAACATGGTGCACTTGTTGTGAACCTGAAGGGTAGTATAATTACCAGATTTCATGCGATTGAAGGTCTTGACAAGTGTCTGGAGATAGGAGCTGCTGGTCTTGCTCTTAGTGGTGAATGAGTACTATCTAAAGACATGTTTCAACCACACAGTTACACATGCCTACTGAGAGACTCCAGAACACTCTGACCAGAGCTACACCGTCACTATAACCACATCTACAAGACTACGACTCAATTCAGACATCTTCTCTGTTCCTCAGTAACCTACTATCGGTCAACAAAGACAATATCACCAGAGAGATGTGCTGTCCAACAAGAGGAGTTAACTTCTTAAGCCATTTTAGTCTCTGAATCAAAACAAGATCAACTTCGATATTCCGAGAGTGAATACTTGATCAAACGACTTAGATGAGCTAAATGTGTACGAACAACCAAATAAACCCACTGTTGATCTTCGTGACCCAGTTACATTTTGTTTAACATGAGCTACTTGTACTTGTACTTGTTAGAGTCAGTATCTCTAGAGGTACACAACAAATGTCGGAAGTGATATATGTAAAAAAATCAAAAAAGGTGAAATTCATCTTTGCTAATAACACCACGCTGATTTTCAGCAATACTCTTTGATTCCAGGGACCTGCTACCAGTAGCCCTGGTAGGCCTTTCTCCAATACACGTAACATCAGCAGAGTATACCTCACAAAAAATTCCACCTCAGATTTCAGAATTATCTCAGTAATACTCTAAATCATCCCATAGTACGTACCAGGTACAAGTATTCCCCTTTCTGAACTCCCCCAATGTCTTTCGTTCAACTTTGGTTCTGCTCATACAGATGCTAGACAAACTTTTCACTTCAACTACTGTAAAATTTACATTAGTTGAAAAATAAAATGTTCAACTCTCTCAGAACCCTACAATGAACGCACCCATATAAATAAAAACCCATTCCGGGCGCTTTTTAACAAATGTCACGTTGTATACCTCCAATTTCCCAATTTTTCAAGTTCCAGCCTGGCTAGCTCAATCGGTAGAGCGTGAGACTCTTATTCAAAGGTAATCTCAAGGCTGTGGGTTCAAGCCCCACGTCGGGCTTTCTTTTTTGAAAATTTCATACTACAATGTTTTTGTAAAAAAATTAACCAGCTCATCGGGGAGCAAAAAGATACTGCCTTCGACCAGATTTGAACTGATGATCTCAGCATTACTAGTGCTGCGCCTTACCACTTGGCCAGGAAGGCGGCTATGAGTTCCGGAGGTGGTTTGAACATTCAAATTTGGTAAAATTTCGAAAAATGCAAAAATATTCTAAAAAAATCAATAAAATCAGAACAATTTTTTCGAACGTGTATTTATTTACGTACTACACAATGACCACTCCTTGGCCCAATGAATCTCTCTTAAAAATTTCCAACAGATTTTTAAGAAAAAAAAGAGGACATCAGCTAAATTAAACCACTATAAATGACTTCAATATTACTTCACCACCCTTATAGGGATATATTTTCGTCTACCATCGACACCAGGTGCTCCTACAAACAGCCATTACTCAATAAATCACTTGTCTAAATGCAACTATTTTTTTTCGACTCAACTCAACCACTTGACTTTGTGAATGTGTTTCTTGGGAATGAGGACATGCAAAGTATAGTCGAGAAAGGTGTCTTTCACGGACTTGACATCCCAAGAAGAAGAAGAGGAGTAGCCCTTGAGAGACGACCGCGCCGTCAGATACGCCCAGTACATGAGCGCCACAAAGATGGGCAGCCAGAAGAGGAAAAACATAATGTCGTGGTGCAGCAGCGTTCGCTTCGACTTCCACGCCTCCATCACCTCCTCCTCGCTCATCTCGACAGTTCCACTCGGGCCAGTAGCCTCATCAGTAGGGGTGTTTGAAGGTGTGGCTGACACTTCGGTCTGCTCCTTTCGGTCCCAGGAGCTGGTAGGCGCCGAAGACGATCCAGCCTCAATGACCGACGACGAGTAGTCGATTTCAGGCACCTTGGAGCCCTCGGGGAAAATGTCTTCGTATTTGGGAGGAGCATGCTCTGTGGGAGAAGCAGCAGACTGCGACGACGACTCCGACGAAGACGACTCCGCAACCTTGAACGGCGACTTGATGAAATCGTACAAGTCGCCCATGTTGGAGCTCCACACCGCGCTGTTGAGGTCGTACATGTACTGCGCGAGACCTCGGGGTCCTCGAGCCCGTCGTCGATGTCGACGCGATCGCTTGGAAGACGCAGGCACCTCAGTCTCGGAGCCAGAGTCGCCAGAAGACGCAGGCACGCCGGAGTACATGAGATCCATGAGATACGACCGGATCTCCTCCTCGGCGATATCCAGAGCGTAATGGCCAGATTTTGACTCCACAAAGAGGTTCACGTTCTGAGACGCCAGGTAAGCAACCATGTCCATCTTGCCGCGCAGAGCAGCGTAATGCAGAGGGGTGAAGCCGGCATCGTCCTGGGCGTTGAGAAACACGCCACGAGACGCCAGAAACACCGCCAGACGCGTGAAACCGAGCCCGGCAGCCAGATGCATCATCGACTGCTGCTTGGCGTTGGCCAGATTCAGCCCCTCGGTGTCGCTGGAACCTGGAAACACGTCACAGCAGCTCAGCAGCTTGATGACCTCGCTCTCCAGCCGCATCTGCTGCTGGCTGTAGTCTGGCTGCTGCTGTTGCTGTGCCATGACGCCCGAGACGTTGTTGACTCCTCCTCCTCCAATCAGCCGCCGCGCAATGTCCTTGGCGTCCTCCAGCTTGCCGTTCATCTTGAGACCCACTACCTGCAGAGCCAGCTCAATGAGCTGCCGGTCCGTGTCGTCAATGTACGTGAAGACCTGTGGGTTTTTGACGGGAATGCCTGAGAAGGAGACAATAACCGGTCCAGCGACCTCTGTCGACGGCAGCTGCGCCACAATCGTCGTGTCGCTCCAGCACTGTGTCGATGCAAAGTTGTCGCCAAACTTGACCACCAGCCCGTCGTGGAACCCCTGGCCCAGCAGCGTGATCTCAATGCCTCCGCGGATCGAGCCCTGGGATGGAATGAGCCGCTTGACGGCCGGAAGCGAGGCATCATCCTCGGCCGCGCTCTCAGCACCACTCAGCAGACTCGCCATGTTGGTGTACGACTCGGAAAAGTCTGTCGACGACGGCATCGATGTGAACACGTCGGTATCGGGAATGGACGACGTTTCCGACACGGACCCGAGCTTCTGCAGCGACGTGGTCGACGACAACGCGTAGGGGGTATCGTCGGCGGCGCTCTTGCGCTTCTTGGTGGTCCGCACAGCCTCCATCTCGCCCTGGATGTCCTCTGGTGCCGGCGACTGGTTTTGCGACTGAGGCTGTGATTGTGATTGCGAGCGCTGCGATTCAGACGAAACACGTGCTGCCAGAGACGACACGTCGCTCTCGGCCAGAGCCTTGTGGTCGTCGGTGATCATGATGGGTGTGGTTTTCGTCTGGGCAACGACTCGTCCGGTATGGTCTCTCAGAGAAATGTAGGCTGTGAAGCCGAGCTCTTCGCCGTGGTGACGGCAGTAGCACGCGATTCGCATGGGTAGATCCAGCCGTCGGCCCACAACACCGCCCTCGGTGGTCACAGCCGACAGCTCGACAATCTCCTTGCAGTTGAAGATGATGGCGCGTCTGTCGCGGTCGCAGTTCCAGTGGGCCTCGTCGATGGGAACGTGGACCTTTTTGCGAGATGCGCGCTTGCGTTCACGGTTCATGCACCCCGAGCAAATGTTGACGTAGTTGCGAGGGTTGGAGTGGCACACGACCACCGTCTCCAGCATGAGCACGTCCGCGTCGGGCTCAAAGCCCTGTCGAAGCTGCAGTTTGGGCTTGGAAATTGTGTCTGTGGGGAGATGCACGAGGTTCTGCTGTGGTGGAGGATACACAAACATGGACAGGTTGATTTGGGTCTCGACTCGCGACCGCGGAGGCAGATCCTGGACCACGAGCTTGTGCGAGGTGTGGCTGCCAATCTGGTCCCAGGTCACGGGGTTAAAGTCTGGCAGATAAGTGGGGGCTGAGCCCGAGTTGTGCGGTCCGGGGCTCAGGGACGGCGGGTAGACAATGGGTGTTGTTCGTCCAAACTTGTAGTTGCCCAATCCCGACTCGTTTTTGCGCTTTTTGGCCTTTTGAGTCTGTTCCGCAGCCAGAGGCGACTTTTGTATCGGTGTGGGAATCGGGGTCTGTGTGATGACGCCCTGCTGGGGAGAAAACAGGTCCATGTGGAACTGGTCCATGTCGATGGCCAGCTCCTCGTTGAGGCCATCGTCGTCCTCAAACATGCTCATGTTGAGATGCTGTTCAATGTCGTAGTCGTCGTGGGGAGCTCGTCTCAAAAAGTGCTGGGGCAACATGGATCGTGCAATCGAGTACACGCCTCGTTTGGCGTCCGGCTCCATTATATGTGTTAGTCTGGAGCGGTGTATCGGAGAGGTATCGGTAGCGCTAGTGGCTGAGGAAGAAAAACTGGGTGGTGGAGATGGGGTTTTGGTGGCGATGTCAAGGTGTTTGTAGCAGTCGTGTCGTGGAGCGTGTGTCGTGCGGGACGTCTGGAACAATGCTCGTACGTGTCACTGTCCACTCGGATAGTCGCTATATGGTCGTGAGGATTTGTTTGACCCACTGGAGTATCATCCTCCCTCAAAAGCTTAAATCAAAATTAACTACCTGTCCCGGGACTGACGATTACTCGCGGTCTGAGATACTCAACTTAAGCCGGGGTTGAGAAAGACCTTGCCCAAAAGAGAGCTTGAAAGGACAGCTGTTGTCAGGCCGTGGTGAGGCCTCCACACACGTCGACACGGCCGCCCTTCGCTCTCCAGATATCGCACCCATGTCCAATCGACGCTAGTTTAGAGCCGTACCCCTGCCAGCCAATCTAGCCACCAGATGGCCTGGACCGGCCCTAACCTGGCCGCCCAAAGAGGCACTAGAGGCGTCCTGGCCCATGGCGGCATGGACGACGATCTAAAAGCGAGATACGGACACTTGTCACCAACTTTGGGTTCCAGGTGTGGGGAATGTCATGCGGCTTACTTTCCCAAGCACCTGAGGGGCACTCTGACTTTTGACTTTACAATTAATCCGAAATAGCAGGAGGTGAAGCAGCCATCATGGGTCAAGAGAATGGTATGATAGTGACGGTGGTGGTGGTGGTGGTGACGATGACAGCGACCGACTGTGATAGTGACAACCGCTCCTCCACATACCTACACCACCAGAAAATGACCCATCTTGAAGCTATGATTAACTATAGCAACTTAATGCTAGCTCGGATTTTAGATCTGGTCAGTAGAGATATCAGATGAGTAGCGAGATTAGATCAGGTGTTGTGAACCGAGTACCGTCGAGTTGTACCGTCGAGTTATACTGTCTGTGTTCCCTTTACATCCATCAGCTGATCAAGTACCGTACCAGTACAAGCTTGGTATCTTCTCTCTCAACCATGCTATTCCCGTGGAATATGTCTCACTCTACAAACCAAAAAGACTAGTCGGGATACGAGCCAGTGGGCCAGTAGGCCAAATGACCTGTAGTCTCGCTTGCTCTCGAGGCGCGGAAAAATTGATTCGTATTTTTCGCCTTTTTCTCCCTTGTTTTTTTTCGCCAAGAGACGCATCAGGGGCTCTCCGTCTGTAGCCGACAAACGGCGATCTCGTCAGGGGGGTATGGAGATGACGTGTGAGCGGCTGGGCGGCGTCGTGGCGTCTTTGCGTCCGAACTCTGCCAGTTGTTTTCGAGGAAACGGCTCTCTGCATTGTTTTCTCGAGATGCGTCTTTTTCGTATTTCCCGAATCAACACTGGTTTTTCCTAAATAAGAGCGCCGATCGAACCTACAGGTTCATGGGGTAATTGATGGGTTTATGTGGATTAACGGTGGTGGACAAGGGAAGGGGATTAAATTAAGAATGGAAATTAAAAAGGAGAATAAATAAAAATAAAATAAAAAAATAATAGAAATAAAGAGATGGAGAAGGATAAAAAGGGGGAAAAGGAAAACAGAAAAATGAAGGAAAAAAAAGACAGAGAAAAAATAGAAAAAATAGAAAAAATAGAGAAAAAGGGGTAATAAAAGAGATAACGAAGTAAAATAGAGAGGTAAAAGAGCAAAAAAAAGTGGAGTCAATAATAACTGGAAAAAATCTGAAAAAATAAAAAATAAAAAAAATTATTAAATTATTAAAAATAAATATTTTTTTAAAACAAAACAAAACAAAATAAAATAAAAAACACCATAGAATAATACAACATTGTCTGAGACCAACGATATCCCCTAGGGATACTTCTGACAAACGTATTGCCAACCTCTCAGGCTCCAAATGACCGCATCTCACGGTAATGATTCCTTGTGGAAATGGATCATTTGTATCTCTATATATAAAAATAAAATATAATAAAAATATAAAAAAATAATTCGCTTGATAGTGAAAATTATTGCGACTCTCTGAAGAGTGCTGAGTGTGAGCTAAGACAGTAGGGAGTGTCTTGGATATTGGAGACATCCAAAGACAGTCGCACGCCTTAAAACTATGAGATCAGAAGGGCCATTTAGAAGACCCTGAATAACCATGTGTAAGCCTGAATTGCAATGCCTTAGAGCAGGGTCAAATCCAACTACAAGTACCATGTGCTCAGATTTCGAGAATGCAAAACTCCTATGGGGTCAAACAGGAGATTATGATGAATATTTGGTATGGAGTAATCAGGTTTTGGAGTCAGCTCATCAGAAGACTCGACTTTAGCCTGAGACCTTCCACCAAAAACTATCTAATTATGCAGATTTTAGTTAGACTTTACTCAACTATCTGTTCCACCGAAAAGTCGCACTTTTCCAACTCAATACACCCAGGAGATGCAACAAGGCAAGAAATCAACGGCCAGCAAGACTTCCAAGACTTTTACCTCCTGCCCGTCGTGAATGAATTCCCACCTATTACATCCCCAGGGCGAATCGAACTGGTGCCCTCAGCCAAACTCTCCTCCAAAAGTCTATTCCAAAAAATTATGCATGAAGGGTGTGTTTAAAAAATATATTTCAGAGCAGGCTCATCACTCGCTACACACTCTCCATGTCGACGGCAAAGAAACAGACGATACATTTTTCCGGCCACAACCACTTCCGACGGCGGCTCGTGCTTGCCACGTTATCGGGAATGCCCGTTCGAATCGACAAGATCCGATCAGACGAGGTGGAGCCCGGAGTGAAGGACTACGAGGTGTCTTTTCTGCGTCTGCTGGAATCGGTCACCAACGGATCTGTGTTTGAGATCTCCTACACCGGTACCACCGTTGTGTTGAAGCCCGGAATCATTGTGGGTGGTTCTGTGACCCACAACTGTCCTCTGAGCAGAGGAGTGGGCTACTTCATTGAGCCTCTGTTGCTTCTGGCTCCGTTTGGCAAGAAAGCTCTGACTGCCACTCTTCGAGGCATTACTTCGCATTCTCTGGACCCGTCGCCAGACAGTATTCGAACCTCCGTGTTCCCCGTGATGCAAAAGTTTGGTATTGAGAGACAGGAGCTGAAGATCATCCAGCGAGGAGCTACTCCTCTGGGTGGAGGAGAGGTGATGCTGCACCTGCCGCATCTCGTGTTGCATCCCAAGACCCTCCACGCCACCACCACGCCCACCATATCCAAGATCCGAGGCATTGCATACTCGTGTCGAGTGTCGCCCGCGTCGGTGAACCGGCTCATTGAGGGAGCTCGAGAGGAGCTGAGAGCCACGGGCTGCGAGACCTTCATTTTCTCCGACGTGGCTCGAGGAGACGAGTCTGGAAAGTCCCCCGGCTTTGGTATTGTGCTTGTGGGAGAAACCCGACCTGGATTTTGCATTTCGGCAGAGTCGGTGGCAGTAGCAGGGTCCATTCCCGAGGATCTGGGCCGAGAGACCGCCAAAAAGCTCATGGAGGAGATTAGCCGAGCCGGCGTGTTTGGCCGAAACCAGCTCGACATGGCCATCATCTTCATGATCCTGGGATCCGGAGACGTGGGACGGCTGGTGATTGGAAAACAAAACATTGACCAGCAGTTTGTCACTCTCGCCAGAGATATCAAAAAGTTTTGGGGCGTGGAGATGCGTCTCAAGGAGGATGACGAAAACGAAAACGAAATGATCTGCACCGTCAAGGGTGTCGGCTTTGTCTCGGCCAGTAAGAAGATTGCCTAAGGAACTAATATACAGACGGAATACATGACTTGATTAGATGATATTTGTTGCAAGTAGAGCAAGATGCCAAAGGAATATGCTGAGGAATATTTGCCGTGATTGGATATATACTTGAGGGTAATTTTTCCCCCGTAATAAACGGGCAATAATATCTTTTCAATTCATTAGCAAAATTCCCATATTGAATCGACTGGAAATAAATTAGATAAAATAATTTTATGGTAAGTCAGAGTAACAGCAAGCAATACTACAAGTACTGGTACCTGGTACACAGATTTATTTCTCTCGTACAATTCAATACATTTTTACACTCAGAACAATGACAAAATTCCATGTAATTCAGTCGAATGGTACAAGGTAGCTGCAGATGACGAAATAAATTTCAATGACTCATCACCGGCAGAAAAAATCAAGGGTGCTCCAGAACAATGAGGATCGTCCAACGTCAGTTGGAAATGTATATTGACAGCGAATAAAATTCTTTTTCTTCTTTCACAGGTGAAATGGCAATCTACTGGTAGTATCAACTACCAGCACTGGCAGTGGTATGAATACAGAGATAAGGGGTGTATTATTTTAATGCTGAGCTGAAGTAAATTCCTTAACAGTCTCTTGTAGCATATTTGTATGTTTCAATGTGAGCGGAGTCTCGGTTCGTTACACATCCGACTGAAGTGTCATTCGTAAATTGATGAGATTGAGAGATAAGAGCCTTTGAAAAATAATCTGATGGAACCAAAGTGATCGTAAGTCATGTTATGTGTTTGACAGGCTTTTATTCTTCTTCCTCTAGCCACACCAGCCTTTCTTCCTGGATTTTTCATTCACAGCTCGATTACGGCTAATAAATGACCAATATGGTGATGTAATAGAGATATTGTTGGAATTGGAGTGGAAAATGCACCTATTAGAATCTGTAATATGCTGGTGAACACAATAGTGAGAAGTGCTTCTGGAATGTATGTTATCAGCCGGTTCTACATGTGTATTCTTCGGATATTTCAGAATTTATCATCCTCCTGCAAGAAAATGTAATCGGACAGATAGATAGAGACATATAGAGTCGTACTGTTGATCATATCTGGGATTGTGTTAACTTCCAGTGCTCATCTCAATTGTCTACTATCGTTCCACACCATGCACTTTATCGAGAAGCTCGTTTCTAGTGGTCTAAAACAGCTACAGTGGTCAAATAAAATCAAATGAAGCAGTAGATTCTCATAGATCGTATTAATATGCGAGTATATTTCTTTTAGATTGTCTCCTGACCTAATTTCGAGTGTATTGCTGTTCTTGATTCTGATGTTGTTATAAAGATATATATCAGAAGTCTCTAATACAATCAATAATTCTTGGGGAGAAAAAAATGAGAGATAATACAACTACGAAGGCATTAATGGACTCCCAATAGCATTTTTATTACACTAGATATTTATTCAGAGTGCGTAGCTCACTCCAACTCCCCCATAATCGCTGCATGGAGGTTGCTGGAGCTCTGTGAATAAATTCTATATCATCAAACGATTAATTCAATTGCCCAGTAGAAAATCATTTCAGCCATGTATTCAACATTCAGCCAGTTCTTAGATTTTTTGGCCTGCTTTTCTTGCATGTATTACGGTCTCTCCACTGACCCCTTTCTTCTGACCATTCTGAGTCATCATTCCAAGATAATAAGATCAGAATACCATTAGGAGTAGTCCCGTTTGCTTCATAGTACCCCAGATGATACAATTTCTTTTTTTTAAGACTACTCTCCTTCTACGAAACGGTTGTACTTCAATTCTTGATATTTAATAAATTATACTGTTGCTTTCGCACAATCAGCACTTGCAAGAGCTGCAGACGCACTTGGAGCAAGCACAGGAGCTAGTGGGCTTCTCAGTGGGCTTGGAACAGCAGCAGCTGATTACCAAGTTGTGCTTGTTGCCAATCTTGTGCTTAGACTGGACAAGGGTAGCTCCGAACAAGGCGTTGGTGAATTCCATGGTGGTAGAGTGTTTGAGAGGGCTGTAAAAGGGTGGTTGCTGAGAAAGTGTGTTTGTGTGATGATAAAAAGAAGAGAACAAGCTCTTACTTATAACTTTTCTGACTCCTAGATCTACAAGATTCAGTTGTATTCAGCCGCAGCGTAATGCACGCACCTGCATGAAGTAGCGATAATGTCTCGGAAGAGACACGGCTGTAGCGTAATATGCTCATATCTGGAATGTTCCAAGATTCATGTGGCAAAGTAAACACTCTTTGCAGATTCTGACGTGGCGTAGGATCAGCAAGGCTGAGAGGGGAAGTTGTTTTGCAACAAGAGACTCATATCCTCAGGTGCTGGACTCATGACGTTAGTTGGAGGGATTTACTCAACGAAGAAGAATCCAATTCGATTTTCTCCATCTGTCCTTGAGCAGTATCAAATGCCTTGATGGCTTTTCACAGAGTACGTTGCAGTCGGACTCCGCTTATAGAGCAAAAGTCTGATCCAGACACTCAAAAAAAATTAGTCACGCTTGTGACCCTTGAAACACAGTTTAATCGCCAGTTCTAACTCTATTGACACTAAATTTATCCTACTATGACCTATTTACGGCCAATTTTACGCTCTGGAACATTCGAGCGGCTTTAGCTGCCAAGGTTTCGCTTATGCAAGGTGCGATGTTTTAGCAGCGGCTGAAGAATGTAATTTTATCAGATGGCGAAAAAGGCTCTTCAAAAAAATCTAGAAGCAAAGAAAGACATAAATAGGAGTGGAATCCACCCTCTAGATGCCACAAACAACCATCTCACCCTCCCCACCATCACACCAACCACACAACAATGGAATTCTCATCTGCCATGTTCGGAGCTACTCTCGTCCAGTCCAAGCACAAGGTGGTCAAGAAGCACAACCTGCTCGTCTAACAGCATGCCCTCCACTTGCGCTTGCGCCAAATGTGGCTGCAAAACATGCAAGTGTTAGCCTTCTAGAGCATTATTTATTTCTGAAATTAATGTATTCTACAAGAACTGAGAATTTGTAGTGATATACTGAAAAAAGACTTACTAGAATGAGATCGGGCACCAATACTACCATATACTATTACAGTATTTTCTCTCTCTTCCACATTGTCTTCTACACTGTATCTATACATTGAGAGACCAACTATCCTGGAGCCAAACACCATGTGTAGATTCTACAAGATCGGCACTTTCCAATTTGAAACCTCAAACGAAATCTCAGAATGAGAGTATTATTAACTCTCGAATTAATTAATAGATCGTTTGATTTTAGTTTTTATCTGTTCTTTTCTATTATTACAGTACCAGTAATTACCAGGTACTGGTAGTTTGATATATAGTGCTTAGTTACGAAGGCAGAGTTTCACCAAGCTGAATATAAGAGAAAGACGATAACGAGTAAAAATAGTGGCTGGGATCAAAACAACTCCAGAGACTCCATGTGCAAAAAGAATTGCAGCACCTAGGATTCTCGTATGGTCTCCCACTACAATACTAACTAGGCTCTCTGGTGCTTGACTATGGCTGATCGGACGGGAAGCCGTATTTTCACCAGGATATGGCCGCAACTGGCCAAAATGGGTGTTGAGGAATGTTGGCTAGCAAAAAAGGTCACGTGGCCGTGTTTTTCAAAAACTTCCCATTCGCCAAAGGAAATCAATGAGCTTCTACTGCACGAGGTAAAGACCAACGCAACTCCACTTACAGGCCCTGAAAAAGATTCTGACGCAAAAAAGAATGGTCCCTAACAGGATCGAACTGCTGATCTTCGCGTTTCAAAGTTGCTATTTCTTATTAGCACGACGCCTTAACCAACTGGGCCAAGGGACCTGGAGATATTCCTCCGCCTCAGGATTGCGTACTCATCTCGAAAAATGTGTTGAAAAATTCCAGAATCAAAAAAAAAAATTCCAGAAAATTAGAAGAAATTTGTGAAAATATCCCGAATGGTACATGCTCTTTCTATAGTTATTAAATCCACCTTAGTTGAATATTCTTCTCGCTACATAGACAACTTGGATGTTCTCGGTAACTCCTGATTGAGTGAACTGATTCAAGCAGAAACCAATATCAACCCTCAATGGGAATTTATCAGAGAACGGCCTCCTCGTTCTCAACTCCTACAAGTTACTATCTGTATTTCAATGAACGGGGTCTGAGACTTATCCCCTTAGATGGAGAGATCAGATGGAACCCTCCCATCGATTATCAGAGTAAAAGAACATTCACCCCACACAGTCTCAATGATCGTCTTTAGTATTTGCAAGGTTGGGATCGAACGAGAACAAGACCCAGTTGTAGGATCAGAGTTGCAAGGCTCTGGAGTTGTATCCCTATTTTATTGGAGTGCCTGTCGACTAGACATAGCTGATAGTAATGAAGAGAAAATATCGCTTACCATGCAGCTGGTATGCACGATTATGCGATACGAGATGACTTCAAGATCAGACGAAAAGAGAGACAAACAAGTATAAAAAATTCATATTAATGGAAATTCAACAATGCAAGTTGATATTATTCCCTTGGATAACCATGTATGTAAAGCGTATAATTAATATCTCCGGGACAACTCGTTTTCGTATGGGGATTATGTCCAAGAATCCATAAATCAATCTCCAGAGGCATGTTGTTCAAGAAAGAGTAACTGGAAAGGGGGCTGCACGGATGATGTGTTGAGTGAAGCACAGCAAACCTATCAATGGTTTTATGAATGGATCAGCATATATGTTTTTTCTGACGTCCACAGTGGATTGAGTAAAACTGAATGTAATTTGTAGAATGAATATCAATAGATTATTGGAATCCAACTTACTGAGCAATAAATGAGAACCGACTATGTCTGTGTACCCGAATTTCTTGGTCCATGTTTGCTGATAATCAACACGTTCATGTCATAGTAGTCATCTTTTATATCATCTTTTATAACCCTACAGTTCTCAGAGTCTTCTTATATCATTTTTTCTTCAAGGTAAACTACTACAGGTAGTACTTTCAAGATTGGTATCTTGCAGCGAAACTTATATTTTCCTAATTAGGCAATTCAGAATACGTTGGGATGGCGTTTTTAAAGAAATTTGTACAGTTCTTCTCCCAAATGGTTTCTAGCAACTTAATATGCTTTGTTTCATAACCAAAATTGGTGTCATTGGATGTACAAGTACTTGTGTAATGTGGTCGGAAGAATGCAAAATATATTCCCCCATCTCATTCGATCCGTATTCCATAGATATATATCTGGTCTCTATGTACTTTCTTAAAGTTGAGATAATGCGATGGAGTACGTGATCGAAACTATAACTTCACAGTATTCGAATGATGCAATGAATGATTCCTGGTGCCAAAAAAAATCTCTGATCATCTGAGATTCACAATTGGGACTGTTTCTCCCTCTCTCAACTCATATTCGGGGTAAATGGGTCTACATGCCAATATCTCCTCTCTTGGGATAGTGGTGTCCCGAAACCTAGAAGGTATCTAGAGATCATCAATCATCAGCCCATCCTAGAGGAGCGAAGGAAAATTGGTCTCATGCGAGTTTTCTACAGATCTACTACAATACCTTCACCAGCCTGTACTGTCAAGAAAAGGACGTCACTACTAAACGGCTACATTGCAGGCAGATACCACAACTTAACGGATTCATTGCAAGTCTTCGCCTTCGAGGGTGTAGAGATACAAGAGTTTGACTGTCATAAACAGGTTAGATCAGTCTCTGAGACAGCCAAATTACCAACCAATCCAATTATGGAACATGGGCGTAAGGACAACAGATTCCGGGTGATGATCGACACCGTCTAAGCAATGTGAGCATCCAATTACCAACTCTCCAACCGTCTCGATAATTATACAAAACACCCGGATTACGTCCTAATCTGATATCAATTGACCATAAAAGAAAGTCTCCACAATGATTTTTCTGTCCAAGGGTGGAGTCGTTGTCTGTTGGAGCAGGCTGGAGATGATGAATCAGTTGGAAGGACTTCCAAACCATTCCTGGTGGCCAGAATAAATATAGATACATTGAAGTTGAAATAATGAATCCCACAGATAGAGAACTATACTTTCTTTACGCCGATCTCATCGTCCTAGCTTGTATTCTAACCTCTGAGAAGTGTGTGTGGGTATGTATACTCATAGTCAAACGTGGGTGGAATCTGTCTGCACTATCAACATCAAAGATGTGGCAAAGAGTAATAGGAACTATTCTAGGAGCTAATTGAGACCATTTTCTGTATCGTCCTATCTTCCTGACTACCAGGTCCTGATTCACATTTTGTCTTCACCTATGCAGGCATGCAGATACAGGAACAGCACATGAATGTACCTATCTGGCACTCAGATCGGGTCTAAAAAAATAGACAAGGTTGAATATGAACCAGATCTTACAGATACTATCCGCTTCTGGCTTACTGTGAACTTGTATCTTTCCCCCACATATTTTTTATTGTCGATAGAGTGACAAGGTTGAGTGACAAGGCATGAAGTAAGTAGGGCCAATGTACGATGAAAACATAACTTGTGTGGGAGTAAATGGTGAAATCATGATCTAGGGACTCAATGTAACTGCTGAATGTCCTTCAAGATTTTTTTCTACCACCTTCTCTTGTACTCCTGCACACGGTCACTTTGGATTACATGAGGATGCGGAATAGAAGGAAATACACTCCCAGGAAGTAAGAGAAAGGTGTAATCCTGCTCTGGGGGCACAATATGGTCAATTAGGACCTATGAATATTTTTTTCGCCTTCCCTTCAGATTCAAATACATATTTGAATCTGTTGGGCAGGTGCAGCAAGATGGGGGAGGGAATTACATGACGAAATGGAAACATTACACGGTTCCAATTGGTTCAAGGGACCTGTCAGCTTCGCTCCAACCTCATGCCATGATAGTTGCGCTAAGTAATTTCAATAAACACACGATATTCTTAGGTGAAGAACATTCAACCTTCTCATCTTCAGCTTCTCCAGAATGTCGAATGACTTCAATGATGCAGTTTCTCCAAATACCCCTAGAATATAGGTCAGGCAAGGTTAATGAGGAATTATAGCTTTCTTTCGCTCTTTCAAACTGATCCGCTCAATATTAGACACCATTGTCTTTCTTGAATGGTTTGCTGCAAGGCCATCAATAGATCAGTCAGGTAGGCAATGGTGTGGAATCAGGAGAATGATACAAGCTCAATTCTGCTCGTGGAACTATCTTGAGTCCCACCGTCCCATGCTGGGAGTTTAGTTCAGCATTTGAGAGTATGATACTCGGTATACCCTGTCCATACGTCTATCGAATTCAATCCTTTCGTTTCAACAACTTTCATAATCATGTGTGGAATACAACTGAGGGATAAGAAAGATAAAGGTGGGCGAAATACTGTCAAGAGGCATATTAGACGTGATATATTAGCCATCTACATTGTTGGTACAAGGTTGTAGCTTCAGATTAATCTTACTTGTAGTTATATTTGTTTGGATTTAAATTCAGTAGAGAATATGTGTAGAAGTTTGATGTTGGATAGCCTGGAATTATTAATTTGGTCCCAGAAAAAATTGTTGGCCCTCATATGTTGAACTGATTCCAGTCACTTGCACTTTGCGAACACCTTTCAACCTCCAGATTGAAAAAATGGTAATTTCAGAGTGATGTTGTCCAGATAAGCTTGCAGATATACATATTTAAGCTTGCATAAATGTATATTTTGAGTTTAGGAAATACATATTTAGAGTTTGGATATCATCATGATAGGTGAAGAAGAACAATTAATGTGTTGGAAAAATAGATTACATTCAACAAATAATGACAACCATTGCTCATTTACTCCAGCAAGTACACTGACAACATTCGTAGTAATTATCATAGAGCGACCACACATAAGACAATAAGAGTGTGCATGATCTTCGGAACAATGGAAACATGTATGGATAATGTAATACTCGCATTGGAACACAAGAACTAATACAATCATAGATTAGAAACTGGTATTCAACCACCAGTGTACTATGCTGCTACCATACTGAAGGTATAAGAAGGTGTTGAAAACTTGACTGCTATGCACCCATTATGAAAACGCTGGATAGGCAATTAGAAGTGTCGAACTAGTCTGGAACACAAAAGAGAGGTGATACGTTAGTAGCAGGGTCGGATAGTGTCCCAGAAATCCAATTGGCCTATATTTCAGTAGAATTTACTGGTACTGCTACATCACTTTGCAAATCCTCGTCTTAGGTAATATAGGCGAGCAGTGCACGCTGAATTCATCCAAATGTGTGAAAAATGCCCGCAGAATCTATATTACTGGCAATAATGTTCTCCCTGGACTTCTTACCAAATTGTCTTAGCTTCTATGATCACTCTCCCGATTTATCATACCTGTGCCAACTGACACGACGACCGAACCCCTATACCCCTTTCAGAAAGAGTGTCAATATGTAAAATAAATTACTGAGAAGGATTCATAGCATTTGATCAGATCGCGAGGACCTATAATTTCGATCCTTCAGTATTTATCACTTCCGATCGATTTATTTGGGCCACAAGCAGTCCCTAGTCATCTCTTAGAAGTGTAGTGTGAAGGGCTCCGAAAACAAGTGAGAATGAGACACAAGAACAAATCAGAATTAATGGAGTAATATCATGTATTATATTACTCCGTTCCTTTATTTATATAGATATTTTAAAGAACTCTGCTCTATCACATGGGTCTATCTCACACACCATTACTGTAGAAACATGATAATTCGTTAAATAATTGCCAAAATAGAGATATACACTTAGATACCATTTATATAAGGAAAATACTACGCACTGGTGTTATTCTTTAGTCATCAGAATTGTTTGAGGTTTTTTAGATCGTATTTCTGTTCCTGTTCGAATAGTAGCCTACTGCATAATCGTGCATGGTATATGCATGAGGCTAGCTGAAATAGCCCTATAAGAAAATATCCAAGGAAGACTCGATTACCTCAGTTAATCTCACAAAAAATCATATCAGGAACTTTGGGGACCAAAGGACCCTCCTCCCCCTCCCCCGTAGACATGAGATGAAAAATCTGTTTGAGGAGCAATATTTTGCCGCCACACTTGTCCAGTTATACTAGACACAGTAAGAGAAAGCCGGTGGCAGAGTCCTGGCCGGACTAATCCCTTTATTATCTATCTTTAAGTCATTACAGCCGTGAAGTCCATGTAGAGCCAGATAATCTCCTCCAGAGTCTTACATTCACCAATATTACTAAACAAATTTGTAAGATTCAGTATTATACCTAATGAAATCAACTCACTCACTTCCTACTCCCTCTTGTTCGTCGGACAGGGAATCAATGGAAATCCGGGTCTGGTCACCAAAGGGGTTCTCCAGAGGAATGGCAACGTTACTCTCCTTGTTCTTGTCGTCAGAGCCGGCCAGAGAGTCAGTCTCAACTCCCTTGGCGTCCACCTCGTCCTGGCCCAACTCCGTGGACATGGCAAACATCATGTTGTTTGCGGTGGGTCGGCAGACAAAGGCGATGAACAAAAAGACAATGAAGTAGTCGACGTCGACACAGGCGTTGAAAAAAAACCATCCTACCTTCCAAGGGGACTTGATTCTTGGGTTCGTCAGCGCACAGTTGACCAGGTAGAAGGCCATGATGCCAATGAGGGATGCCTGCAGAATCAACAATAGGGTGAAGTACATTTTCTCCTTAACGTGCTGCTTTCGCTTCTGCAGATAATCCATGGTGGTGAGCAGAGCATAATAAACCCAAGTAAGAGCGGGAATGGCAATTATAATCGCGGGGATGTTGAGAAACCAAATCACGATGGACGCATCCCAAGGGTTCATGAGGTGCCGAACAATAGTGAAGATGAGAGTGAAGACGAAATGGACGCCCCCAACAGCCAGGCACGTCCACATGGTACGGCCCAGGGAGGTCTTGACAACTCCATATCCAAGAGAGAAAATAAGCACCAGGAAGCATGTGAGCGCCTTTCGTATGGAATTGGAGATCGTGATAATCACCAGGATGGCCTTGGATCCGGGAGAGTCACCAGTCTCGTAGACAATGAAGTAGAAAAGCCACACAAATATGGCCTCAATCACCAGGAAGCCAAAGATTCCGGTGATATAGTTCTGGACGGGCAAAATGTCCTGTCTGTGCTTCCAGTACGAGGACATCCACAGCAAAAACGTCACCGTGTAGCAGATTGCCACAATGCCGTACAACGGGTTCGTGGGGATGTGACTACTGGCACGGTCTCCGTGTCCACCCCGCATAAATACGGTGGCCTTGTAGTTGTCGTTGATAGAATAACTGAGGGCACAGTAGCAGCCAGGTTTGGTCACATGGTATCTGAAAGTCTCTGGTTCTCGTAGGTTGGCCCGATGGGTCTCTATCTTGGCATTTGTCTCCACGTCATCCTCGGGCAAAATGAAGCTACCTTCCTGGTCCTTGCTGCACAGGTTGTAATCGATGGCCTGCTGGTCGCAAACGTACTTCTTGTTGCCACCGTCGTCGGCGAAGTGGGAGCCCATATAGTACATGTACCATAAATTGCTGTCGAAGAAAGCCAGTGCCAGCCAGTCGTCTGTGTCTAGTTTTTCGGGGGTGAACTCGACGTATACTTCATGTTTTCCGCCAAAGTCCAGTTCGTTGTGGACGCATGAGCACACTCTACGGGGTTTGTACTGGTCCTGTGTTAGCGTCGAGTGTCGGAGATAGCGACTGTGCAGATCCTAAGCTCGTACAGAGCTCAAAATTGACACATACAGTCACAAAAATCCCACATTGAACCGGTTGCCACCATCACGCGCTGTGTGACCAAAACCATCCTTATCGCACAGCCCCCACAATGCCCTAGCTCATAACCCATAACCCATAGCCCGAATGTCTACTCACAAAATCCTGGGCTCTTGCTCCAAGAGCAAGCAATGCCAGCGCAAAAATGCCACACCTCATTGTCGTTAAAGTGAGTCGCTAAGTGTAATGTGTGGAGAAAGGAGAGCCGTGCGTAGATAACTGACCTCATGCAGATGAGCATTTAAAGTAAGTTTGGGTGTGCGTCAGAAAAGCTCATAACCTTGGAGGTAGTCAAAAATCTGTCAGATTGTAGACTGGCGCTGGATGGACGTACAGTCCAGATTACTGGTTACTACTGTGGCCACAACGTGCTATAGCTTTGTCCAGAAAAATTAAGTTAGATAACGTATCACTCGTGCATGAAGACTGTTGCCAAGGGTGAGATAAGGAGGCTTGGCAAACTTTAAATCACGAGTTCCTGTATCCAGAAATAACTCGGGACATAGAATTTTTTCCACTGAAAATATAAGTTTTGGCTACCCAAACATGATGTTGATAGGATGGTTGAAGTGATTAGGAGTTGGTTCTACCGTGAATTCGGTCGCATAATATCCTCAGAGACGTGTAAAATATTCTAAGAGCTGTCGAAGCCCTGGAATACGCGACTGAAGAATAAGATGATGAATTGGAGTATGTAGGTGAAAGCTTTGTACAGTGTTGTGACAGTAGGGTAACCGGGAGTCGTTACCCTACCCGCTTACTAAGAGTACCTTCACAATATCAGATCCTATTTGCAATATCAGATCCTATTTAACAAGTAAGTTTATGCAGCCCATCACACTTGCAAAACTTAAAATCTCGTCGCTAGTGACTCTCAGAGCCCAAAGCCATGGTGCAATACAGGATCAAGCCTAGTTTCGCGTAATAAGAATACTGCACCACACCCTCTCAACCCCCGATATAGTTGACATTAGTTAAGCGTCCAGGTGTCTATGCCATTCAGACTTAACACCACAGACAAGACCGTATTGTCATCCGTCATAGACACTAGTATGTGCAAAAAGGAACGTATCAGATTATCAATATTTGATATGCTTTTCTTTCGCAATTGGATTCCAGTGACTTTCTGACATCTGTCACAGGCGATGCTCAATCACGTATACAGCGCAAATCGATTGATGACTGTAGCAAGAATGGTATTGTGAATAGATTTTTATCACATATCGTATCTTCAATCTTGGCTCATATATCACAGTACTGCTATCATTCGTGATCAGTTCAACATGCACGATAGCTTTTGGCATCTTCCACCAAATCCATGTCCAGAAGAGGTGTAGAAGTCTCGCCTACAAGTACAAATAAATACCATGGCAATGCCA
This sequence comes from Yarrowia yakushimensis, assembly GCA_900518995.1. NCBI lineage: Eukaryota > Fungi > Ascomycota > Dipodascomycetes > Dipodascales > Yarrowia > Yarrowia yakushimensis. The sequence continues at coordinate 637,686 of ULGW01000005.1, forward strand.
AATTGGTTCTGTGACTGTCCCATGCCATTCTACAGCTTGTAGCCACTAATTCGATTTTTCTCACCTCTGAAACATCACTGAAAGTTAGCATCTACCCACACTCACCTGTATTAGGAGTTGTTGTTGAAAACAAAAATTCGTCCCTTAATTGAATCAGAGTGCATGTTAATAGTTCTTCTCTCCTGGTTAACATCTTTTAGTGCCTCCGTCATATCACCGACGTCTGTAAAGATCAAGTTGTCACCTCTTCCAGAATCTGTAGACAACTAAACAGAAGGGTGCACTTACAGAGGCCAGAAATGAATCAAAATTGTATAAACAATTTCCGTAGCAAAGATAAGGAATGGGAAGGTCGTGTAGTATGGATATCTATTTTTATCACCGTTATATTAGTAGCGTGAACAACTACAATATCTCACCTAACCAAGGGGTTCGACATTATTGACTGGCGTCGTCCCTGAGAGTAGATTCAGGTATGAGAAGATCATTTGGTATGTGAACGGCCGGATGTTCTGCTAAGAGACTCCACTTTAATGCTTACCTGATATTACTACTACCCTGACTATGTATCTGAGTCTCGACTCTCTGATGCAGATTTTATCAGCATGCCAGACGTACACGACAGACGTATTCATCGTGTCATGATATACACATATAAAGGGCTATTTTTGATTCCAGGGCTAGTGATTCCTAACAGTACAGCTAGTTCTGTAAATAGATTTTTTTCAGAACCCGTCTGAATTTTTTCCTCCAACGCAACTTCTCGAGGACGTGGCGTAATGGTAGCGCATTGGATTTCGGTTCTTCTGAACGACGTCCTCCAAAGGCTGCGGGTTCGAGTCCTGTCGTCCTCTAGAGCCGCTCAAGAGCAGCATTCTTTTTTTTTCACCCGCGAAAATAATATTACTTCCGTAGTACAAGGGGTACTGGTGCATCTTACAATACCTCATGTTACTGGAAGCACCTGCACTTGTATCTGGAACCTGGAACCAGTACCTGTAGTCAACACCTAGGTTAAATCTCCGCGACCCGTTCAGACTGCTGCGATCAGATTGTCATTATGGGTGGTTGGCTACATTTCAGGACCTCTCTCATTCTAACCTGACTTTGGAAAGTGTGCGTGATTTGAAGGTGTTTGGTGATATCCGAGAATTAAGCAGTCTAATCGGGTTAAGAAGAGCGTAACTACAGCAGGAGACTTGCAAAACAATACTATGATTTGGAGTGTCAGTTCAGTATCTGGTGATCACTTAATAGTTCCTTCACTCACTCGGAACCCACAGCACAACAATTACTATTACTACTGGTAGAGAATAGACATAGAAGCATACTCAAGAATATCTTTCATAGCGGTCTAATAGAATATATGAGCATTCCACCTCCATTGATGCTACATCTCTCCAGAAATGAATTTTTTATCGACTTCAAAAGTAACAGTTTGGTTCCACATGCTGTGGTTACATTTATTCTAACAGCGATACAGTCATGTGTAAAGAAACTACAGGTAGAAGGAGAATTGATAGATATATAGAGCTATTAAATACATGGATATTAGCTTACATCTAGGTTAAATATGTAATTACTGTGATCTCTACTTCTTGGTTTCTCTGCAAACAGTTTCTATCTTCTAGTCATTCTTGAGACAAACGCGACACTGATAATAGTCACCGGGGTTTAGAAAATATTCTATGGTTTCAGGTGTGTTAGCCAGGGGGAATAGTCATTATTATACCATCCGAGTAATTTATTGTCGCTTGGTTTTCGTTATTACTAGTAATTATTGAACCACATTGAATTGCCTCAGCAGTGGTCCTATCTCTACCAGTAGAGAGCCATATCTTCACCTAATCATTATAGAAATCCACAAACAATCACGAGCACCTACCCGGTAGAGACCTCCTCAAACTCCCCAGTATTATAATTTATGGCGTGTTTTCACTGCATTGTCAATATACAATTATCACCGAGGAGTCCAATCATCAACATCAACGTTATCCAACAAATAGATACACGGATATATCTCTGGAAAAAATCAATCTCATGATTCAAAAATATGCTCTTCGATTCGCATGGTACCCACCTGTGAGAAATCTTCTGAAGAGTACTGTAATTGGTGATCCCCCAGCCCATTGATTCACGTACAATTGAGGGCTAACAGGTGCAATATGAAACAAATGCTAGACGACTTCCATCTCAGAGTGACTATCGCAATGAATAAATAATAGGAGGCATGGACCAATTGGAAGTGACCCTCGTAACCATCCACAAGCGATTAGCACCCTAGGGATATGAATGCTGACCCTCGCCCCGACCGTTATGTAATAAAACCACTCAGTTGTCAAACGAAATGCTGATGTGTGCGCTCGGGAAGTAAACAACAGAGTAACAAACATATCAACACCATCTACAGCAAGTAACTAAGTGAACCATCACAATCACGGCAATCAGGTATCATTTCTCACAGCATTTCAATAGCATCTAGCGTATTCATTGGTGTAATTGGTTTACACATCAATGGTACAATTACAATCAAGCTGAAACATCCTCACGCTTGGCCACGATATCGTCAGTGCTTTGAATCACGAGTCTGTAGAATATTCATGTCGAAATCGCTATAAAATCACTATCCAACGGCATCATAGCTTTTTGAGCAATATTTAACTGTTGCGTATACCACTGAATTCATGTTGATGATTAGTAAAAAAAATCTCCATTGATACATTGGAGTTGCAGTGGGTTTGCTCGTTACAAGTGTCCAATATTCAAGGCGATAAATGAAATGATTAGAGTGTATATGAACGATATAATATTATGGATTACAAAGAGAATATTTAAGGTTGCAGAAAATCAGATTTTAGGTTGCAGAAATTCCTATTTTAAGTTGCATAAACTCAAATTTAGAGTTCTGATTTTGCCATTTTACTTCACGCAAATTTACTCTCATACCCCATTCATCGTCTATATCCATTGACAGATATACTGAAAACGTCAACATAGTATGTTTCATTGCGCAGCCACTGCTTTAAGCTGCGTTAGATTTTTTTAGGGTGCTGGAAGACTCGGTCAGTGGTCTACAGTAGTATAAAAGACAACAATTTTCTTCAACAACAAATAATGCTTTAGTTTGAGACGACCAGTAGTGATGGTAGGAGTTTAGGACCTGGATGTGATCTTCCAATCGAATATATATATTTATTATGCCAAATTCCAAAAAGCACCAGACCTCCAAGTTCGATGTTCAGGGTGGGATGTATTTGGACTCCAACGCTGTGATGATACAAATGCAAATGTTCAAACCTGGTTCCGGGGACGTTGACTATGGAGGTACTATATAGAAGTAACAGGATGTGTTGTGTGTTATTATACATCTTGAGAGTATAAGAGAGTTCCTTATCTCATCTCTACCTGCATAATCAAACTTAATCGTCAGAAGCAATTGTGAAATTACTCAAGAACGATTTTAAATATCATGATGAATTCCTATGTTAACACCTGATATAAGTGTTGCATTAGTGGACGTATTGCGATTGTCAAGGTGCATTGAGACGCTCTCCTCTAGGATAAGATCAGACTGCTTGACCCACCAATCGGTGCATCTTTAATGATTCAGCAACATAATGTCGAGATAGATATGGAGATTAAGTGAATCATTTTGTTATGATAACCTACAAGTAGCTTCAATATATATAATCGGCACATGGAGCACGGTTCGCTTGATATCACTCCGTGGCACATGGTGCTTTGAACTCATCCATCAGATTCATCGATTTATCGAAAAGTGGAGAAACATACTGATCAAGAGAAACAGCCTTCAAACAATATGACATTGGATTCTCACTAGGTAAAAAGGAATTGCAGCACCCAGGATTCTCGTATGGTCTCCCACTACAATACTAACTGGGCTCTCTGGTGCTTGACTATGGCTGATCGGACGGGAAGCCGTATTTTCACCAGGATATGGCCGTAACCATACTGCGCCGACCCGGAATCGAACCGGGGGCCCATCGATGGCAACGATGGATTTTACCACTAAACCATCGGCGCGGGTTATTGAAATGTAAGGGTTTCTTCCAGAATCTTCGTCTCCTTTGTGGAATGTCAGCTGACCAGGTCATCTGACCATTGCCACCGGCGATCGGCATTGCCACCCCGAATCGGGTCGCATATTTGCCACCGGTTTGCCTTGGGCACCGGTTTGCCACCATTGTGTTATTATTATAAATAGGGCACCATCGAGTGTCTCAATACATCAAGTTATTCAGTATCATTGGCAAAGTCTAGCTTACTCATCAACCTAAGAGATTATTCTTACATGAAAAATTTGAAAATTGGCTCCTGTTAGGACGGGGTCTGCTTATGTAATCCGCATTTCCGTTATTGCATTTCCCTAGAATCAAAAAAAAAACTTGAATTATAAATTCAAAAATTGAAAACAAAATCAAAAGAAATCATGAGGGATTCCAAAAAAATATTCAGAATAACAATATTGTCTGAGAGTATCGGATAGCGTGCGTATTTCATTTCATGTCATTTTCTCACCTCACTGTGAAACGTTGAGATATACATCCTCAAATTACTTCTCCTATGACTTTAGGAGCCTCCCGATCACTTTGTCCGAACATGGAAGAGAAGTACAAATTACATTTAAAATACGTGTTTGTTATCGAGGATTATAACAAAACTACATTTGCAGCCCCAGTGTCATGTCCCTCCTTTACTCAAGATGTCCTTGTTTAGTTCAAGAGAACGTAATGATTCTAGGGCTACATGTACCAGTACAAGTAGCAACAGGCTATTACAAAGGTTGTCCATTCGGATGGCTTCTAAAAAAATCCATTTCAACTACCCTGGTAGAGCGTACTTCTTAGATGCCATATTTTTTAATTCTTCACTAGTTGGATTTTTTGGAGATTTTTGACACGTTTTCGTCGTTTAATACCCCTTACTCAACCCAGAAACTTGTAACGGTTCGAGACTGGTCATAAGGTGTTCTGACGATCACGTGCGTCGCACGTGATAGGTTGGATAGCATGGTACTATGGATGAGTACTTTGGTACCACGCGGTCCCCGCGTGGCTAGTGACTATGCTGAGTAAGGGGTTGTTAAGGTTAAGGTGCGCAGCACCTTCCCCTGTATATATAGCTGTCACTGTAGATGTTTGTAAGTTAAGTTATCTTTTATACGACTTCCGGAGTACGTACTAGCGACTGTTGACTCTGTAGAGCAGCCCGAGCGGCATCGCCGCTCGACGAGGACAAACTAGGAAACTACCCACCCTCCGACCGTGACAAAACTCAACGGTAGAGGACGTGGCGTAATGGTAGCGCATTGGATTTCGGTTCTTCAGAACGACGTCCTCCAAAGGCTGCGGGTTCGAGTCCTGTCGTCCTCTTTACTTTTTACTTGTCTCTGTATTGATGGCAGGTATTCATCTCCCTTTTTTCTTTTCATGGTGGTCTACATGGACACTCGCTGTAACGGACACATGGTGTTTTTAGGATCCCAGTTTCCTCAGTTGGAGGTATGAGTTTTCCATAGATTGTGTGGGACTTAATCATTTCAGATAATTCACTTCGTTAATTGGATATCTCTGACCTCAGTCTTTCCTGTGCTGCTTGAAATTTTTTTGATCACTTCATGTTTTTTGTTTTCACTTCAGATTCTATCACTGACACCAGATATCACCAATGGGTCTCAACGCCAACCAAGAACACGTAAGATGACTATTGTGTCATATCGAAGTATTTCACACCCGATTTGTATATCGGCTGTCTTCCCATTCAGAGCACTCACCAGTGTGTCTGATAATGGGGTTAAGATGAGTGTTTGAGACAAGATAATTCCAGAACCAACACAAGATCCAATAAAGGTGATTTCAAAAGGTTTCATGTCAGTATCTGTTTGATTCTCTTGTAATTGGGGAATTTATAGGGAGCCATAGTATTTCTTATCGACAAAATCATAAGCTTATTCAGTTCCCTAGAGTCTAAGACACAGCTCTCTTCCATCGATTTCAGAAAATTGCTTCTAACCTCAGCCAGCTTGCAAAATAAATATCACCAAGGGAGAAGTATTCCTTCTTCATAGAGTCCCGAACGCACTCTTTATGTGTGTACCAGTACTCTCTCTCTTGTCTCTACAAACTGTATTCGTAATCAAGCTCAATCTCGCTTTTGGGATGTAGGTACACAGCAAAACGATGAAAAAAAAAACTGGTGTATAAACACCAACTCCCCAGTAATCCCTTTTCGATCGCCTCTAGTGCGATCAGGTTATATCAATTGCTCTCCAACCTGGTTATCGCAGATGTGTTATAGTGTCTCAATAATTATGAGATTTCCGTTGTTTTGGCCTTCGGGATATTGGAGATTTAGGGATTTTGGGATTATTTTTTTTTTAGGGATTTTGAGACAAAGGTGTTTTGGGATATTGGTGATTCGAGGACTCATTGCAATTTGAGATTCTTCTTTCGAAATCAAGAAACTGAGCAAACGAGAAACGAGGAACGAGAAACAAGAAACGAGAAACGAGAAACGAGAAACGAGAAACTACTACTGGTACAAGTACCCATGGTAGTCACCATTGGGTAACAGACATAGGCTGTTCGGGATTGGTTTCAGAATTGTAGAACTCGAGAGAAAGGATGAATTTCAGATTTTGATATTTTGAGATTTTGTGATTGGGAAGTCGAGAATTTGGGATTTTGGAAGAGACAATTTTGACATTTTGGCACAACAAAGACATCAGACAAATTGTAATTATCTCTATTCAGAAATACAGAAATACAGAAATACAGAAATTGAGAAAGAAAAATTCCATTGACAATTTGACATTATGAAAAATCAAGAAATGATTTTCGTTTTTTCTCAGAATGTCAGAGTTTTAGAAATCGAGACTTCCAGATTTTTAGATTGTGGGATTTTGGGATTTTGTGGTTTTGAGAAAACGAGAAAGTCAGAAAGGTGATAAAACAACAAATTTAGAAGTCGAGAAATCTACAAATCCACAAATCCAGACACAAAGAAACCAAGAAACCAAGAAACCCAGAAACCCAGAAACCCAGAAACCCAGAAACCCAGAAACCCAGAAACCCAGAAACCCAGAAACCCAGAAACCCAGAAACCAAGAAACGGAGGAATCCAGACATCCAAATTCCCCAAATCCACAAATCAGAAATCTAATCCCAGAAATAAATAATTTCAGAATTCCAGAAAGCAATAATTTCAGAAAACCCCAGACCATGTCGCAAATATCTGTTCCGTATTTAATACACAGAGCGTCCTCTGGGTCTTGCGATTTAATCCAGGCCATTATACGTATTAATAATCCACATCCTCTCTGATGTCAATATTATATCTTTAAACTTGCTTGCAAGATTATTTGTAGTCTCATCTTCAGTTTCGACTTTACCACTCCACATAATAATTACTGTAATTGTTATCCCCAAAACAGAACATCTAAAAACCAGGACCAGTAAAATATGGGAGACGAAATACCATGATGAATTTCCAAAGATTGGTAAAAGCGGAAAGAGAAAAATAAATCATTAAACCCCCTTGGAAGTTAAAAATCAATGGAGGATGTTGAAGACTAGGAAACTGGTCCCTTCAAAGCTGTAGTTACCTGGCTGTCGTAGCCTCCATGTCTTTGGCGTTGTCGTGTCGTGATGGTGAAACATTGTTTGTGAGCAAGACAAATTGCATTTCATCATATTTCCCAATTGGGGCACTCAGAATAAAGTAGGATGGCGTTTTTAAAGAAATATGTACAGATTTCTCCCAATATCTCTTTTTCACACCTAATTTGCATATATTTACAAAATTGATGCAAAAAGAAGGCATATGTTATCACATATAACTAACATCTTCCAAAAGCATATTTCCTGATCAATATGAATTTTTTAAACCACCACAATAGGTCAGATCGTGCGGTTTTAGGTTGAGATTATGCAGTGGGTTGCTTTATCGAAGCTGTGAACTCGGCGACTTCTAACGAGGCGATACTGGAGCCATTAACTATCCTAAAAAATATGAAAAGAGGTTATAAAAGCAGGAAATTACCCCAGTCGTGCTGTATTTTTATTATATGCTATATCTTCAAGCCACCTGCGTTGAACACCCGTTGAACGCGAGCGAGTACTGTAAAGCATCTCTATCGATCGTAACTACTTGAGCTTATACCCTGAATTAGACAGAAGCCTACATCCACGTCTTACCTCATTTGATACCCATCCTATGAATCCATCTCTGAATTGTAATGCTCGTTGTGACTGGATCTCGCTTCTTCGTTGGAAGGGACAGTAGCATAACCGGTTGATGAGTTCTCGAGTCATTTTTTCAGTCCTCCCTCTTTCATCTCTTTCCTTCTCTCAACCAGAAACCTCTTCCTTGGAAGGCTCGATGGAATATAATCCCTTCCAGTACAACCACATGTGATTTCGTAACAGGATATGACACCTGAGCACCTCTCTAGAAACAATCTAAGAAATCAGCGGCAGTTCCAGAGTGTGCCCAAGGTGATAGCTTCCCGGGTAGGTATCATCCTCATGTGGATAATCTGGAAATCTATGAGAGATGCAAGAATTCTTAACTGTCTATTTCCTTTCATCGCGTCTCATCAGAGGAATATTTCTGAACGTTCTTACAGTTTGTCCGCAGTTGAAGAATATCTTCCTCAAGCTTCAAAGAAAAAATCCCTACAAGTTTTAGCATTTTCAGTTGTACTATAAGACCTATTTAGAGCACCTCGTACGTTTTATTTCGACCCTCAACACTCAGGGGACTCGTTATACCAAGTTCAGGCGAGTGAAAATAGATTTCATTTAGCTCGATTAGGTTGAACTTTATTAATCTCTAATCGAGACTGGGTTTGCTCTGCCTGTATATGGTGGTTGAAAAAGTGTATAGAGAACAATAAAAAATCAAGATTGTTAGTAGATGGTACTGGTGAATTCTATAGGCCGAATAGAGTGGTTTCACATCAATTCTTACTGCGATATCTTTGCCTGATGTCTGGAAGTGGTATTTCAAAGTTGCATCCTTTGGTGAGAGGGGCGTATGCCATAGAGAACATAATAGAAGTGGGGTTAGAGTAAAAATAGAAGAATCCATCTCCCAGTACTTCTTAGAAGCATTCTTTCAATGTCCTATAGTCGTCAGCTTATCTGGAATTTATTAGCTTAGACCCAAGTTCGGTACCTCAGAGTGACCAACATGGGGTCGATGGAATACCAGCATAGCGAGAGAGATAAATAGTAAGGCAGTAAAAAAAAACTTCCATATCGTTTACTAGGCCATTCACACGTGATCTAGCATCATATTATCCCATGATATATTTTCAAGCTATACTGACGCACTGGACAACTTCGTTGAGTGTTGTCCTTGGGGGAGGTCGATCAGAAATATGGAAAAGGCATTTGGAAGAGCGTAAAATGGAATGGAAAAATATTATCAGCCTTCGGTGCCAAACTAGAGTCTTTCATTAACCGTCTCGAGTCCAGTTTATTACGTTCTCTTGACTGGATCATGTTGATCAGGCCGTTTTTGCACTTACGTCTTGCTTAATGCAGAATAGAGGGGTTGGTTGAAGGTATGGGTATATAAATGGCACTGGTAAAAACTCGTTGACACGATTATAGCACATCAGCCATTGTTAGCTTCCCCTCGAATTTTTTTGGCTACTCCTTGCAATGTTTTATGATCAGTTTCACTCATGTGAAGGTCGAGCCTTGGTGTTGTCCTGGCTACAGAGCATAGCTTGAAATATCCTGGCGAAATTTGCCAAAAGAAATGTGTAACGCAAATCTGAAGGTATAACCAGGCCATTGAGACTATATTTAGGCCAATTACTCTTGTAGCTCTTATGTCCGAGTTATTTATGTCCATCTCCTCTTTCGTTGACAGTACCCTGAACTGAAGAAATCGCATCCCCACGCTGCAATAAATTGTGCAGAAGGACATATTCATCATTATTGAACACCTATGACATGCTAATTCACTCCCCAATTTTATTTATTCCTGATATTGTCTTTTATACTCATCCTGGCAGACCCTCCTGGTAGAGCAAGATGAGTCGCTGTAGGCCTCAATAGAACCGATACCTGCCCCGAAAAACACCTTATAGCAACTTGAAGCCAGAATAGTTCCTTTATCCGTTATTTTGTCGAAGTCTCTGATAACCAGTTATTTTTTTCAGTGCTGACCGAAGTACAGTACTCGTGGTTGTCAGCCCACACCTTGATAAAACTGACTGTAGACGATGGAGTCAAATATACAGTCATATATACAAAATAGAAGATACATAAACGGTACTAGGAAACATTTTCAGTCAACTTGCAACAAGTCCGAATTTTTAATCCTCTGGAAAACGGATGTTACAGTGATTTTCGCAGTTGGGCTCACATTTTCCTCGCTATTATGTCTCCACATGAAAGAAAGAAAGTAGGAAATTAGATATTTGGGCAGCAATACTTCTCAGGCTTCCCTGGACTTATTAAAGTAGTATCCACATTTTTTATATCGAGTTTTACTGCCCTGACCATTCCAGGAGGGAAGCTTCACTACCAGTATGAGATACGAGATACAACCTTTGATGCATCTGATGTTTTATGAACTAGATAACTCCATATTACCCTCATATGGCTATGGTAAACCCTTCTGCTTGGATTTATTACTTCTAAGACCCCTGTCTACTCTCAGTGCAAGGTCTGAATCGACTTCCTCAGTGTGCAATCGGTGAGACATCCAATCATTGTCTGGTGTATCATAGCTACTGATTTATCTAAAGGACGTATAGACTAACCAACGAGAGCCTCAGTAACTGTGTGAGTCGGCTGATTCTTTGGAAATTCGCCTTTTATTATTCGCGCTGAGTAAGCAGATTCGTCCTTGGGTAGCCCTGATGGGGTTCCAAAAAAACACCCAGCGGATTTAGCTCAGTTGGGAGAGCGCCAGACTGAAGTCATTCTTCGGTCAGAGTAATCTGGAGGTCCTGTGTTCGATCCACAGAATTCGCAATGTCTTTTTGCCCGATATCTGGGCAATTCCTGTTTTTTTTTTCCCGCCCTGGTGCAGCAGGTTAGAGACATCACATTTTCTCTTTTTTTGAGTTTGGGAGTTGTCGAATAGAGTTCATGACCCCCACATTATGATATTTGATCTCTTTGTTTGAAGCACAACAGATGATGCTCTTGCAGTAACATCTTCGATGCCATCTCTCCAACTACTCGCATGCTACAATTGCCTGAGAAGACTCAGTCTGCTCTACAAGAATGTACCACATAGTGTACCTGCTCATATACCATGATTGCATGGGACATGAGCAGATACTCTAGGTGGTATCATCAATTCTACTCTTCATTAACTACAAATTACTCCAGCACCAGATTCTCGAAATCGACACCAAGACTGTCGCTGACATAGCCTTCTCCGGTGTGAAAGTTGAGCGATTCACAGTACAGGCCTCGATCGTTGGCATCTCGGATGAGAGACCCCCACTTGTTGTTGCAAGCAAGAGTCTGGGCGTTTCCAATGATCCACAGCGACGCTTTGGCTCGAGTGAGAGCGACGTTCATGCGCCTGACATCCGCTAGAAACCCGACAGATTTGGAGGTAGGCTTGGCTCTAACGCACGACAAGATGATGATATCTTTCTCACGGCCCTGGAAACCATCGACGGTAGCAATTTCAAGAGTCTTGTCCAACTCTTTCTTCTGGTATCTATGGTCAAAGTAGTACTGGAGCTTCTTGGCCTGCTGCTTGTAGGGGGTCACGATTCCGATCTGAATCTTGTCGTGTCCCTCTGCAAACTGCAGGGCTGCACAAAACAGCTTCTCAGCAAACTTGATCTCCTCCATGTTGTAGATTGAGCTGTTGATTCCAATCTTGTGCTGTCCATCGACGTTGAAAAAGGTGTAGGGGCGCAGATGCACTCTCGAATGCCACGATCTTGTCAGCTGAAGCTCCATTCCAGGGCCATCCTTGAGAATGTTGTCATAAAAGGTGGCTCGGGGAAACACAGAAATCTCGGGGTGCATTCGATACTGGATGTCGAGGGTGTGCATGGCTTCGGGGTGGGCCGTGAGCATCCGAACAAACAGCGACTTGTCATAGTCGAAATTTCCAGCGGGAGTCGATAGAACTGTGGGAGGAAGCTGTTTGGGATCGCCCACTAAAATGACCTTTGTGCACCCGTACTGCAGGTATTATGACCGATGGCTCGGTACACTGTCCTGCTTCATCAATGATGACTGTCGGGAACGTTCTTCTGCTCTCAGAAATTTCCCCACTTGCGGAGGAAGATAATGTGCAGCAGAAAATGTCAGTCTCTTGGAGCACCTTCTTTCGGAACTGTTCTCGTCTCTCCTTTGACAGCTTTCGACGTTCCCCAAGAGTGGCCCGCATCTTGGTGAGCTTCGGACGGTCTTCAGAGATGGTCTGTCTGACAGTGGATAGCTTGGACTTGGTTTCTTCAATCTCTTCCTGAGCAGTGCTAGATTTGGCGAAGTACGTGTCCAGCTTCTTGAAGAGTGAGTCTTTCGATTCATAGAGAGAGTCCATTTGTTTGCCGAGAGTGGTGACGGTCACAGCCATGGCCGCCGTGATTTCCTCTTCCTTGGCATGGAGTCTTGCAAAGGCTCTTGCCATGCCTGAGAGAGTCAGATGGGCAACTGCGGGATCGACACAGTCTTCACGTCCAACACGCGTAATCTTGTGGTCCAGCTTGGACTCCAAAAAGTGTTTCTCGAGCCGCTTGGTCAGCTCGTCAACTGCTGCGTTGGAAGGAGCACAGAACAAGAGAGGTCTAGGCCCCAATCCAAGCAGTTGGTCGATCATGGCGACAATAGTGGACGTCTTTCCTGTTCCTGGAGGCCCCTGAACCAGCGAAACCCCGGATAGAGTGGTCAGAGACCCGTAGACCGCCTGAGCCTGGGACACGTTGAGCTTGCCGTTGAACTTTTGCTGTAGAGACTCAATGGAGGAATCTGGAGCCTGGGGGAAAGGTGCGCAGTTTCCCAGCAAGATGTCGTTCTTCAACGCAAGAGAATCGAAAGATAAAAGAGACTTCAACTCTCTTTCACAGGTGGACATGTTGGTGAGGTAACAGCACTCCCATGAAGACCCCACGCTCCAGCCATCACGTCTGGTTCGGATCCATACACCGAGCTTTTGAATCTCCTTATCCCATCCAATGAGATTGATCTTGCCCAGACACTTTGCATCTCCACCACTGGGAGCAGTAAGGACGACCAAAGACGACTTGAAGAACTCGTGGATATCAATGTCCTTCTGGGTTGCACCCATGAGGATTTCTGTGAAGGAAGTGTTGTCTTCTGCTTTCCGGGTGCCCACCACGGTGAAACCAAACCCTTCGACGGGCTTGATCTTGCGTTTCTCAAGGAACTCCGATAGCGCTTGCCGGATAGAGGCGTAGCATTCAAGCAGATTGAGAGGTTCCATGACTCCCATGTACTCAGATCCAGACGTGTACTTGTCGAGAACAGTTTTGGCACAAGGGATGTTGATGAGAGAGATCTCTGGGGTTGCTTAAATCCCATTCCAACAAATGTTCGTAGAGATAGTCGAGGGACATGGTCGAAGCGGTTGCTGAACCTCGGGAGACACACCAGCGGGTTTATATACATCTACAGAGTCCAGAACCTCTTGGTTTTTGACGGTTCGGGATAGGCCCTAAACTGTACTTGTCCTCCAGCCAGAGATGAGACGAAGAAACAAAAAACAATATCCCATATTGAATGATTCAAAAGAACCCTACCTACCTCTCGCTTGTTCGGTATGCTCGCCAATTGATCAGTAATTGCTCCATTGGAAAGATCTCCGTGTTGTGCAATCTCGTGGACGGCTACCCAGATTTACCCAACAATTCCAATTCCTAGACAATATTATCTAATGCTCAGCGTTCAGATCTAGCGGTGCTATCTGCTAAACCAACTTTTGCCACCCTTTACTCGGTTTATTTATCCTGAGGAGCTTGAGTAGGGTGCTATCGAGTGCCCATGGGTGGAATATGAAAAAGGAAGAGGGAGATGGTACACGGTTGGCCATTCTGGGTATCAAAATTGGTGTAAGTATCCATTTCCTCAATATCAGAATGTTGTGCTTGGGTCGAAAATATTCTGCCCTCAATTGCAGCCTAAACTCTCAGTATTAGGACATTCCAACCCTGTCTACGGTGTATAAGTGAGCGCTGGAGCTCTCAAGTGCTGGGGTTTGCACTATAGATTTTTTTTGAGATGTAATCTGAGTTGTAGATTACTTGTAGAAGAGTAGTCGGGGGAGGGGGGGAATCAAGCTCGTTCTAGAATGTGTAGAGAGGGGTATAATAGAAACAGGGCTAGCATTCCAATCTCAATTGTTGTTGTTGAGTATTTTTTACACCAATATTTACGCTGGTTTCGGTTTCTGTCCCAAACAGGACATTTTGATAATGTACGTGTCCTGCGTTATCTATGCATAGTCACTTAAAATTAATGGATAAAAAGATACTCATAACTCTTTCAGTCTTGAAATTTATACGGTTAATTCATTATATCTTAGCTACACGGCTAAAACGTGGCCTCCTGGAGAGTCTTGAGCTTGGAGAGGTACTTGTTTCCAGATCCACTGACCTGGCCCTTATCCTCGGCCTGCAGCAGATGGAGGTAGAGTCCAAAGGCAGCCTGGTCGTAGTTGTGGGTCTCCTCGTTCTTCTTGACGGTGGCTCGAGCCTCGGCAACGGTCTCGGCAGGCACAATCTCGACGGTAACTCCCTTCTTCTTGCCGTAGAGCTCGTAGTACTCTCGGAAGGTGAGATCGGTTCCAGACAGCTCCAGCACGTCGGGAATCTCGCTCACGGGCTTGACGAGCACCACTGCGAGGGCGGCGGCAATATCGTCGAGGAACGTGGTGGTCCACTTGGCGTCGGGGTTGATGGGGTTGGCCTTGTTGGTCTCGGGGTTCAGACGAAGGAAGGAAGGGTATCCAACAGCAAACTCGCTGAAGACTCCGGTGTGAACAGCAACCACCTTGAGACCCTTGACGGCTCGGGCAGCTTCCAGATGGATCTTCTTTGTGTCCAGAAAGTGGAAATCAGGGAACTTGGTGTAGTCGACTCCAAACTCGGAGGGAACGTAGACCTTGACTCCTGCGGCCTGGACAGCCTCCAGAATGCCGGCCCAGTTGGCCTTGACGGACGACACGTTGATGACCACGTCGACGCCCTTGAAAATGGCGTCCAGCGAGCCCTTTTCGTCTGCAGAGCCCTGCACGTACTTGACCTTGTCCGTGTTCTCTGCCTTGCAGGCGTCTCGAGTGACCACGATGATGGGGTACTTGTAGCCTGGGGCGGCGGACAGGGCGGTGATGAGAGGCTTTCCAAGCACTCCGTTAGCTCCGACAATTGCAACAGTAGTCATTGTGTGGTGGTAGATTGTTTAGTGATAAGAGGATGATGGTCAATGGGACAGCTCTACAGACTTATATATACCTTGTGGTTGTGCTTGTGGCTCCAATTGAGTTTGGATCAGATACGGCCATTGCAATCGCGTAATAGTAGCATGTCTGATGGATAACAAGCGTTTATTGTCGTCTGACAAAAATCCAGTCACAAACTTTACAAGTTGCCGTGTACCATTACAAAGCGCAGGAGCGTGATATGCTGACAAATAAAGACGCAGAAAATCGCAGAAAATCCAGAGAATGCGGATAATAAAAATGAACACTCTGTCGCCACCGTGGCAACCTCCTCAGCGACCCACTCACATTACTACACTAACCGCAGCACGCAACCTCTCTCCAGAATGAGGTGAGACCTCCCCAGCCAGATTTAGCTTTTGCTTTTTCTACGACAAGATTTCTAATGATTATAAATGACGACGGAGCGAAGCGATGGACACAAGAGCAGATATTACTACAGACAAATGATGACAAAATGGCACAAGCAAAGACACACGGGGACGGCCAAATAAAAGCAAACAAAAACCGCCCCTCTAGTCAATCAACTCGGTCTCACTAAAAGTGGCTTGGTAAGCACGTCTTTGCAACAACCAGATGTAGCACCCAACACTGCTCTCAACGGGAAAGATGCGATCCGCAAAAGTGTACTTGTATGGCGTATATTATTAACCGATTGCGAAGCTGTAAATGCCCAAGTGACTCCTACGAGGAGGGTCGAAATAGCGTCTCAATTTTAACCCCGAAACTCTCAACTCTCAAGGGCGTGATTACAATAGAAGTTAGATCACCAAACTGGCACGTACAGCGGCTACCAGACTCACGTAATGTACACGATGTACAGCAGCGACCCTCGTGGGCTACCCTCAAGAAATTGCCAAAATGCCTATAATACATACGCACAAAAGTGCTACTTTCTTCCCTGCCATCCTCTGTTGATCATGAACCGATCCAACGACTCCCAGAAACGCGCGACAATTTCACGGTCCTTGAATCGCTGCGCCTTGTCGATCCGAACCACCTCCACGTTCCAGTTGGCCACCGGGGGAGGCACGGGGTCGTTGTTGTACACCAGACAAAAGCCCTTGACCCGCTGGAACAGCTGGTTGGGGTCAGACCACCGGTACGACTTGAATTGCCACTCCTGGCCCGTGGTGAAGACCGCCACGACTCGGTCCCAGTACTCGGGCTTGGTCAGCTTCTCGTGGCTGTCCACAACCACAAATGTGAGCTTGCCCATGTACGCATTGGTGTGGTTGAGCCGCAGCATGTCGATTCCGTATGCCGATTGGGGGTCCACAAAGTTGCCGTCCTCCAGAAAGCCCTTGACGTTGCTGAGCGTGAGCAGAGCCGACGCCGATGGCGACAGCAGAATGATTGGCTCTTTTTTCCGGTCGTGCGAGTTCTGCGGCTTGGACGACTCCTGGGTCGTCGCAGACTTGCCCTTGTGTTTGAGAATGTTTGTGTAGCAGTCCTTTTGCACCGACGAAAAGTCGGTCGGCTTGGATCCTCGCAGCATTGAGTTGTGGTCGTACGGAGCCACCTCGCTCGCCAGAATCCGCTCCAGACGCGGATCGTCCACATCCATGGCGTCCGGGTCCACTCCGCCGGACTTGTCGTCGCTACCACCGGTCTTTGTGTCACTAGAGCCTCCCTTGATGGCGTCGACGCTCTCCGTCTCTCCCTTGAGCCACTTGATCACATCCGACCGCTGCAGAAACGGAAAGTGCGCGACACCGTTGGTGTTGCAAAAGACCACGTATTGCGCAATGTTTTCGCCGGCTTTGTCCCAGCACGCGTACACAGACTTGAGATCCTGGGGCACGCCATCAATCTCCACACGGGTCGTGTCGCTCAGGGAAAACGTCTGGGAGCCGATCGTCAGCGCAGTCGCCTCGGAAATGGCCTCCTTGTCCAGCGACAGCGCGGATCCGGCCTTGATGGCGTCTCGAAGGGCGGTTAGAGGATCCATGGTTGAGACGCAAAGTTGGTGATGTGTGATGGAGGTGAGTGGGCCTGAACAACCTTATTTTGCACCATGCAGATTTGGCCAAAAAAAAATTAAATTAAATTAAATTCAACGTTAATTGGAAAAATATTCGTGGGAATTTCAAAACAATTCAGAGATCCAGCGTTGAAATACTGGTATGTGAGAATATTCTGTATTGTACTGGGGCTCTTTCCTAGCAAATCTCGTGCAGAATTCCAACCCAAAAATCTGAATAAAATTCTTGGATCAAAAAAAAAAAAAAAAAAAAAAAAAAAAACTGAATCTCCCTGTCATTGCACTTTAACCGGTTCTTCAGATAGCAACCATCCATTTAATCAACATATCTGAACAGTTATATACACTACAGTATTCTTCTCTCATACATCAATTGATTATAAAGGTCATATTCAGACGATACAATGTTGAAAGCTGCATTCCAAGTTCCACATCTGGTTTCAAATTGAGTGAGTTAGTGACTACAAGATCATCTACGTTAGTTCACACTCACCCTCCTCATCCACCCCACCGACGCTTGTCGTCCCGACATCTCTACTCTGTTTCTCATTAGTATTAGTACATGGCTGGATCAACAGCAACTAGTCTTGTGTTCGTCTTCGTCAGTATGCAAATAGACCACGCCCTGTCTCTGTCTCTGGCTGTTGTGTTTCTGCTGCTCGTTGGCCTCGCGCCGGTCCAGCAGCTTTGTGATGATCACCTCAAAGACCTCCTCCACGCCCTCGTCGTCCTTGGCGGAGATTTCGTGGCAGCACGAGTCGTCCTGCAGCCACTCGGACGCGTACTCCACGCAGTGCTCGAATGGCACCTCGCGCAGCCCGGGCTCGTCCTTGACCAGGTCCACCTTGGTGCCCACAATGTGTATGATGATGTTCGACGACAGGTTCTGCTTGAGCTCTAGCAGCCACAGATGCATGGCCTCGAACGATGCGCGGCTCGTCACGTCGTAGCACAGAATCCCGCAGCTCGCGCTCCGGTAGTAGATGGGCGCCATGCTGCGGAACCGCTCCTGCCCGGCCGTGTCCCATATTTGCAGCCGCACCGTCGTGTCGTTGACCACCACCCGTTTGCGCGAGAAGGAGGCGCCGATGGTCGACGCCTGGCCCGCCTGGAACTTGTTGTTGACATACCGGGTCACAAAGCACGTTTTGCCCACGCCCTGCGCCCCCAGCAGCACGATTTTCGCGTCCATCGACTCCATGGCCCCACGTGTGTTTCTTTCTGTCGAGCTCGGTGCACTTGTCGGACGCTCTACTTGAGCCCCAGCGAGCGGTGTGTGAGTGTGGTGGCTGTGGAACGCTGCTGACAAGACAGTGTTGCGCTGATGTTTAGGTGGTGGGTGTTGTACGCCAACCTCATGTATATCGCTGTGGCCTTAAAGCTAAACATGGAGGGGTCAAATTGCAGTGGCAAAGGTGACTCTTATATACACGTCGAATCAAAGAGTAGAGACGGATTTTTGACATTGCAAAACGCACACAAACAGAAAAAATAAATATATAAACCCCAACCCGCCCACTCACTCACCCTCACTCTTGCACACCACCACACCCCACCTCGCTCCTAAACGCTTATCTGAAATGAGCTCAAGCGGCTGTGGGAGAGCGCCCGCAAAAAAAAAATTAAACAAAATATGCAAATATGTGGGATCACGTGACCAAATCATCCTTCCCCCCTGCCAGTACCTGCGTATGTGTCCTGCCAGACCTGCCCCTGGCTCCACACTCAATCTGTGACTCTCTTTGGCCTGCATGACGTCACGATACATCAAGGGAACTACATTCCTCATGGGGGAGGCTTGGGACGAGCATTTTCCCGTCTCGTTGAATGGACGGATAACTGATTTGTGTATTTATTTGTTCACGGCCCAGCGAGGATATGCACGGCACTACATCCTGGCTCTCTCCGAGCCGCGACTCCCAGCTAATTAACCAAATCAGCTGATCCAACAGAACGTTGCACACGTGCAGACCCTGGATCGAACAATCCTGTCAGACAATGTCACTGTCTTAAACAATGGGCCAAAAGAGTAAAGTGAGACAGACTAACAGAAACTGTCACTGAGCGTTGCAACGCAGCGTGGGGTATCATACATGATGCCAATCTGTGCCTCGACGATCTGCCGTCTACCCAGATAGACGTGACGCCGAAAATATGCCAGCTACAGTGTTGATATGCAGGAGGTGTCAGACAAGGAGTGCGTTAATCATCATGAGAGTGGCACAGCATACTCGGATTGTTGGATTGTCTGACAGTAAGTAAGAGGTACTGATTCATTGTCATAACTGCTTCATCTTTGTATATCGTCATCAGTCTCTTTGGCTCGACTAAACTCAGTGCAAATCCAACTAATTGTACTCGTAATATTGTGGCTTACTTGTTGAACATGCTCATCTCCGCATTCAGAAGCTGATAAAATTGCCATTGTCCAAAAATCAAGCTCGAAAACGCGTCTCAGGTCGCGTTTCGAAATCCAAAAAAATCGACAACTGCAGGATTCGAACCTGCGCGGGCAAAGCCCAACAGATAGTACGATTATTCGAATCTGTCCCGTTAACCACTCCGGCAAGTTGCCACTCGACCACAGGTCGGGGTTATTAGCACGTGATGATTTTTCAAGATGCAACACTGGCAGGAGAGTCACGTGCCCCGCGAAAATTCCCAAGTAAAGTTGTTTAATTCTAAGTAATTGTCAACCAAAATTGAAATGTGGTAGATGAGGATGTTTGAGGTGTTAAAGGGTAGCTAGACTGTCATAGATTAAAATGATGTGTTCTATAGTAGATATCAGCAATATTTAAAACTTCAGTACTAATTCACAAGATTTTGACGTACTTGAGTAGATGCTATATGAGGTCGATTTTGCAGACATAACCTCAGCCTCACCAAAAGGAATATATCTACACAGTTGAATGCGATATCGAGACACCAATCAGGAAGTTCTCCAACCTCATTCAATTGGTCCTATTTATTTCGTGTCTAACCCAGAACTGAATGTATCACTACTGGTACCCCTTCCGTTGACCTTTCGACTCGTCATAATCTGACGATACAAGGACAAAAGAAAGGGATATTTTTACCCAAAACGAATCTCAACAAGCCCCTTGCTTCCAAGAACATCTACTCAACGATCAAGATGTATACAATCACCTGATACGCCAAGTCTCTAACCAGCATGTCACACTTCTGCAAGAGGACTCACCAGGAGGAGAAGACATGTAGGGGGGAGAAAAGAGAGCTCTGTTTGATCCAGGCTCGTTCTAAAAGGTTGGAGTTGTGACCCTGAAGTTCTGAGAAGTCTGGTTGATTACTAATGAGGATGTGAACGAGATGTACGACATAAGACTCCAAACATGGTGGGTTAGATTTTATTGTTGAAATAGAAATCAAATACAACAACCAGATTGCTTTATTCATCTGGTTTGATTTTTTTCGATTTTTCTTGAATTAGTTGAATTTTCCAAAAATGATGTTTAATTCAAAAAATTCTGAAAAAATACCTTTCATTAAAAGTGACAAACACAAGGGTATAACTGACATATATATGGGCTATCTGAGACCCTGCAAGTCCCTGACTCTCTGGATTCTACAAACGTCTACTCTCATCTATCAATGACTCTCATAGGAGTGGAATCACCAAATAAAACATATCCAAGATTTGATCGAGGTTTTGGAGCCCATCAGATTCTTTGAAAGCATACAGATCATGAACCTGCAACTTTTACTACATAATGGTAATTACTGAAACAAAAGGTGTTGGGTTTTTTTTTTTTTTTTTTACAAATCTACGACGATGATCGAAAAAAAATCAAATGCCAGATTTCAAAAATCCAACTCCCCCGGAACGCCATTATGAGCCACTCAGACACCCAAATCTCTCTTTACCTGTCCAAATCAAGTCGATATATTCATTTTCGGATTTGAGGGAAATATCTGATATAACAAGCATTAGGTTCAAGAAGCCAAGAGATGGTAGCAACGATATAAGACGATATAAATGAGATGGAGGAGAGAGGAATTTCGGATATAATCATTGAGAAACCATCGAGTCGAAATATCCGAAAAACTCCGAACTAATCGGCCCAATATACACCATTCTAGACATTTTCTTCAGACCCACTCTGCAGCTGGTAGGCGTCTCATATGCATTACACCCCGCGGCATTTAGGTATTTCCAGACACTAATTTCTCGTCCACATCCGCTATACCCATCATGCTCTATTCTGTTGCAGAAAACACGCCCCTTTCCAAGCTTCCCGAGTTTTCAGACGACTTTTACGCCCTCATCAAGCATCTGGAGTACCATGGTACGCCGGACCCTGCGGACGAGATCTTCAAGGGAACGGCAGGACAGAAACTGGAGCTCACAAGATGGCTGGAGGGCAGTCGAGATCGACAGACAAACCCGCTCAACGCCTACCTGATAAACGTGGGCAATGAGGAAGAGGTGGAGGCTCTGGAGGAGGACAACGAGGTCATGTTCAAAATGTTTGTGCGGTGCTCCAACTACAACCGAAGGGCCCACTGGCTGAGCGAGAAGGACCCCAAGCTCACCCGACTCGCAGCGCTCTACTACCTGGAGCAGGAGAAGTTTCTCAAGAGCCTGTTCCATGTACTGGCTCCTGAGCGAGCAGCCATCTACACGGACGACGCCAACTTCACCAACTCTGGAGCTCTTCGAGTTCTCAAGCTGCTGCGACGCGAAAACACCCCGGGCATTTTCAACCTTCCACACGGCAGATTGAGACACTATAGAGTGGCCAAAGCTCTCTACGATTGGCGCGACGGGGAATACAACCCATTACTGTACAGCCCGTCGTAGGTGATTGCATTGAATAAAAAATACATTTGTTAGACACAGGAGAGTTAGCAGAGGGAATGGTGAAATGGATCACTGATCTTGACTTGGCTGTACTTGTAGAAAATTTATTTTGATTTTTAAGATTTTTTTGAATTTTTCAGAAAATCAATAGAGTTTCAAGGAGTCGGAGTATGAGTAAAGTAGATATATCAATATAATTGGAGGAATAATGAGAATACTCTGATATAACGCGATTTGCATTCGGGGTGAATTTTTGCAAACATCGGGGGAAAACGATTTGACACTTTTCTCAGCATCGAATCCGCCTGGTTGGCTCAGTTGGTTAGAGCGTTAGTCTCATAATCTGAAGATCACCAGTTCGACCCTGGTACCGGGCATTCGTTTTTTGTCCCAGGAGTGATTTTGCAATCTTCGAGTGTTATTTTTGCTGGCGTGTACTCTGGTTGGATTTTTTTCTACGATTCAGTTCATTGTATTAAATTGCATAAACTATTTTTCAGATTTCAGATCTCACGGTGACTGGCAAACAGAAATATGTATCTCAAGGTAATTACTAGTATTACTAAACATCAAGATCAAACCACTCTGTTGCTACTATCTTTTTTTTCATCTGGAAATATTTTTATATTTTTTTTCTGAGTTATGAATTCGATACTGGGAATATGGTCATATTTCATGGAGAGTAAGACAGACTCTGGAAAACTGTCTACAGCTATACTCGTACATAATAACTCGTATCTCTGTCTACATATTCAATCTAGACACCCAAGTCATCTACTGCGAGGAAGATCCTGTCGATTCATTTGACGCAATGAGAATACCCTGGTACTGCTTCTCTCAGATTGTAGGGTCCAACAGTGTGTCAAATTTGTGATATATCCATCTTCTCGGTGATCTCAAGTGGCCAGATGAAGCTGTTTTCAGTCCAGCTTGGGCATGAGGGTAACAATTGCCTTGCTCAGAAAGAATGTAAGAGGAAGTGAATCTTCCTTGCAGAGATACTCGATACTAGGCTTCTCAACATTCTACATGATATAATTGGACGAGTTGTGGGTATATGATTACCTAAGAGGATAATATATATACTTACCAGCTGTGAAAGATGTTCAACATACAAGCTGAAGGCGTTTTCTTCTTAAAACCTGAGCAAAGAGGTCTGGACTGTTACATGAGATGAATCGAGAATTCGGAAACTGACCAACACTTCCAATTCCAGCAAATGATCTCGATATCGGGATCCTACAAATTGAATCTAAAGATGAATACAACACTGGGTGTTTATTGAATAGAGTCTCTTTCTAGAGAGATTTTGAACTCCTACTCTCCAGAGTGAGCTTTCAAGTCTCCAGAATCTTCAGGTAATCATTTAGCTGGTGTTTACTGTTCGAATAGCCCACGGATGAGGACAGTTGGATTGGTGGTTGTATACAAGTACGCTAGAGAATGGAATAGCCGTGAAATACATTTTTATGTGCCAAAGCTGCAATTCTGACCCATGAAGATGACATATCTTTCAATGGTTGTCCATATGCAATAGAGATGAGATAAGGAACCTTATGAGTTACGCTAGGAGTCGCGATAGAGCTAGAAAAAAATATATAACGTTTGGAAATGGTTAATACACGTTTAAGGAGAAACCATAGCAGCATTGTTGTTTTTATTTCCTACCTGGTAGTACCTATTTACTGGATATAACAATTACCCCATTCCATGTTGAAGTGAGGATATCCAGAGTTAAAAAATTGTCTGTATCATGTAGATACAATGTTTTTTCAATGAAAGAAGTAGTTGAAGTGAAGTTGAGACACCAACTCTTCGATCCTGTAGTTCTTAGATTTTTTTCAACCTGTTATATACTCTTACTGTTGTTCTAACGCCTTTCGGGGGCAGTAGCCACCTTCCTGGTACACTGGTACAATTTGTAGTGCCTTCGAGAGACGGAATTACAATATAATTCAGACCAAGATTGAACAATATAGCCTACCTTGGAGTCCAACACCAATTCTCTGTTTTATTTTATTCCTACTGGCAAGGGTTCCATTCCTACGTTTCGTGATTATCAATTGAAATCAGGAGATACGCCATGATGGTAAAGTGAAAACGAACAAGAGTAGAAAAATGAGCAGTTATCTAATTGATACCTGTGCGACCCTAGTAATTTCACATCTAGAGAAAAGAGCTTTCATTCCCTCTATTTGAAACATTTCAACTCTCACAACGTACATGTTGGAGAACTCGAATGGATCGAGAACTTGAACGGTAATATTGGACCAGAAAAAATCCTAGGCTTTAACAATCAAGAATAACTGCTATCTCCAGACTTCAGCTCGCCGAAATAGCTCTTTCAACCTTTGAATTACTTTTCTACATCTATTCTAAAGTACGTGCTTCTGGAAGAATAGTTCGAAGAATAGTTCAAAGAACCCAACAATACAACCACCTCTGGGAAGCCATAGAAGCTATTAAAATAACCAAAACCGCGGGAATTTCCGACAAATATCTCGGGAAAACAAAAATGGACATTTTTTGCGCACTCAACCCGCCTGGTTGGCTCAGTTGGTTAGAGCGTTAGTCTCATAATCTGAAGATCACCAGTTCGACCCTGGTACCGGGCAGTTGTTCTTTTTGCCTCCGCAGAGAAACAGGGAGGCTAGTTTTTGCGTCAGGCGACTGGAGATCTGAACGGCTAAGGGTTTCTTTGCAGTTTGACTGTTTTTTTACCTCCATTATGGCTCATTAAGCGAATTTCTAGTAGGATCATACTGGGGGGTGTTTTATGAGAAATATACTGTCAAGACCCGAAAGGATAGTAACAGAAATAATTCTGTAATGTACCTGAAGGATAATAACAGACGTTTCAAAGACTCGGGGTCATTCGTAGTTACACAACACACATAATTGGCATTTTTATATTCATCTTACACACCCAACCCATAAGGGGGTACAATTTGACAAAAAGAAGTAGTAATTGAACTTGAAGAACTTCTAATAAAACATCTGAGAGCTATTACAGCTTTATATATCTGCAAATATCGTCTTTGATTTTTTCAATGTTGTTCTGAGGTGCTAATGAACATATTTAGGCAGTATTAACACAGTATAGATAAGGAACCAATTGCCCCCAGCCAGTAATCAAACACCCCAAATTCTCATAATCCAAGTCCACAATACGTACCTGTACTACAATTAATGCTCCTATAGATCGACTTACTCTGATACAAGTAATGCTCCTATAGATCGACTTACTCTGATCCTGATCAGTTTTAGATAAGAGCATCATTTAATTCAAGGAGAATTGTTTATCTGAATTTGCTCTAGGAATATTTTATATACTCACGCTCAGACCGACTCCTTACAATCTCAGCATGCCAAAACCAGCCAAAATGTTCTGATTCTCAATCCTGGCTACCCTGGTAGATTTATTCATTTCACAGATCTCTGAGTCTCACAACAGTGTAGTCAAACTCGCTCTCCTCGACCAGATAGTTGAGCATAGAATGGACGAAATACAGAAACTTCTCGTTCTCCTCAGAGAGATGGCTGGGGTCGATGTAGTCCCATCCATTATTGACATCGGTTCGGTAGCCCGGTTTGGGGGTGTGGTCCATGGAGGTCTTATGAAGGGCCAATCTTCCGTCGTAGTTCACCAGTCGGTGTTCTGTAATGTCGTACTCGTCCTTGATGCTGTTGAAGACGCGGTCCACCTCGTCTGTAAGCTGTTCCAGGACATGGGGTTCGTAGTTGCACACGTCGTTGGGTTTCAGTACAAAGGAGATGGCGTCCTGCCATGCAATTTGACCATGGGGACGGGTTGGACGGACCCACTTGGGGCCGCCTACTTTCTTGGTACTTGAAGTGGCAGCAGGTTTAGTGGTTGTAGCAGGAACCTTGGCCTGGTCCTTAGGGATGTTCTTGTCAGCAGAACGGAAGTTTGCCCAAAGTGATTTTGAAGAAGCTTGAGCAGTCTGAGTCGAAACATCACCATCTATCTTCTTATCGCCTGCGGTGTTGTCTGTTGTGGACTTTGCATCACGCGCATCCACTGCAGAAGGAGGGATGGAAGATGGCTCAATGGTGGTCGAATTCTTCTTTTGAGTCATAAAATACTATCCTACAGACTTGTAGCGTCGAAATCGGGGTTTGGGGACGTGTGGGAAAGTGATGGTGAGTCGTGAGATTCGAAGCTTACCGTTAAGTTTGGTGATAAGTAACCTGGCAACGAGACGCTCCAGAAAGCGGATAATTTGGCCAGGCTATCGTCGTTGATTACGAGGCCACCACCTCCGTGATTAATCAGGAGTTGACTTCTGGGAATCCGGTATCAAAGGACAGCTGATGTGGTGGACGGTTAATTGTTGAACTCTTGTCAGTCGAGAAAATCAAACTCCAAGAAGAGAACGTATTTTAAATCACAATATTTTTATTTAAAGGAAATTGACCATCCACTTGGACTTATTTCCATTTTTTTTGGGATTTGTTTGGATTTATTTCGATTATTTGATGATTTCTTTATTTCTGGATTACATAAGCAGACTTCGGCCCAAGGATACCCAATTTTCGAATTTTTCAACAACTCGCGCCGATGGTTTAGTGGTAAAATCCATCGTTGCCATCGATGGGCCCCCGGTTCGATTCCGGGTCGGCGCAGTTTGTTTACGGCCATATCCTGGTGAAAATACGGCTTCCCGTCCGATCAGCCATAGTCAAGCACCAGAGAGCCTAGTTAGTATTGTAGTGGGAGACCATATGAGAATCCTGGGTGCTGTAATCTTTTTCCTCCTCGAGCGAAGCGATGGGGAGGTATATGTTTTGTAGGCGGTTTCTTTTTGTACTGGGGTACCAGCCTCTTCCAGCACCTCCTATACAGCATCCTGGGTAATGCAATGCGTTTCACTGACTCTAGCATTCTCCAATGAAACACTGCTTGCAGATGCATGTCCGTCTGAAACGTTTCAGGAGAAGACTGTACTGTGAGAAGGAGAAAGGGGTAATTGCACGAGTGGAGTGGTTGCTCGCTATTTTACGTAATGTACTCATTGTCAGACTATCGAGGGGAATTATACCGAGAAATCTCTACTTACCTTAGTTAACAAATAGCCTACTAAAGTCAACTATAGTTAGTTAAGACATGTATCCACACAAACAAACCACAATTTTGTCAAAAATATCAAAAAATCGATACTCCTCACTCCACCCTTCCTTCCAGAGAAGGGAGCAATTCGTCAATAAATCTAATCACGTGATAACACGCGGCAACAGATAACACAGCCATGCCATCTCCAGTACTGTAGTTGGCATTTCAACGGTCAAATAATGGAACTGACAGACTTAATTGAACTGTCATCGATTCGTATGACAACTATTTCCCAGTGACGACCCTTGAACCCCTTTTAACAGACCAAATCATACAGCTGGAATAATATTGTCCATGGTTACATCAGAACATGATAATATTTCAGCAATCTTAGTATCCGTTCCTTACAGAGATTCCATACAAGCACCACGTCCTTTCTAACCACCCCCAGGTCAGTTACAAAGTTCCAAAGTTCCAATATTTGTTTTTATTATATTTTTTGATATTTTATTTTATTTTGGGAATATTTTTAAGGTTGAAATTTACTTTGGCCCCTGGAACATGTACGAGTACGATACTGGTAAGATGCGTCTACTGTACATTTTCTCCCTGCGCGCCGAAAATAACAGTCCACGGAACAGACACTCAGATTGCAATATATCGCCTGGACAACCAATTCGTCAGCCCTAACCCCGACTTGCCGAGGTCAGCAGCAAAAGTCAAAATCCCACGTCACATTGGATGTCAAAAACTTGCACATCATCACGCATTTTGAAATCTCTCTCTCAACTTAGGGTTCAGGGTACGGCTGACTGTATACACCCCAGTCAGAGTAATTGTCCGAGAAGGGGTTGGAGAGAGAAGGATAATGTATATTTTTTGAGCCCCTCGGGGGTGGCAGTGTATCACGTGACCACATTATATCCGCGTCTACGCACCCCCCAGCTATTCGACTAGTCTCTCAACACTTGTCCGTGGGGATTTGCATCCACCCATTTTGGGATACATCAAAATAGGAGTGCTTGTAGTGCAAAGGTTATTTCCAAAAATAAAGTGTCTACACGAAGACTGTAAAAACACGAAACTATCACCACTCAGACATTTACAGCTCGCTCAACCACACCACACACACAACTAATGAGGTGGTCCAGTCTACTGCTACTGGGGTCGCCAGCGTGGGCAGCGTACGCGGTGAATTCCGTGCAGCTGCCGAAACTCGACACGGACAATTTCGGCCAAATGGGCATTCTGGGCGACTATGACGGCATTTCGCGGGTCGAATATGGCGGTCAGCAAAACTTTTCGTCCCTCTCAGACTCACAGGTGGCTCAAATAGGCCGCGACACGCCACGTGTCATAGCCCAGGTCAACTCGTCTGTGCTCATTGGCTTGACTCAGCTGCAACCGTCGCAAGCCCAGCACCTTCGGCAGTGCCAGCTCAACAACGACCTATATGTGACGGATGGACAGGCGCTATGGACGGTGGATATTGCCGAGGGCACCGTCAACGCCATCAGCACGGGGCTCAACGGCTCCATCTACACCCTCTACTGCGATACCCAGGGGGGCTCTGTGCTTGTAGGTGGAGACATTGAAGGAGGAGTGGCCCAGTGGGACGCGCAGAACCACGACTTCGCCGCGCCCAGTTTTGGAGGATTCAAAAACGGGTCTGTGACGGGCATCACACGACTCGGAGACAACCTGGTGTTCACCGGATCGTTCCAGGGCATTGTCAACGACAAGGGAACAAACCATACGGTCCAGCGTAACGTGACCGATATCACCAACCTCGACCTGACCGGTCTGGCGTCCAATCAGACCACCCTGGAGCTCCTCTCCACCGGCCAGGATGGCTCCAACTCGTCACAGACACTCCAGCAGATTGCCCAAAAGGTGAACCAGACAATCAACGCCCCGCAGCAAATCTCCTTCCAGGCTGCACAGATCCAGGCCGAGGGAACGGCCGGTGACGTGGATCCCAGCGGAATCGCCTGTCCCGGCTCGACTTCTTGGGCTCTCACTCCCGACAGACAGGGCACGTGGCGAGCCAACTTCCCCTACTCGTTCACGCCCTCGACCGTTGTGCTTGATAATCTGCCCGAGTCGTCAGGAGGCGGCACTGCCACGTTCCGTTTCCTGGCGTTCCCTCTCAACGGTATCATGAACCTCAGTTACGTGGACCCAGCTGGCCAGAAACAGTACTGCGACGCTTTTTGTCCTCTCCCTCAGGGCAGCTCTCGACAGTTCACCTTTGTCAACAATATCGGCATGGACTCCTTCCAGATTGACCTACAGTCCTTCTACGGCACCCACGCCGGTCTTTCTGGAGTGCAACTGTTCCATTCCGAACGGTTCACTTTTGCCGACAACCAGCTCAACGAAGGCAACGGGTGCTCCAGAAACGTGACCCAGGCCACCAACGCCACCGCCCAGGGCGATTTCAGCACCCAAGGCACCTACCTGACATCTTCTATTGACTCTCAGCAGCAATTGGACCAGACAGAGGTCTCCTTTTCGCCCAACGCTTCCTACTCTGGAAACTACACGGTGCGTCTCTTCACCCCCGGATGTATACAGGACAACTCCTGTGCTGCTCGAGGAGGAGTCGATGTAACCGTGCAGACCTCTTCCACCGACAGCCACTCCCTGACCCTGTTCCAGACCAACAACGAGGACAAGTACGACACCATTTTCTCCGGACCCATCAACGTCACGTCTGGTTTCCGCCCTTCAGTCACCCTGAGACCTTCTTCCGAGGGTCCCATCCCCCGAAACTTTGTGGCTGATCGTATCCAGTTCACCATGACGTCGGTGTCCAACCTGACGCAAGTCTTGGGCGACTCGTACCTCAACTACACCTTGTTGGGAGGCAAGAACGGCTCTCGAATCGTCAACACAACCGAGATTGTCGACATTCGAAACATTTTCGAGTACTCCCCTGGAAACTTTTCCACGGCCAACCAGACCGTTGGAAACACTACTCTCAACCGGCTGGGACCTTTGATCAACGGTCAGTTGACCTTCATTCAGACGTCCGAGTCTGACGACTCTGTTGTGCTTGCTGGAGACTTCATTTCGCCCATTGGAAAGAACCTTGTTCAGGTGAGTAACACCTCCTCTCTGTTCGCCAACTCCACCTCGGCCAACAAGACCGATATCGATGGTCCCGTCACCATTCTGACATCTATTGAAGGCAGTATCGTGGTTGGAACTTCGTCTGGACTATTCCGGCTTGATGGAGATGCCATTCGTCAGATTGGTGGAGTTCCCGGGTCCGTGGAAGCTCTTGTTGAGTACACTTTCAACGACACCCAGCATATCTGGGCTGCTACTGGTAACAGTTCTGCAACGTCAGTGTTTTTCAACTCGACCACCTGGCAGAAGACCGATCTTCCCGTCTCGGCCTATCTTCGTGCTGGAGGCAGTGCCCAGGCGGTGACCGTTTATCTCGGCATGCTGTCCATGTCTCAAGTTCAAGCCAATGGTGCTGTTTATCTTGATTCCAACTTGAATCTTGTTCCTGTGGCTCAACCGAGCAACAGCTCTTCTTTGAGCAAGAGACAACTGTCAAATGTGTCTGATCAGACTACTTCCTACTACACCGGCCACTACGTCAACCAGTCCACTCTGGTTCTTGGAGGAAGCGATCTGACGATTCTACAGAACGGTGTCAATGTGGGTCCTACAAACTCGCTCGGCTACCCTGCCAACATCACGTCTCTTGCGTCCTCGAACTCGTCCAACATGCTGTTTATCGGTGGTGGCTTTTCTTCCACTGTTGGATCGTCCGAGGTGACCAACCTCGCCTTTTATGACCTCGGCAACAATGGCTACGCCTCTTCGCAGCCTCCCGGACTCACCGGGGGCAATGTGACTCGTCTCGAGTACCGAGCGTCCTCTCAGACGCTTGTGGCAGCTGGATCGTTTGGCATGGCCGGCTCTCTCGTGTGTTCGGCCTTTTGTCTCTATGACCTTGATGCTGCACGATGGAACTCTCCCTCGTCGACCATCTCTGGTGTGGTCAACTACCTGGAGTTTTTGTCCGACGACATTCTGCTGTTGGGCGGAAACATGACTTTCAACGAGCAGACGGCCTCAGTGGCTCAGTACGATTTTGCCGCTGGCGAGTTCTCGTCCATCATGAACGGCAACCAGACCGATTTCGAGGCCCTGCAGATTGTCATGACCAACGATGATCTGACCAACGTGTATGTGGTTGCAAAGGGAGCATCTGGCCAGAAGCTCGTCCACTGGAACGGAACCGTGTGGGACGAGGTGTCCATTCCTGGCCTGGAGGACACCTCTTCCATCTCGTCTCTGCAGCTACTGCAGACTGGAGGCAAGAAGAAGCGTGACACCGCGGTCACTCTGGACTCTAGCCAACTGCTTATGATTTCTGGAGACATCCAGACCAACCAGGGCAACTTTTCGTCTGTTTTGTTCGACGGACAGTCCGTGCAGCCGTTCCTTGTGACCCAGTCCAAGTCTGGCCAGGGTTCAATCAACGGCTTCTTTTCCCAGAGTTCCACGTCGTACTCTCCCATTCACAAGAAGTCCAAGATGCGACGGGGCTTTGTGGTGCTCGTTGCGCTAGCTGTGGCTGTTGGTGTCATGTTCCTCATTGTGGGTGTCGGCATTCTGGCCACGTGTCTCAGAAGACGCAACAGCGGCTACATGTTGGCTCCTGGCAGAGTCAACGAGGCGGAAATGACCCAGACGGTCCCTCCGCAGAACCTGTTTGAGGATCTCCACGCGTACAACAGCCAACCCAAATTTTGAATGGTTTGATAGGCGTTAGAAAATATTTATACATTACACGAGAGCACAAATATCGTATCGTAGATAAGTAGACTGTAGTTTTGGTTGTTACGTAGGAGGAGTGGCCCGTTCATCTCCCAGGTTGGAGAGAATGGAGGTTATATTTCAGGTGCGAGAGGTTTTCTTCCTCTCATTTTTCTAGCCATAACAATTCAATTCGTCCTGTGAATTTGAAAATAGCTTTGTTCAACGTCAGATTAATATTACATGTACATGTACAAGGAATTATATGAGATTATACTCTAGAGCGCGAACACACGCGGTCAGTACAAGGGACAGTAAGGGCGACAATTTTCTCTTTCAGACGTGAAATGCAATTTCGGTTAATGCGCAACAGTTTCTAAACTTGGTCGTCATATCTTATATGAATCACCAATTAACTGTGATTCGCCTCCTTCCTTCTGTAGTTTTCAAAGATATAAAAACAAGGTGTGGAGGACGATTTTGGGGACAACTCTACAAATTTCTTTAAAAACATCATCCCAGCTTATTCTGAATTGCCTAATTTGGAAAATATAAGTTCTTATGATATATCGTAACTTACAACCTAGTCTCCTCAAGTAGTATAATGAAATAAGTGGAATATCCATACTCCAAAGAAATCTTTTCAGTAGTGTAACAATACCACAGGATCACGTCTGTCATTACCAGAGACCTGAGTCTTTCTAAAATGTGCCTGTGTTCCTACCCTTGTAGTTATTGAGTGCGATGCGGATCACCTCAGATGGCCTTAGCTTGAAAGATGGGCCTATCCTGGGCAGAAAAAATAGAACCAGCAGTTGTAAGCAACATCACCCATCAGTGTGTTGAAGTTTGGGCAGTTCAGATTTTTTTCGGGGCTCCTTATCATCTTCCGCAGTCCCCAGTGTTGTACTACCCACTCATGCCTGAAGTGGGTGTGATAAAGAAAAGCAGTAAAGTCACAGTATGGATATATTAAAACAATTACGACTGCCTAATGGCGATTATGTGGTAGTATGGGTCTGGTAGGAGCTCATTCCATTCCCTATATATTTTTATCACTCCCTTCATCCACATAATTAGTCGTTTTTTGGTGGCAAGCCCGATGGGTTCTATTTCAGCCCAGTGGTTAGATTTTTCTTCATGTATAACGGTCCTTTCATAAAGAAATTCACCAGAAGGTGGAGAAAGGAATAGTCACCACCTTCTTGGAACTCTGGAATCAAAAGATCCTTGTAGATGACTTTGTTGGAGGTGGCTGATACCATCGAGCCTGCATAAAATAGATTCGAAATTAACTATTTCAGCGCACCTCATGCATATTCAATGCATTATCATGCAGCATGGTACTAGAAGGAAATGAACAGAAACACGGGCTGAATAATCTCTACTGCTGGTGGTGACTAGAAAACATGAAGACTGCATGTACTGGTACCCCTATATATTTATTCTGTCAGTTTATCTTTCAGTTTTTCAGTTCATTTAACGAGTTATGATCTTTCTAGGGTATACGCCGACTGAGAGACAAAACAATGTGGTTGTTTCGTGCTCCTAATAAAAAGGTTCTAACTATAAGGGTTGTAGCGGACTATAGTCCCTAGTCCCTATATTCGCTTAAAATCTCAATGCTCTTGTCAAGTTGTTCTTGTTGCACACTCAAACTTGATTCCAAGCCATCCACAACCATCTTCTATGAGTGACTGGAGACTGTTACTGCCCCAAATCAATCATTCTAATGCAAAAATACCTACAATTGACAAAGAAACGTCTCTTGCTGTCTCTTAGATTTCTTTTCAATACTATCAGCAATTTATTTCACCGCTGTTGGGACCCATTATGAAAAATGAGCCTGCTGGATTCTGAGGCTCTTGCATTTGGTTTAGAAATAGGTCAGTGAAGCAAAAGAAGAGCCCATACTACACCCAATGCTGAAAATAGCGCCTCTGATTCACATTCATAAAAGAACTGTCGTATTATGGATTTTGGGCTGGCGTTGAGACCCTGAGTCACTTTAAGTTGAGACAAATCTGAATATTTCGTATTAACTCCAATAATACTTATACAGACTAGAAAAATATACGAAGAGTACTCTACTGTTGTGATCATGGATATTATCAGTCGTATTCCATTGTTCGGATTTTATTTAGTTCGTAAAGATCACAACTTCAAATGTAAAGCTCACTTGTCCGCCTTCACAAGAGAACATGAAAGTTGCTCTAAATGACCCAATAAATTCGAGTGCAGTACAAAAACATATCCAAAATGACACCAGGGTCATTAGAAAGAGCTGTGATTGGCCATAGGATTTTCCAGCCGGTTTTGGGCATCTCTCCGATGATTGCATGTTCGCCTTGCCTGAATGGCATTGGGTGTTGATAAAGTGATATGATATCAACTATTAAAAAATTCAAACATAATAACAATCATGTAATTTGCTACAAAAATCCTCTGTATTAATTTGGGGGGTTTCACGTCAGTTCTTCCCATGTGAAGCGCACAGATCGAAATTCGTCCAGACACGATGAGTTAATCCGGTACCAAAGTGATCTACAAACCATTAGCATAGCACACTACAAATGAGATTATCAAACTTGTTCTACGCTGACTCTATTTATACAACTCTTCTCCAGATATTACCTCATTGATACAAGACACAATTCCATGGTTATATTGATCTGTAGTAAAGACGGCAGTGCAGTGTGTAAACTGAAGATCAAATTGTCTGCTACCCAGCGTCTCAAGGCCATTTTCAAGCTGAAAGAGATGATTAGTACCATCACCATATTCAGTTCATTGACTACATTCAGCAGAATTGTTATATATACTAATGGAATTATGGAATAAGCAATGTATGAGCGTCAGAAACAAGGAGATATGGGTCTGCAGTTAGTTCCTATGATTTGAAAGTTTTCGCATCTCGTAAGGGATACACACCATATGAAGTGCTGAGCAGAGCATGAGAAGGTGCTTCCTTTGAGAAGATCTGTTAGGGATATGACAACAACTTGGCCGGAGAACTGGTAGCAGTGATTTCTAGTGTACTTGTAGTACTACCTGTACTAAATGATAAATCAACGCTATACGAATGCATCTCACTAGAATCGACTACCCTGGTACATATAAAAATGTTGAAAGAGCAGTCTGATGCATTTTTCGATCGGATTTCAACATTCAAGTTGAAGAATAGATATTTCGTATGTCTACAATTAAAATAAGCTGGAAGAGAACAAAGAAGATCATTTAACCGTGCAGAAATACAGATTTAACCTTGCAGAAAGTCATATTTTGACTTTCAGGTTGCAGTAATACACATTTTAGGTTGCAGAAAGTCATATTTTAGGTTGCAGAAAGCCATATTTAGAGTTTTCAGTTTCCATTAATACCTCCAGCTAGGTTGATGATAAGTTCTCATACAAGCATAATATCGTCTATGAAATATACCAAAAGAGCTCACTGATTTAGTTAGAATCAGATATCACAGGTTTGGGCTGTGTTATATTTTTTTATGATGGTGTGGGCACGTATCAGCCTTCACCTCAGCGATATCTTTTTTTTCAAAACAAACATCAAGTATAATTGTTTAAAAATTCTCTAAATTATTTTTGTCTACACTATTGATGATTTAATTTGAGATAATCTGTTCTATGGGCATCTGGAAAGATATCCCAATCAATCTATTCTGCTGATTTTCTTGAAGTTTTTTTTTTATTCACGTATTAAAGAGGGCAGACCTTGGAAGAAAATTAATGCTCGAATTGACCTCCAAAGCTGCAATACCAGAGACAGAATGAATTGAAGGTACCAACTGATTGAGGGTAGCTTTCAATCACTACCATTATGGGTTTTTGGACTGTATAATATTTGACTGGACAAGTTTATCATCATTATTGAATACTTCCAAACAGGGTTCCTTATCTCATCTCTCTCTGCATAATCAAAGCGATCAGAAGCAGTTGAAATAATGCCTGAATCATAATTAATGCCTTTACGATATCATGTGCCCCACACGTAATTATTTACTCGTTAGTTAAGTCGTTGCATTTGTCCAGGTACACTATGATGCTCACGTCTACTTGATCACTACGAAAGTATCGATCACGGCATATAACCGAAAATATGAAGTACAAGTACTGAGATCATGTTAGGAACCAATTAATAACGACTGAGTTACAAGACAACTACTCAACACGATAATCACTCATAGCTTCTTACCGCTCTAAGACTGCGCAATCTTACAGTAGAGAAAGCATCCGTCAGACTACTCATTCCTTGAAAGATGGAAAAATACCAGTCTTGCCAATGGGGAATAAGAATTGCAGCACCCAGGATCCTCGCTCTGCCACTGCAATACTAGCTGGGCTGATCGGGTAGGAAGCCGTATATTCACCAGGGCCGCAACTGGCATGTAACAGTTGAAGCGCACGTGTGGATATGGGAGTTAAGTCGCTGGGCTGGGACTGCTAGGGAGCGGGCCTAGGGAAAATAGGGCTGGAGGGCCTAGGGACCCTTGGTTACCTTGACGATGGGGTCAGTGGGGGGAGGGAGTACGTCAAAGGGGATATACCCAGTGCATTTCATGTTGGGGTGGGGGTTTCGGGAGTCGAATCTGGGAACGAGCGGGGGGTAGACGTAAGCCGGGAGGCACCTTCTAGGGACCCTGGTATCAGAAGGGCACTGCATGGAGAGGTGGCCAAGACAATGGCAGTTGTAGCACAGCACGTCCGCATTGGCAAGGTGGGCATAGTGGGTTTCTCCCCCAGCAACTGCACCATGGAGGGGGTTGATGTTGAAGGCCATGTCATGGAGAGGGGCATTCTTGTCGGGCATGTAGCAGATGATGGCGAGGGAAGTCTGGGTTATGCCTCCTTCGCCCCTGTACAGAATACGGACGTCGTCACTGACAGTGGCTCCACTGTAGTTGCGGTCGAGTTGAAAGGCAAAGGAGTCAACCCAGGTCATTAGGAGACGCATGCCAATATCGGAGAAGGAGGGATTGTCCAGGCCGGTGGGCCCCCGGAAGAAGTAGATGGCCCGGGAGGTGGTGCCGGTCTGGACCCTTGGATTCTTGTTCAATCGAATGGGGTTGGCAGCAGCCGCGAGGGTGGACGTCACCGCTTTCCGGGAGGAGATTGTTTTGTGAGTGTATTTGGGCTGAGGAGGATACTTCCGGAGTAGCTCAACCCAGTGGGGGATGGTTTCTGGTGTAGAAGAAGTCGCGGCGACGGGGGCAGGTTCGTCGGTCGGGACCACGTCGGCCATGACTTCTTCTTTGGTGTCGGAGGAGTCCTGGTCATGGTGGTCGTCGTTGCCTTGGTCGGCGGTGTACGCAAAAGCCGAGAGGTGCTCGGACATGGAGGAAGCGGTAGCAGAGGAGAGAGGTTGGAGGTGATAAGTGTCTGGCGTTTATACCTTCTCTATCGCCATTGTCTATCTTGAAAAAACCGCTCAAGAATTTCGACCAAAAGTGAAAGAGAGTTCTTAATCTCGGAAGAGCTTAATTAACTCAAATGTATTTCCTAGAAATATCTAAAATAAAAAAAACAATGTCCCTCCTTAGAATAAAAAAATAAATAAATCCTGAGCTAGAGAGAAACCGAGGCATTGCTCATGCTCAATATTAGTGGTTACAATTTCTGAGACGCTCGTTACGACAGTTCTGTCGGTGATCTTGAGAGGGGAAAGTATTACTAAGTGAAACATGGATCTATCCAGTGGGCAAATAAATCCAATAGCAGTAAAGACAGGAAGGTAAGATGAAAAATGGCTGGAATATCACTTTGATGGCGACTGACGATATGAATATATGAACAGATTATTTTTAATCATTTTTTTTAGCTATTTCTTCAAGTTATTCCATGAAAAAGCACATTAGAAAGGAACACCATCCTTCAGATTTGATGATAGCAGGCAGCGTGAAGTCTCTCATCTTGCTTCGTGGTACATTATACCTCCTCATAATTTTTCCAAAGTGATTCAAGTGTGTCTATGCTCACTTTGAATATGGGTTGGTGTTGGGTCCGTCCTACAAGAATTCTGTTTGAGGATACATATAAGCCAAATAATGATAAGTAGACGACCAATTAGCCACTACCGGCAAAATAACTGACATAAAGGAACTACTACTCTGCTAACACGGTCGTGTCTCTCTCTTGTCGCTCTTTTAGTATCTTCCACTCAGTCCTGTGTATGATGTCTTGTAGAAAGTTGATTGGCAATGAAATAATTGATCCGAATTTGATTAATACATTCGATTTATGCCTCGTATCGAATAGTCGTAAATTGTTCATGTGATCTAGTGATGTGAAACGTGCTGGTCATAACCCCTTGGAAGATACTACCAGTAACGAGAAATTTCACTAATGTACAGTCAAAAGCGACCTTGGAATGCTGAGAAGGAGACTAACAATTACGATACACTACTTATCAGTCAATTGCAATTTTTCAACAACCCCAATTCATCATATCAATGATATTATGGCAGTCAGTGGGTGAGTGACAGATTTCCACTTATACGTGACTTGAGCCTGTCGTCGGTTATCCGTGTCTGAACGTAGACTAATGGATGGAACTGTTGCTCTGTGGATATGAAGGAATATTGCTCATTTTTGACTGGACAGGGTACCGGTTAGAACGTCAATTGTTGTGACAACTTCTCTGGAGTGCCCAGGAGTGCCTTCGTCTCCCTCTTTATGTCTCATAGACGTAATATCTCTTTTCCCAGTCGAACCAAGAAGAGCGATATTGAAAGAATCCATATCACGGTCTGATTACGTCCAGAGGATCAACTGTAGAGCCCCCAGTGTGTCATGAGGACCCTAGCTGCAGATCAGGGCTACTTCCTCTTGTCGACAGTCCTCTCGAAGCAACTTCAGAGCATCTAGTCAATGACGATTCAGTCCTGTCTCGACAAAATCTGTTTGACAATCACTCTCTACGTTTGAATCTCAAAGGTCAGATTTATTCCAACGACGATAACATATCTTCTCAATGTCAGGCTCAGTGGTCTGCAACGATGTTTCAGTGAAGTAGATCCACAGCCCCAATAGACTGCTGATAGTGCTGATATCACCTGAACAAGTCTTAATGGACAGTAATAGAGGCATCTAAAATATGAATATTTTTTTCATCTCCTCTCACTGATCAATTATATCATCATAATCTCGTATGATGGTGTGCATGCATCAGATGCACCTACGATGACCTTTGAACTTTGATTGAGATATTAGACGGTATAGATAAAAGAGTCTTATGGAGGCAGTATTTTTCAAAAGAATCTTTCAGCAAGATGCGTCTTATCACACCAAGTCTTATATCTGTATCAATCTCCTGTAGTCCAGTCATAAACTGAGGTTGTACTTGCCTCTATGCAAGCTCTGTATGAGAAGACAAGATATGAACGGAAGACTAGCCAAAAAATCTTGGAACCTGGAAATGAATACATCTACGTTATTCCAACTATGGAGATCAACTTCCTGTATTTTTCCCGTTTATTGACGGATATATAGGTGTACTAGGATGACTAAGTTGACCCTCTAAAACCCTGTTACCTGTAAGCCTGTACTCCTTCAATCTCTTCCAGAGATAATGCCATGGTCATCTTACTTATTCAATTTCTTGAGAATATCCGAGTCCTTTGCTTTCTCGGCATACTTCAACAACTCCTCCCTGGGATCCTGTCTATAAGCCTTGTCGGTGGTAGCATCGATATGTTTCTGATCAGGCGTTCCCCAAACATCCAGCTTGTTGTCTGGATGATGACTGGCCGCCTGCTTCTTGCGCTTCTGGTTGTCTTTGTGGAAATCGTCTGCAAACGGATTGACTGTCTTGAGAGACGTGGAGGACACATGAACGGTCTGAAGAACATCGTCGATGTTGCGTTTACGATGTCCTCGCTCAAGAACAGCCAGAGCTCCCTTGTTGGACAACTCGGGAGAAAAGAGCATCATAATCTGGCCATTTTCAAGTCCCAGAAAAATCTGGTTGAGACCAGAATGCCACGAAACACATTGGGCAGAAGATGGAAGCTTGAACTTGTACACCTCGGCCAAATCGCTGCTGTCGAGAATCCGCAGAAAGTCCGAAACAGCAACAATGTACTTGGAATCGGGTGAATAGGTGGTACCTGTAACAATCTCATCCAACCTGGTCTCCAATTGAACCTTGAGATCTGTAGAAAGGATCTTGAGTGACTTGTCGGAGGTTGTGACGACCAAATTCGACCCATTGGACGTCAAACTAGTCACTTCAACCTGTAAAGTGCTCAGGGGTCGAGAATACCCATTGGACTTGCTATAGGTGATCAAAGAGTCTTTGGTAGCAGCAACAATGAAATCCCCAAGAGAAACCAAGTGGTAAACTACCCCTGAATCGTCTCCAGCAACTTTTTTCACACCCTTGGGCTTGGTGACAATCACATGAGTCTGCTTCAAAGACCCAGATGAATACTTCCAAACCCGCACCGTCTGGTCACGTGACGACGTTGCAAACTCGCACGATCCCAATGCGACTCCTGCAATCACCGTGGCGGTATGTCCTTTTGTATTTTGGGGTGTCACGAGGTACATATCTCCCTCCTTTGACTCTGCCAGTTCTTGTCCGTCTCTGCTGTAAATCTTGATTTTTTTTGTCTCGGAGCCGACCAGAAGGATATTACTGGGGTCATGTGCGAGGAAGGAGATTTTTGCATCTTCCTCGATCTCTCTGAAGGGTTTGTCGAGCGTGGGAAAGTCGTAAAGCTCGATTTTTCGACCAGTAGCTAGAATCAGACGATGTCCAGACTTTTCCTGAACAAAACAAGTTACAGGTTGTGATGAGATTGGAGCAAAAAGTTCATGTGAGATTGGCAGCTCGTCGAGTTCGTCATCGTCGTCGTCATCATCTTCGTCGTCTTCTGGGGTCGACTTTTTTTGATTCTTAAAGTCCTCTCGAAGAGCAAGACTCAATTTATGGTCGAGATTGGAAGATTCCTGCTGCTTTCCAAACGACGTGATCTGTGTTAGTTTGATCCGCGTGATTTTATTGCCCTCAAAGATACTCACTTCCATAGTGTCGGAGATGTGATCAAGATATTTCAGAGATATGCAGGCTTATGCATGATAATTTTCATGACTAAGCAAGACCCCCGCAGTGAAAAAAAAACCAAAAAAAAACAACAAAAAAACGCATCTCAAAAATCGCACATATATGTCCTCCGAATTGCTTCCCCTCACTAGACTCCCCACCCCGTTGCACCGGGAAATACGCTCTCGCTTAATCTATCTGCATGCATAATCGATTTTTGCTTCTTCACCATCATCGACAAAAATGGGAAAAGACGGAACCGAAAAAAAAGACAAGAAGGACAAGAAGGAAAAGTCCATGAAGGCCAGAGAGGGCCGAGACAACCAGGTGTATTCGGCCACGGGCTCTCGAGTCGTTGCAGGCTGTGTCTGTGTCAACAATGACTCTTCCCAGGTGCTCATGATCTCCTCGGCCGCCCATCCCAACAGATGGATCCTGCCCAAGGGAGGAGTCGAAAAAGACGAATTGAGCGTCGAGGGCGACTTTAGCGAATCAGCAGTGCGAGAAACCTGGGAGGAGGCAGGAGCCACGGGAAAAATCACAAAATACCTCGGCAAATACGACGACATGAGAAAACCCATCGAGTACAAAGACAGCCTGATTCCAAAGACGGAGTTCCACTTTTACGAAATGGAGGTGCAAGACCTGGCAGATGTCTGGCCCGAAAAACGAAAGAGAAAATGGGCTGGATTCGACGAAGCAAAGGCCGATCTCACCAAGGCTAAACGTCTGGAACTCATCGAGGCCCTCAAAGACAGTTCTCTAAAGAGATAGAACACAACCCTACAGCACCAGTTTTTTTTATAATTGATAAATATTTATTGTGTTCACTATAAACAACATTACCACGTCACGTTCGACTCGTCTTCCACAACTTATCTTTCTGGCCACTGAAGAAAAACCCAGAGCCGTTCTTCATGTTGGGACTCTTGGCCGGGTTGGGCTGGAAAGTGTGTGGGATATCCTGATTAGTAATCGTAATGTCGCCGTCGTCGTCCTCGCCCTCGCTGTCGGCGCCCACGTGATGCAGCGTGACCGAGTTGAAGTTCTGGAACGGGTCGTAGTCGCCCTCGCGGCCGTAGTTGCGCGGGCCGGCCACCGAGTTGGTCGACGACCGGTCCGTGTTGACCGACAGCACCGACGACATGGACTTGTCCTGCTTCTTGTCCGTCACAAAGTCCACCGACGACGAGTCCTTCATGGTGCGGAAGTTGACCGCGTCTGCGCCCCGGCTAGGCACAGGCACCAGCGGCGGCGTCTGGTTTCGCAGCAGCGCCCACTGGGTGTTTTTGAAGAATGGATGGTTCTTGATGTCGGACGCGCCGGCCTTGGAGCCCATGCGCTTGTGCTCGTCCTTGATGAGCAGCTTGCGGATCAGGTTCTTGCACGACGACGAGATGGACTGGTAGCCCGAGCCGCTGGGGAAGTTGACCTCCTGCTTGAGCACGTTGGAAAAGGTCAGGTTCCGGTTCTTGCCCTTGAACGGCGTCATGCCAAACAGCATCTCGTAGATGAGAATACCCAGCGTCCACCAGTCCACCGCCGACGTGTGGCCGTTGCCCCGAATCACCTCCGGCGCAATGTACTCCTCGGTGCCCACAAATGAGTTGGTTCGGAAGTTGGCAATGCACGACTTGGTGTCCAGCTGCGGCACGTTGGTCGAGCTCTGGATCGTGGGCGCGCCCAGCTGCTCAGACTGCTTAGACAGGTCAAAGTCAGACAGCATAATGTGGCCCGACTGATGCAGCAGAATGTTTTCCGGCTTGAGGTCCCGGTAAATGTAGCCCATCAAATGCAAGTACTCCAGAGCAGCAGTGACCTCGGC
The DNA here is from genome assembly GCA_900518995.1 of Yarrowia yakushimensis. NCBI lineage: Eukaryota > Fungi > Ascomycota > Dipodascomycetes > Dipodascales > Yarrowia > Yarrowia yakushimensis. The sequence goes on from ULGW01000005.1 coordinate 680,701, forward strand.
GGCGTAGAAGGACGCGTCCGCCTCGGCCACACACTTTCGCTCCCGCGTCTGCAGAGCCCGGAAAAACTCACCGCCCATGCAGTACTCCATGCACAGGTACAGGTAGTCGTTGGACTGGAACGAGTGGTAGAGCGTGACGATGAATGGGTGGTTGGACGTGGCGAGAATCTCCTGCTCGGCAAACGCCCGCTTGATCTTGTTTCGCTTGATCATCTCCTTCTTGGACAGCACCTTCATGGCGTACAGCTTGGTCGACTTTTTCTCCTTGACCAGGTACACCTTGCCCACGTCGCCGCGGCCCAGCAGCCGGATCTTCTCAAACGACGACGGGCCCACCTCCACGTCGCACACCTTTATCGAGTTGGACGAGTATGTTCGGGCGAACGATTTCGAGTTTGTTCGGGACCGTGACTGAGGGGTAGCCGAGCCCGAGCGGCTGTTTGGACCGAGGTTGCTGTTTGGACCGAGGCTGTTGCCGCTGCTATGGCTGGCATCATTCAGAGGCACCGAGTACCCACGATCTCTTTCAGTGTGGGGATCTGATGGATGCTGTTGCTCCTCGCGCACCAGGTCCTGCAGACGCACGTCCTCTGAGCCTGCGGGAATGATGGGCAGATGCTGTTGGTGGTACCCGCCCGAGTGGGAGTGTGAGTTTGAGATGGCGTTTTTGACGTTGGGCTCGGACGCGACCCGGCGAATGTTCTTGCGGGGATGCTGTCCGGGCACTCCCAGGCCGCCGTAGTTACCGTTACCGTTGCTGCTGTTGAGATTGGGCGACGACGGGGGCGAGTGGAAGTTGGGCGAGTTGGGCGACGCTCCAAAGCTGGGCGATGCCGAGCCGCTCATGTGTGCGGGTTGCACGGGCCACTCGTCCACCACCGGAACGGGCCGGGTGGAGTCCATGGGGTCGACGGCCTCGTCCTCGGGGGTGTGGACGGCCAGATGTTTGGGATGGTGCAGCTGGGACGCAAACTCCGAGGGAATGTCTGGCACGGTGGGCACGTTTGTGTTGGAAGAGTCCTTGGTGGAGGGGGTTGAGGGCGATCTACCGCGCAAAAAGCGCTGTTTGAACGACGACTTTGTCTCCTTGTCATCTGGAGGAGGCGAGGTATTGGACGACCCCGAAACGCCCTGAACGTGCACCGTGGGCGTGGGGTCGTATTTGGGGAATGCAATTTCGTCCTCGGGGCCAGAAGCCGAGTTGCTCACGGGGCTGGCTGTGTTGTTGAACTTGAAGAAGCTCTTGAGTCGTTGGGGAAACGTGATCTCCTTGGGCGTCTCTTTGGCCACAGACTCGTCCGTGGGGCCGAGGGTCAGTGCTGCGGCTGCCGACGTCGACCGCTTTCGTTTGAACACGTCTTCTACCATTGTGGGCTGTGCAGAGGTTGTGTGTGAGTGGAGATGTTGTTGTTGTTGCAAAAAGACGATATTTGCGTTTGTGTCGTCAGGGTGTCTGTGTCGTCTGTGTCTGTGTCTGTGTCGTAAATATCTCTTGTTTCTTTCAGTCGTAGTTCAGTCTTCTTTCTGTCTCTGTATCCCTCAATGCAAGTACCAAGTCAAGTCTATGTGCTGGCTTGGAACTAAGGCTAATATGCGGGTCTCCGCTTAATGTCGCAAGTCCAAAGGAAGGTTACCAGACCCGCTCCAAAACGCCACACAAGAGATAATCGAGCGGTTTTTTGCCCCAAAAACAATATACCGACCCGTCCAATCATTTTAATACCACTTTTAACCCCCACAAACCACCCCTTCACCCTCTACAAGCCGCCTCGTGATCGGAGTTAAACACATGTTTTTCGGAAACCCAAACCCTACTGGAGCCGAGAATGAGTTTGAAAATGAGTTTGGACGGCGCTTGTGATTATGTAATCGAGGGGGGGGGAAACGACGAAGCATCTATCAGCCGTTATACCTGTTTATGGCACGATATCACCGCTCTCCAGGGTCTGATTACATAACCGAACTATATCTACCATGCCAACCTTGACCTTGAATGTTATACCAGTCCTGGACTACTACATTGACGTCACGTGACCAACTGTATATCCCCAGAGATGCTCTTCACCATGAGCAACAGCAATAATACCCCGATATGTGCTTCTCTGCATGCTGGAACATTGCGGAAGTTTGCTATGCGTACGGCGTTAAGCTAGGCTTTAAGCATGTTAGAAAGCGTCTTTTTCTGCAAGTGATCGGGTTAAAATGGGCTCTAGGGGGTTGACTAATCGGGGTGTGCACTTTTTACGGCTCTCAGATCCTCGGATATCCAGATTCAAAGACTCTTTCAGCTCTTAGTCAATGTTGATAACCTTGATGTGTCAATGACAAATTAGCTCGTCCTTCAACTAGTGTATATCACTATGGCGTGACTTTGACGGGTGGATTTAGTGTGAGAATGGCTGTCAAATTCGGTGTGACGAATTTCGACCGTCGATATTGAAAATCCACGAGCTTTGAATTTTTCACACCCCATTTGGAAATTTGTTTCTTGGCAGCATCTTTTTGACCTGTCACCCCTCGCTTAACCTTGTCAGATTCGAACGAGGTGACCAAAGAGGGTTGACAAAAGAGGGTTGAGAGATCTTCGCTGCAGTGCGGGTGCAAGGGTGTTTACCTCGATGCTGAGGTGACGCTGAGGTGAGAGGCATTGGATGAGGGTGGGGTGAAACATGGGGGGAGGGTTATTTAACTATTCCAAAGTAATATTAGGTGGATTTTGTGGAGAGATGGATCCGGGGACTTTAACTAATTCCAAGTAAAATTAGATGGATTTTGTGGAGAGATGCACACAGTCCCTGAATGGTCATTGGGCTTCCAGTAGGGGAATTTTTGATTTAGAGTGTTTAGAAGTATCGGAAGTATTCTTATCGACTCCTTTAGTTCGCAGATTCAACATATTGTAATTTTTGTATTATTAAAATGAATTTTCACTAATTAATTCTTTAATCAAGAATATTCCAAACAAATGTGTAAAAAACAGAGGGGTGATTTAAATACAACCACGAGACTCTAGTAGTATCGTACTTGCACTCAGGCAGAATTTCAGTATCATAATATACCGAGTGGACTCTGAAACTAAGAACCATCGGTTGCTACACTGAGATGATCATTAGTCACATATAATGGCACACAAGAGTGGCTAGGCTCTTTAAGAAAAATCGGTCCATCCAATTGTTAACCCATGGTTTTCGTGGACTGGTTTGGGAAGGAGTTATAGCGCCTGTTAATGTTCTACCTTGCTCTTCAGAGTGGATAAAGTAGAAGCAGAAGTTGTGCCTTGTGAGGTGATATTGAGACTTGAAAAAAACATTATTGCAATTTTCGAGGTTTATTTTCTGTTTTTTTGGAAAGTAGACCTCAAATTGCAATTTGTTTGAGATCCTATTTCCTTCTTTTGGCTGTATCTCCCTTGGTTGAACTTGACTGGATGAGCAGCACATCATATCTGATAGACAGTGTAATCTTGAGCGATATTAGTGATAGATGATTCAGGATCGGTGTCGCGCTGGATCAAGGAACTTTACAACGTTGCCACGATGGATTGCTACAGATCATCCTTCCAGAGTCATTTATTCGGCTCTTTCAGGAGTGAGGGAGTGTGACTCTGCCCTGAGACAGTCTCCTGGCTCACCATGGTCCCGGAATGGAAATGGACGTTTGCGAGGTTCATCTTTCGTCGATTGATGAACTCGTAGTACCCCAATGTATCTCTGTTTTCGAAGAACACCGTAGCCACATCCTTCCTTGAGATCTCACCAGTCACTCACTCAGAATCCAACAATTGGCGATGCAAAAATACTCTGAGAAATATATGTGAACTGGTGTACCAGGGTAGGCAGTTTCTCAGGTGCAGGCAGTTTCTAACAAATGTGACCATCTACTGCAGAGACAGTGATTGACCTCCTCTAGATTATAGCTATCAGATGGAAGAGTGGAGTTTAAAGGAGAATTAGCTGAGGAAAGACCAAAACTTCTGCCTCAATATATATCCCATTCACTAACAGTCTTAGGACAATGCTCTTTAGGAAGGTGTCAGAACTGAGGAAACCTGGTACAATACCAAGATACAAGTGCTTGTAGTATCATAAAACATCTGAAAGGAAACCCAAGTGGATATCATATCTGGTCCAATGATGATGTACTTGTTCAGTCCTAGAATACTGACCAGCAAAACAGCCTTCTTCTGTCATTTAGCCAGTCTTCAGGGTGTTCAACCAGTAGGTGTGCTAAGCGATACTCAGACTGAAGTGTACGGATATTCCAACAAAAATCCTTTTCTTAAGAGGCCCAACACCCAATGAGCAAGTGGAAGTTAGTATCAGACCCCTACAACAACTACTCAACCCGGTTGAACATGACATATCTTCAATCAACTAGATTTAAAAATCGTATGTTTACCAATTGGTGGATACAGAGACAAATCACATCACATTGCGGTATTGAGACTTTCCTACCAGTACCGTCTCAGGTCCTGTCCGTTGAGTCTAGTATCTGACACCAGGCTCTGAAATCAACTACAAATACGTTACCATAACGACACTACTAATGCTCTTTGACTCATCCATTTGGCCATGACACTCTTCATCACGGTCTGCTCTGAATTTGGTCTTTCTCTATCCTGTCCTAGTATTAGTTATGGTTGGCCCTCCATTTGACGGTCACCGCCCTCTAAATGAGCAATACTGTACTGGAAAAAATATAAAGGAGTAGTATATACGTTCAAATATCCATATATCAATTTATTTGCTGTTTATTTGTTGATTTCTGACTTGAAACTTGTTCTGGAGTAAGCTAGGCCCCTCAGAAACAGTCAAAATGACAACGAGATGCCATATCGAACTCGGAGTTGTTCAATGACTTAACCAACTGCCATACATTGATGTTACCGCTGTCCATTACCACCTATTTGGAGTTTCAGGTCAATATCATGAACATTGTGTCAGGTATCAATGCCCGGATAAGCAACTGGAAGAACCTGAAGACATCTATTGAGAGGATAAAAAAAGATACCGATACTACCCAGCCCAAATCTAGCCAATTGTCGCAAATACAACCTTTTCCCGCCATATATCATCTCTTCGCTCAAAGAGGTGTTCTGATTCACCTTTTCTTGGCTGCAAGTACTTCTGATTCGAGAATATCATGTATTTCGGGTACTAGAAAAATAAAATGAGGTTTCCAGGACTCTAGCCAGTCGGTTTAGACATCCAAGGGCCAGTATTCGTACAGTATTCGATTCTGAAATGTCCTGCAAAGATATTAAGCAAGGTCAATTTTCAATGGACGCGATTACTTGGAAATTAGTTCAAGTGGAATCTCAGCCAGGGGTTCCAACTCGGTATTCCAGAGTATCTGAAGGATAATAAAATATATCATTGTAACCACCATGAGTCGCATATTCATTTACCGAAGTGAAACTGGCATTCCCCTACGTTAAACGGTTGTAATTCGATTTTAAAACATTGCAGAGATATGCTCATTAGTTGAAGATAATTTGACTGCACCCAAACTAGACTAGAATGGGATCTCTACATATGTAATGACATTTGACGACAGAAGAACTTCTAGAGAGCCCAAACGATCGATAAAACTGTGGTATATCGATCTCAGAGGCGCTACTGGGACGTTCATCTCTCTCAGAGACTCCCCTACCTAACCCTTTCTAACCCTGGAACTGAGAGAACGATCAAAATGCCCTGAAACAGTGCTAAAAAATCACAGACGATTCTAAGTCATTGGAGATGAAGTTCGTGGCGTTGTAGATGAGTTTACGGGGAACTATGTGTTCATTTCAAGCCAATTGATGGAATTATGGGTAGCTTAGATATGGAGAGTCTCTAGGAAGTGAAAAGAGCTCTATACAACTTCCAAAAAAATACTAACGGTGTGTAGGGAAGCATCAACATCTATGAAGTCGTCTTCGGCTTTTGTCAGTATTTTTTTGCCCAGAATTTATCTGTATTTTGGTTAATACAGGGTTAAGAAGATCTCTACTTTGCTGTAGTGTTGTAATACCACCAGTATAAGACGTGGCACTCCCTTGAGGGCTTCTCTATTATGGATACCGTCGTATATAATCATTTTGAGGCTTGTCTCACTTTCTATGAATCATTATGAATGATATTTGAGACTATTCAGGAAGATGAACGCTCATATAGTGTAGGTACTGACGAGAACACCTGTTACAAGGAAGTACGAGATCAATACTATCCAGAACGTCAGATGTTAGTCACTACAACTGATTGGAGTTAGTCTGAGTCATCCTTGTGCATTCAAATGGACTGTCTCTTTCGTGTGAGTACCACCTTCCCAGATGACCATCTATCTGATGATACCACTCCTGTAACGGTGATACCACACGTTTTTCTGGTTATTATCATCGATTGCAACCCACTACTGACTCACAGAACTCTTCTGAACACATATGAAGGAAGATATTTTCGATTCTTGATGACTCCTGAGTTTACTTAGATTTAGTTAGACTAAAATGGAACTGGGGGTGAAAAAATGCAATTACCTGAATCCAGAAAAATTAAAAAGCTGTCTAGCCTATAGAGTGCAGTTTTTGTATGTCAATCACTATCTGAAACTGGATATTTTGACTCTCTAATGTGCCCTTGACTCGACATTTCTCTCAACTCCAAAGAGCTTATTTACTTGGTTTTAGTTAACGGACATAGGAAGAGTCCAGAGCCAGTCGAAAACGTCCACACAATGGAGAGGAAGTCAATGAAGACAGATATGGCAGTGTAGAAGCAATCAGGGATTCTCTGATCAACTTTCGGAGTGGCAATACGTCCAATTAAAGCTATAAGACTTAGGACCAGCAGAACCTCATTATGGAAGATCTGAGAGACAAGTATCGTCAGAAGGAAAGAAGTGCAAAAGTCAGGAACGATATATACCACCCCTTGGATCTGTTTGAATCTAGCAGAGATGATAATATCATCAGACATTTACTTCTAGTCTACAACATTCCATATTCAAGGACTCAATGAACAGAAAAAACCACTTGTGAGGATATTCCAAGCACTTCCAGTTGATGTCGAGACATGTAATTCACCAATGAGCTATTCAGATTCTGTCCTACATTGTCAACGCATCTTCTTCTAGACAAAAGCATGCCTCAGGGACAATCTCTGAATTAGATCGAGTATTCCAGAACACTCAGCTCATGTAAATGTGGTTCTCTACGTATCGACAATCTACTCATACCTATAGTACTGTGAGGTCAAATGTCAGATACTCTCTCTTCTTGATTAATTACTTCTATGAATTGAGATCACATCGACCTCAGTAATATCCCTTGATCGGTTATAATAGCTGCGTTTCTACCCTCCAATTCCATGGTTTGGGGCTCTGTTGAAATGTCCACCACCCAAGATGAAATATTACTACTGCGACCACCAGTTATTATTCCACATTTGTTAAAAATGTGTATCGTGGCTCTCTGCTGGTGTTGTAAATATATCTCTAGAATCTTAGGAAGACGAAAAAGAGACCCCCAGCAGGATTTTGTTTTAAACTAAACTATAACTATTTACTTGGGAGTTCGACTTTCTCTGATTCCACGGAAACCCCTTATACGAGTACATAACATCAAGTCATTCATTTCGACCAACATATTCGATCGTACATTACGTGATCATGACTCTGATCGCCTGACTACAATCTGCTTTGAAAAGGTGTAATTTCATGTTATAGCTGAGTTTGATATGACATTTTGGTCTTGGAAAAAAAAAACTAAAAAAAAACACCAAAATTATCACTCACCATTCAACTTAACCCACAGCACACTCCCCACTCACTCCCCACTCATACTACACGAGATTCTACCCTTCAAATCCATGGTTTGGGGCTCTGATTGTAACTACACCCTTGCATCAAGGAATAGAAATTCGACCCTCCAAATCCACGGTTTGGGGCTCTGAGTGTAACTACACGATCTTGTTGGAATAGTGGTTCAATCTGCTTCTTGGAAAGCAAAATTACGACATCCCTGGCTCTGACTCCTTACTCAAGATTATCCATCCATTTCTCACTTGTATGGTTGGGTTTTTTTTTTTTTTAAATATTTTTGTTCTCACCAATTTCACTGCATATTTCCCAGCTGCATGATCATGCACCTCTATGCACCAACCTCACACCTCAACAACATGAAATAAAAACAAATGTTCTCGATAACGAATCTGCAGGTTGACGAGACCGTTCTGAACCGTGCACAGACGTCGGAAATCGACCTAGAGACCTTTTGTGTACTTGGATCGAGTTTTAACGAAATCAAACGTGAAATCGACGCGTCTCCAACTTGTGAAACAGCTCATCAGACCCAGAAAAAGCTGAAACGATATACACAGCCTCCTACTCCGTTGTTATTGTGCGAACATGACCAGCAGACAATTTCCTCGCTTTTTGAGGGCGCCACGATCCCCACAGGGCTGTTTCTGACCTGTCTAAGAAACATGTTGGTTGGAAGAGAATCAATCATGTTTATTTGGAGATGGAGTTCCAGGAGATTTGTGGCCAAACATTTTTCACAGCCAATCAAAGTGCCTGGAGTCTCTTCCATGGCTCTACGAGGTCTGGTGGATCAGTGTATGGAGATTGGATCTTTATTCACTCGACTTTCAAATACTGCCCAAGATATCGCCAAAATGGTGTCTTTGGAAGACAGCATTCTGATTGCGTTCCGATCTGCTCTAACGGACATTCTGGCTGCAATTCAACATTATATCGAGACTCTGGATTGCAACCAAGAGTCTCTTTTCCCTCTACTAGTCAACCTGAGACCAGTATCTACTATTGTCCATCTTTTGGCCAATATTCTTGGATGTGGCGATTTATCACGAGCTCTGGCTCTCCAGAGTCTTCCAAACCCCATCAATCTCTTGTCTGAGCTTCATACTCGACTTTCAATCTACCAATCGTCCGATACAAATCTCTACATTCTCACTTGTGAGCTTTTCAAGCGATGTCTGAGTCCGTGGATGTTCAAATTACATGGAATCATTGGTCTCAACGGCTCCACGTACTGGAAAACGCCGTCCAAAATGGTCGATTCTGAAATGTTTGTTTCTCAAGACCAAATCTCGGGATTTCTGACTACAGACAAGTCTCGATTACCCACTTTCGTGAGTCCCGAAAACGCCCAGATTTGCGTGGAAATCCTCACAGCATTGCATATCCTCTACTCTCTAGGAGATACTACTGTTGTTGATGCAAATGTTGGTGCTACAACTGTTGCAACCAAGAAAGAGACTACTGAGACGCTCATTCCTCCATTGGATTTCGATTCGAGCCTCGAAACCGATACAGCCAGACTCCTGGCGCCCGCCCAGCTGTTTTCCGATACTCTGTCGTTCTTGAACCTCGATCAGGCTCGAGTAATTGGTCTTTTCGAGTCGGACGACCCTCTGAAAGACCTCCAGGTGTCGATTGAACAGCAACAACAGGCAGTCAACGACTCGCTCATGTCTCACGTGAAAAAGTACCTCCTGACGCATCTCGAAAGTGCAAAACGGTTTTTTCTCTTGGGTCTAGGATCTTCGGATCTCTGTCATCTCGTTTTTCAGAGCAACACCGTCCGAATCGGCTCCTCTTTGAACTGGCCGCCTCTGAATTCCGATCTGCGAATCTCCGAGGATTTGGCAGCTGATCTGCTTCCAAAATCAGACATACGAATGTGGTTTGGAACTCCTCAGAACATTGATGGAGGGGAATCTTTTCCTCCAGAGTCAATCATGGCAACAGAGTACATTACAGTCTTTTACACGCCTCCAGAGGAGCTCAAGTACGTGTTCATGCCTCAGATTGTGTCTGGTTACCAACGAATATTTGCACGTCTTTTGAAACTCGCTCGATGCGTCCATTTTCTCCAACTACAGCAGAGATTCGGCTTCCATTTTCTCATCCAGCTGCAATACTCTCATTTTCAGATCATTGATGCTGAATGGTTCCGGTTTCAGACTGGAATCGGCTCCACGTCCAATTTCATGCGTGTTGTGAATCTCCACAGGGCCTTTATTGATTCTGTTGAGCGCAGACTGGCTCTTTTTTCACAGGAAAACCAGCACCTGAACGACTATCTCCAGAGTCTGTTGAATGACAATCCTCTGGATATTCCCAGGTATTGGAGGGGCTTTGTCGAGGTGTGAGAGAACGGCTCAAGGGTGCCTTTATTTATTACAACAATGGTTACGATAAGGAATCTACACAAGGTGAAATCGAAACCTGCTTGATGAACCAACCAAACACACCCTTCAGATAACTGAGTCTGTATGGTGTGTGGTATAGGAGTAGTCGAGTGAGTCTGAGCTACTTGTACAGTACTATGCTCTACCAGGAAAACTACAGTTATAAAGTCCCCCACACAATCATGAGGCTCTTAAAACACTCTTCTGTCAACCAAATAACCCCGTTTAATCGTCCACTATAGACTTATCAAATGTCCCTGTTTTCCAACTACGTACTTAGAAAAGTTTCATCTTTAAGCACGTACTCGGGAGAGTGTCAGACTACAATTGATAGCAACTGGGATCTGAAAGGACTCACACACAAGCACAGTAGCTGATTGGATAGATTAAAGGCAGTCACATTATGGCCTATCCTCGACTCCTAGACGCTTGGGATGGCCATGTGAGCATCATCGTTAGAAGGACCTCATTTAACTAACTCTCTAACAGACTCTAGTTAAAGTGAAATGTTCAAACACAGATTTCTCGGAATTTTTGTATTATTGACTGTAGCAATTTTTATATATTTGTTGGAAACATGGACTCTATCTATCGATTGATATCTCCACGTCTTCTCTCACATATCTGTAACCCCGAATTGGCACCCCCAGCAGGTTTTCCGTTTTAACTATCCTCAACTATATTTAGTTGGAGTTCAACTACTTGCACCAAAATAGGAGTCCACCTCTAGATGTCTACAGTCACGCTCACAAACAAAATCACTCATCTCACCCTAATGCCGTCTACTTATGATCTGGGTCGTATCGGAGTTTCCCAATCACTAATCGTCCAGACAAGTACATCGATTGTCGTGTCGCCAGAGATCTCTTGGTCGTGTCGTTTGAGGGACTACAGACTGGTTATGGACTTGTATCAGGTGATTATTGACACCAAGTAGACGAGACGACAGTGATGAGAGCTCAAGCACGTGAGAAAGACGCTCTTATCACGTTGGTCAAGTCCCCAATATCTTGCCAGTTGTATTAAATTTTCAAAAAAAAAAAAAAAAAAACAGCCACGAGGAGGAGTAGATAGATACATGTCTGGTTAAGACCACCAAAGTTGATGTCTAAGAGAGCGTGAGACAGTACTCCATCCATCTCTCACCCTCATCGAGGGTTACTGAAACCCCTAACCAACTCTTCGAGAGGCAATTTCAGATGTTGGCACAACTCATGCTCTAGCCAATATTTCCCTCTTTAGAGTCTTCCATAATATGTATTATCCCTGCTATGGAACTATACCATCTCCACATGAAATATTGCTGTAATCTCCTGGTGAAATAAAGTCGTTTAATGCCGGTCTCGTTTGCTATGAGCCTGAGTACCCTGGTACAACCTCGGTCAAAGTCCATGATTGGATCACGTGACAGGGCCAGACCTCGAGTTGAGTCTCTACAAGTACAATATGATAATTAAATTCAGCCATACTTCCTCTACAACTTTGTAACAAACTCCTTGACGTTTCCATCAAGTTGCTGCCACAACTCTTGTCCCTTTTCGCCTCGTCTATGATGATCGACGTCGTTTCGCAAGTGTCCAGACTGACCCCAGGGAATGAGATGGTCTGTATCTTTGACATTGGGGCTCAAAAGAGCAGACAGTTCAGTGTAGGCGCCGAATTTGGCCGGATAGAGGAAGTAATCGAGGACGTAAAAGAGAATACCTGTTCCGTGACGTTGCAGGTTTGATCGTAGGTTTCCAGGGTCAACAGACACAGAAACAACCCCTGAATCCGGATGGTTTTTGGACCACAAGTACGCCTGGTACGCGTTTCCAATCTTGGACTGTGAGTAGAGAACGTGGGGGTTTGGGGACTCGATCTTGTCAAAGTTGATATCGTCAAAATTGATTCCTCCTTCATAAGGAGAAACCACCGTGGCGGAAGAAGAGACCCAGACGAGACGAACCGAATTAGGAGGAGCAGTCTTGGCCGTTTTGATCAGAATCGGACCCAGATACTTGACAAGAGCATGATGTCCAACCACATTGGTTCCCCATTGAAGTTCATGATCTTGAGGAGTCTTTGAATAAGGAGGAATCATGACTCCAGCATTGAGAATTGCGCCCTGTAGAACGGGATAATGAGTCTGAATGTACTCTCCTGCTGCTCGAATAGTGGTCAAATCAGCCAAATTGGGCTCAACAAACTCATATTGATCAGAAGGAAGCTCATTGAGAGCCTCCTGGGCCTTGGTCTTGTTTCGACCCACAAGAACCACCTTGGCTCCCTTTGAAATGAGAAGTTTGGCGCTCTCCAGACCCACGCCCGAATGCCCACCCGTGATGACGTATGTTTTTCCTTCCTGAGACGGATAATCCTTTTCGGTGAAATGAGGAGCTCCAGCCCAGAAGTTTCGGGCCGCCTGCTTGTACTCGGTCAGTTTGGATCTTTGCAGAGTCATGTTGGGGGAGGTGATTGAGGTGGTGATGGTGGTGATGCTACGACAAGAATTAACGATACCTCCTATTTATATACATTTCTTTTTGATTTTACAAGTTGGGCAAGTCCACTTAACGCATTTGAATTTAAGGTTTGAATTAAGGTTTCGTTAACGTTTCGGTTTTGAAAATCTGAAACAATTTTGTTGTTTGTGGGGTGTCCATGGAGCACACACAGAGCATTCTCCTCGCTCTCCCAACCCCATTGATATAACTCTCACCATCGTCAACCCCCTCCTGCGTCCACAACAGATCACACTCTCCAATTACGACATGCAAGGAACCACATATCAAACTCTAAATCGCCACTATCCAAATTAAACTTTCCGTTGTTTGACTAAGGCGGAACGGATATAAGGTTGCTGCGGATTTAAGACCAAACAGATTGCTACAATCGAGCTGGAATGAGACAAGAGTCTTGTGGCTTGTCCAGGGGTAGGTCCACATTTCACAGGTCCATTCAAACCAACCCAGAGACTTGTTTGTAGTGGTTGTTTTCTCAACGTGACTAATTGAGTGCGACAAGTTCAGTGAATGATTAGTCTAAGTGCAGTCCCAAGTGCAGTCCCAAGTACAGTGTATGTTTTTGTTTAACAGGAGAGTCCCTCTTATTGCTACGACCCCAGAACCCATAAAAGAGTCAAACAAAGATTTAAAACATCACAAACACTCCCATACCTCCCGGTTTATATTCATTTACTGAATTGGTGATTGTAGAGAAGGTGTATGTGATTCCTGGTACTTGTATCCTCAATTAGTTAAAAATTACTTGACTTGAAAATCGTGCTGGGGGTTCAAATTGCATGTTCCAATTGTCGGAGAAGAATGAGAATTGACCAGCGTGTAGCAAATATGCTGGAGATTACATTCTGAAAGATAAACAGCTCATAATAGTTTTAATCGCCCCGGTATCTGCACTTTTCATCCCAAAATAGAGTTGTTGTTTACTTAGACTTTGTTTAGAGGAATCTAACAATACATTTACCCTATAAACAATCAAGACAAGCTGAATTCGAGGCAATCCGACAAGCTGTCGACGAGATGATCCGACAAGCTGAATTTCGAGACAATCCTTTTCTTAACTCACTCACTGGCCGTTCGCTCATCCGCGCGGTTGTGGCTTTACCTGATCTACTGTTCCCATACTAGTGTAGATCACGTGATTTGGCCTGAGGATAGTGCAAGCTCCGACGTATTTGAGGCTTGAAATTGCTTCTATGCAAGAGCAGTAGATTTTGTTGGTCTCACCAAGTTGCAATTGATGTACTCTGAAGGTACCAGTACCGTACGATTAATATCTTCAACAGTGTGAATTCAGAGTCCAGATGTCAATAAGCAGATAACAAGTGATTTGAAGGGCACCTTTCAATCCCGTGTATTCCCCTCTCAAGCCTCCATCTCCTTGTGTGGAGGTTTTCAATGACAAGTAATTACTTGACCTTGTACTTATTCAACAGAGGGCAAGTAATTACTTGAACTTCTACTACGACTACTGTAACACACACTAAAGACCCCGAATCTCCCTAAAAATCCAACCAAATTCTCAGACCGATATCCTTCACAAGAATATGACGTCAGACATGGGACTGGAAATCATGTGACGATAAGCACATCAACAGAGCGGTATCGGGTCTGGTAATACTTAAGTATACTCCAACAAAAAGCCTAACTAACAACCCTTCACATTAGGTCTTGAATACCTGAAAATACATCTTATCATTGCAGTAATTTGAACCATCTCTTAATTCTGTTTAGAAAGCGTATATTCTCTATCGAATGGCTTCTTCAGAATTGCTATATAACGTCCGAAACACTGAAATACATACCCCCAGCAGGAAAATACCTTCACTAATACTAACTAACTTTACTTCAACCATAACTAGATTGACAACAATGGTCATCTGATACACTGTCGTATTCATACATGGCATTTCACGTGATCAAATAACCAGAGTATCTCTTCCTCTGGATAGGATAGCTTTCAAACGCCTATTGGAATTGTTTGATGAATAAGAGGCAGTAGCTCAACTTGAACTAGACATTCTTCAGAAGTTGATCTGACAATCACGTGACTATATAAAATCAAAAAAATCCCTGGTTTCGTCTTCCGGGCTGGTGTAAAAGTCGCATTCCTGTACATCTGGTTTCAGAGACCGTTTCAGAGCGGGGCAAAATCAGACTCCAATTGAAAGTTACTCTCAGAGCCCTAGATCATTTGTTAGGCAAGGAGCTATTTGAAGTTGTATTTTCACCCAGAATGGACATATATCTTGTCTTACCAGCTGAATCAGTTTTTATAATGGCTCTCTCTGGTACTCTTAGATGGTACTTTCGAAATGGCAGGAATGTCCCTTGTTGGGTTGGTTGTTGTGTGTGAACACGTTCTAGGACCTGAAGTCATGGAGCAGTTTTTCTAGCTGCAGTGAAGGTTGTTGCTTGAGGATGTTGAGTGATGAGATGATATTAGGGAGCTTCACAGTGAGATTCTTACATTCTACAGTACAGCAATGTGATACTCTTGAGTGGTTGGTGGAATACTTTGGGTGGTCTATTGGAGACCCGAAAACGACAACAAGGAGAGTTACTGTCGACTCCAATTCTCAATTGGCCTTTTATTTCGTGCAATTCTTCATTATGACATTACTAAGCATAATTCCAATATCGAATGTAGGTCAAGGGGTAGCAGTACTACGAGTACCAGTAAGACAAAGCAGTGAGATCATGTGACAGAAAAATCACGTGACAGAAAAATCACGTGTCACAAGGAACCCGTACTCTACTAAGATGGTTATTGCCTTCCTGGTGGTCTAGTTGGGTACTTTGTCTACTTTCAGACTAAATAGTTCTCGGTCCTGGCCACTTTAGGAGTCAGTTGAATAGCTCTTTTGCATCTTGATTCATTGGTTGGTAATGGCTTCTTGTGGCTTGGTACTGGCTCTCCCTCTGAAGCGCTCTTATAACCATTGTATGGCGAGGCAGATGGGTGCTCTACGTATGGGTACTATAGCTCTGGCGGCTGTACAGCAGGCCTTACGCTTGGCTAAGACGGTTGCACTCCCTTCTCGATTCAACTCGCCCTTCTCTCAGCCCAAACGCACCATAGCCTTCTTAGCCGAGTCTCACCAAGGTTGCCTAGTTTCACCGAGATTGCCTAGGATGCTGACTCAAGTCTACAGGCGCTCCTTGACGATAATGAGCGACAGTTGGCTGTCACCTCAGGACTCTGCCAACACCACAGAGGTTCGTGTTGGTTGGAGATCGACTAGATGCTGTACCTGTGGCTTATACAAGTCCGGCAGGAACAGATATATGGAGATGAAAATGAGAATTTGTTAAGAAAGATGATATTGGGAATGCTTTGATGTATTTGGTTTTTCCATGGAGAGTGTGGATCGCGAAAAAGGGACCCCCAGCTGGATTTACTTTTTAACTATTTTCAACAATGTTAGTTAGCAAGATTTGAGTGGACTATAGCTGGTACGGTACGATTCCACTACAAGTACCACTGGTAGGGTTTTCAGTGGCAGAGAGAGTCAAGGTGAATGATGACTATTTCATTAATTGGTTTTCAGTTGACAGTTTTAACCGTCACATGATGTCCTGACTTGAGATTTAGTTCTATGGTGATACTGGTACACCGAATTGGAGGCTGAAAAAGTGCAAGAACAAGTAGGAATCAGATGTCAACAGAACCACAACCATTTAGCTGAATTCACACGAGGTCAAATATCCACTCCAAACACTCTCTTTTTGAGAGCTTTGAAGCACTCTTTGAATCTGGCTCAGTAGACTCGGTAACGGAAGAGAGAGTGGAGTTGGTCTCGCCGGGCTGCTCAACAGAAGAGGGCTCCTCAGTTGTGGAAGGCTCAACGGAAGTATCGCCATCTTGTCGTATTCTACTTCAGACATTATATCTACACCACTGAACACTGTCAAAAGATGTCTGTATTTTGAGATATACGAAAATCAAGACCTGAATACTGATTCTTGAATTAGATCGAACGTTCAACTGCTTGTTTATCGCCTTCTTGCATCATCTTGTCTGAATCCATTTAAATCAACCCCAATTCCACTCAGTAGAGGTATTCGAGATTAATGACGTTCAAATAATCTTCAAAATCAGTCCACCAAGTGAATTCACACACTCATGGGATGCTACTCTCTTTTTCATTATCTCAAGAAGAATTATTTGTTTTTTTTCATTATTTTTTTATTTTAAGGAACTGCTTATTCAATAGTACTCTCACAGTCTTTTAACACACCAGTACCTCCCCAGAGAAACCACAATTATCACCCAGATATGTACTCGACCATATCCTATCACCCAGCGAGTTGCATTTTTCGTTCATTGAGCGTTTTTGATTTTTTGGGATTTATTATGATTTTTTTCATTTCCCAATATTTTCTCTTTTTTTTTGATTCTAGGGAAATGCATTAAGCTCTCGCGTATTACTAAGCAAAACTCAGCGTGGGGCGACCAATATTTTTTTTCAAAAAAATCCGCGCGGATTTAGCTCAGTTGGGAGAGCGCCAGACTGAAGTCATTCTTCGGTCAGAGTAATCTGGAGGTCCTGTGTTCGATCCACAGAATTCGCAAAATTTTTGGAGCTCGATTTTTTTGATGAAACTTTATTTTTTTGCAGTATCAGCATGCGTCCACAGATCACACGGACCATCATCACGACTTTTTACAACCAGCATTTTAACACAACAAGGATGGTGAGTTTGCGTTTTTTACGATTGTGGATGGGGTATTGAGGTTGATCACGTGATTCAGTCTGGAGCGAGCGGACACAGAAGGAGTTGTGATCAGGATGATCATTGAGATCTGTCTGGGTATTGTCTAGGTGACAATATGGGTGTGATTCATGTATCAGATCACCGTTGACGTTCTTGACCTGTCTTTATCAGCTCTTTTTCAGCTCTTTATCAGCTTTTGAGTGTTGTGTTGTTGTTCAGAGGAGTATTCTGGTTTTACGTCGTTAGGACGCTCTCTTCTTTTTGCTAACTCAGTCAACACCTTTTAATCCCACCAACCCCAAACCGTTTCTGCAAGAACTCACAGGCAAATCGGTCATTGTGTATCTGAAATGGGGCAAGACGGAGTACCAGGGCACACTTGTTTCTGTGGACAGTTATATGAATCTTCAGCTGGAAGATGCTGTGGAGTTTGTTGATCAGGAAAACAAGGGAGAACTGGGTGACGTGTTCATTCGATGCAACAATGTGCTTTGGATTGGAGAAAACAAGGTCGTTGAAGACAAGAGTGAAACTGTGGTCGTGACCCAGGAGGTCAAGGAGGACGTTGAAATGGCCTAGATGATGTATGTATAATAGTATTGGTTGGTAGATACGGTGTGGAGTCATTGTACCATTGTAGGGCATGTAATACCTCTTGTATGTGTATTACTTGTACTGTATCTTGTACTAGAGCCTGTACTACTGTTCTTTTATTACTTGTAGTAATGGTACTATAATACTTACACTTTACTTAAGTTCTAATCTTATTACTTACATCTCTTCTACAACTCTAGAGTACTTAATACACTTGTCTGGGAGCTCCAAAAGATTCGATCGAAACAGAACGATCGTACGTCAACGTCTGTTAGTCCAATTTGATCATATCTCTTTCTATTTGGTTTTATTACGGGTGTAGCCTTCTTACAGGTTGAGAAACACACTTATATGATTATCACTATTTAGTTACATTTAGTTAAAGTAACGACTTACACACTAGCCAACAGGGCTCATAACCTAGTGAGCGGAATAAAAAATGACTTGAACAACGAGGCTATTGAACAGTATCAACTGACCCGAGTTTTATATCTTTTCCCCCTTCTTCTTCACTGACTAACAGCATCTCCATTCAAAACAAGTCTCCGCAGTACTTGTACTGTGAATAATCAGTCTGAACAGTCTGAAATCGATCTGAAAAATCGGGTGAAAATACTGTTGCATTCCTGGAGGTTACTAGATTCAGATTTTCAACATTTCATATTTGTTTAATTTTTTTTGAGCAGTTGAGATCTGCTTTTTTATAGTACTCACTGTAGCCAAGGATATCTAACCAAGGATCCTTGACTTTGCTACCACTAACCCAACAAGTGTCGCTGCGAGTGGTAGAGAGCTCTAGACACCAGTATGACTCTTGTTGACAAAGATCACTCTCACAGCCGTGACTACTTTTGGACCATGAGAGAAATCTTTGAATATCAGTCCTGAGAGATTTCAGACAGTTCTTATTAACTACCATTATCCAGGACCATCTTCCGAGGTGCGGGATCATCTCTGTCAGATCTCTCCGACATACCAATCTCATCGCTGTCAGCAGAATCTAAGTAATACTCTTAGTAAACCCTACTTCATTATTTACACTTTTGTTGATAAACTGGTATTAATGTGTACTCCTCAGATATCGTTATACTGGACCTATTCCAATAGTGACAGATTAAGAGTATGATAGAATCAAGCATATTGTGTTTCATCCGTCCAAGTTTCGTCATCTGGTGAAAATTGGCCGATTAATGAGTAAGTCTACAGTCAACAGTGATAGAGACACTACAACATATAGAACATATCCTAGAGCAGCCAAGTTGGTTTAAAGGCCGAAATATGACTTCATATGAGTCGGCGGAAGCTTTCGTACCTTTTTGGAGACTTACAACACCTTCTACACTGTCCCTAACCATGTCCATTCATACCAACTACTCCCAACAAATTCAGTCAACTATATTCCCAATTTTACTTGACATGGATCGGTTCCAAACTAGTCAGACCATCTTTTTAGTAAGGGGTGACCAATACCTGTGTACAACGAGATATACTAACAAGATAGTAATAAATCATCACAGTGATCTTCTCGAGCCCTTATAACGTGTATTAGAACTAAAAAAAGTACCTCCTTACGCTCTACATTTCATCAAAGTATTCTAGAGATAGTATAGAGAACGAATACATTGAAATCGATGTAATAAAAAATAGCCAGCCCTAACGATGAATACTTGTACCCACATTTTTTCTCGTACAATTCAACTCTTCATATTAATACCACCCATCCAATCTGTTCAACTAATTCTCGAGAGCCATCTTCTTACAATGACCAAACTTGGACTTGTCAAACGATTAGTACAAATACTGAAGTTCTTCATTGAATTCAAGAATGATTAATTGAACGGGTTTGCGCCTCGAAGTGGTTTACACTTGTAGTTACTCTCAGATCCTGAAACCGCTACCAGAACTTGTAGTTACTCATAGATCCCGGAACCACTGCCGGAACTTGTAGTTTCTCTCCGAGACTGAAGCCACTATAAGTACTTGCAGTTACAATCAGATCCTGAGACCTAGTATTCCACTAGATATGTCAATGGAGTAGGACACAAGGCTCTCTCCTCATAATGTATTTTCTGGTTCCGACGCGGTGCGTGAATTCGACGGTTGAACACTCCACTATCACTTTGGCACAATTCTGAACTTTTTCAGATTTTCAATTAGCGGCATTGAATATCATTGTCGTGGTTATATGATATTTGTGCACGTGGTTTGTCCTGAGTGTCCTCTGAAGACATCGTAACGGTCGTGATCCCGTCCGCTCTGTGCATGCTCCAATTGCCTCCCCTCTCCTCCTTAGTCATCAGTTCGGACCCGCTTGTTGCTCTCCTCTTCAGCGCCCTCCGTTTCCGACTCGGAGCTCGAAATCTGGTCCTGGTCGTCCGCAACCCGCCCAACCTTATCCTTCTTCTTTTGTGCCACCTCCTGCTCGTACTCGTGCACACTCTGGGTCACGCTGGGCACAAACTGCGCCAGATCAGCGTCCTTGAGAGCCTCGAAAATGTCCTGGGCAGTGATCTTCTTGCGACCTCCAGCCTCGGCCGACGCGTTGCCATGACTCGCCATGTACGACACAAACAATGTCGCGGCTCTCTGAATAGCCGTCAACGCGTCCTTGGAGATGATGGCATCATCTGGTAACGTCTCCTTGGCCAGATTCTTGATGGTCGACTTGGGGTACAAGAGATCGTCGATCGAAAACTTTTCCTTGGCCTGTATCGTGTTACCGGCCGAGTTCACCGGTCGGAAATCTCCTTCGGCCGTTTTCTTGTGTCCTTTGGGTGGCATGTCAAGTGTGATGTGAAGATGAGAGTATGGGACAGTCATGCATCACGTCAAAGTACGTGTAATTAGCTCGCGATTTTGGAGGTTATTCGGAAAAAAGGTGAATTAAAAATAAAAAAAAACCGGAGTTGTGAATAAAATGGAAGACTTGAGTGCCTATCAATCATATTTTTACGAACTAAAATATTATTATTATTTTTTTATTTATGCACTGGAAAAAATCTCTTTAATTTTGATTATTTAACTGTAATTAAATTAATAAAAAAGGAATAAACAAAAAACAGCACAAACCAAGACCATAGTTTGTTCAAGTTACAACAATGTACGGGTTCTGGTTGGGGTGCCCTCCCGAAGAATCAGATTATGTAACGTATATTACGTAATGAGACATTACGTAATCATATATTATGTAAGCTGCGTTATGTAATCATATATTACGTAATCGAGGCTCATTTGCACGAAACCAAAGCCCAGTCAAGTATCGTACCCGGTACCAGTACCATGTACCGTACTTGTACGGTTAGATTTTCACCCTGGGAAACAGCTTACGTAAGCCAAAGTCACTCTTTATTAAGTAAATGTGTATTACGTAATCAAGCCCCATTTTCCGAATCCAAGGGTCGGTGCTGAAAGTACGGGTGCTCGTACGACTCATTGTACTCCGTACGGTACACACACATAAAAGTAACCCCACGTCGTCTATGTATTACATAATCTCTCTATCTCTGTGTATTACGTAATCAACACTGTTCTGTCATTACATAAGCAAAACTTTCTCTGCATTACATAATCAGGCTAAGTTAAATGTTCGTATGGCGTTGCAAACCTTGTTTGTTTTTGTGCAGGTCACGACATTGTTTGTGTATAGCCCCAAAAAAGCGTGGTTTGTTTGCGATTCAAGCAGAGCGTGAAAGAATAGGGGTGAGCTGTTTTGACGAGCAATTTTTTGAAATTTATTAGTCAGCTAAAAAAAAACTCAAGCGCGATGGGCGGGTAATAGCTTATATTTAATCCGAAATTTAGGCTGTCGGAAAAAGGCGAAATTTAGGTGAAATTTAGGTGAAATAAATTCGAATATTTTCTATTGAATTATTAATTCAACGATTGCACCTCCATATCCCGGAAATATGTTTGCCCCTCTTGGTATGCATGACACGGCACTTGGTGGATTTCGGGTTTTTATTTGTGGCATTTTTGTTTTGTCTTTTTTCTTTCATTTTAAACGAAAAATAGCCTCAAAGTGTCTCTGATGATTAAGCCACATGTTGTGATTGAGAGAGGGGAGAGATTGAGAGCAATTTCTGACTAATCGTGTTTAGTAATCCCCCTGATATGTCGTCTGACTAATCAATCTGACCCGTTTCGTTTCCCGGAAATATGTCTAGTTTCGGCTTTCTGCGGCTACATGTATCCGTCCGAGAACATTAGGCTCGAGTGAGTTTTTGGAGTTGGTTGGGGGGTCCAAGGGAGGATATAATGGGAGATATATTTTAATAGAAACACAAATACTGTCGTGTAATAATTAATTGCCATTTTCTCGTGAATATTCCGATTTTATTCATAATCTTAGAAAACCCCAAAAAATCCCCCCCCAGATCACCGTTATGCAAGGTTAACTTTGCTGGTCTTAAAAAAAGACACTAGTCCTTCTCATCCACCCAGACCCGTGCGGATCTCGTTCAAAAGCCCCAAAATGAACATTCTGCTCATCGATTCATACGACTCCTTCACCTTCAACCTCACCACCCTCATTGAGAAGGCCGTACCGGGCTCCACAGTCATTACTATCCACAATGACTCTCTTCCAGCCAAAGACCTAGTGGACAAGTATCTGTCTGTGTTTGATGCTGTAGTTGTGGGACCTGGTCCTGGATGTCCCCAGAATCCGGCCGACGTTGGTTGTGTGCCCCAAATTTACTCTAACGACAAGACCGTTGTGGTGCCCACTCTGGGAGTGTGTTTGGGCTTCCAGGCTCTGTGTCTCGGATTCGGACTCAATGTGGACCGTCTCAAGCTCGTCAAACACGGCCAGGTGGCCCAAATCACCCACAATGACGACCCCTTGTTTGAAAACGTGCCCACAACCTTTGATTCAGTCAGATACCACTCCTTGCATGTCCCCATGGTAAAGGGAGATGAAGGAAATGTAATCCTCCCACTGGCCTGGACGTCCGACGAAATCGACGGACGCAAAACGGACATTCTCATGGCCGGAAAACACGCCAATCTGCCCTTTTGGGGAGTCCAATACCACCCCGAAAGTATCTGCTCAGATTACGGAGAAAACCTCGTGCAAAACTTTTGCAAAGCGGCCCGCAAGTTCAATGCTGAGTCACGTGAGTTCCCGGCCGCACGTGCCGCGCTTCTGGCCGAGTTCACCGCTCTTTATTCCATCAAACCGGCTCCTTTGACCGGGTCTGATCGCGGTTTGTCTCTTGCCAAACCTCTTGAGGAGACTGCAGCTCAAAAGGGCGAGGTTTTGTTTGAGAAGATTGCTCTGGATCGTGCCCAGTTCACACAGGACGCGTATCCCGAAACCATGGTTTGTTTGGGTGATCATCTGAACGAACAGAACCAAAAGTTTGTCATGCTCAATTCCGCCGCCATTCCAGGTCGATGGTCCATTCTGGGCTTTCTGGACGAGGGAAAGACCCGGTGTATTACCCATTACACCGACTACAAGTCGTCCCATGCGTTTATGAAGACGTGGGGTAACGATCCTCATGAGTTGCACAACAACCACAGCGAGTATCTTGTCAAGCTTGGAGATGACGGCATCTGGGGCTATCTTAGTGCCTACATGAAGCCCAAGATTGAAAAGTTCAAGTCTTGTCGGGACGTGATTGATGACTGTCCGTTCTATGGCGGTCTGGTGGGCTACTTTTCGTACGAAACCAACGAGTCCAACCACATTGAGTCGTTGGTGAACCCTACTCCTGCCGATCGACCCTTTCCGGACGTGAATCTCGTCGATATCGAGAGATCGGTGCTCTTTGACCACCAGGAGTGCTGTCTTTACGTCATTTCAGTGACTGACAATGATCAGGCCTGGATCAAGCAGACTGCCGCTGAGCTAAAGGAGTACTTTTTTGCTGACGATTTCGCAGCCAAGAAAAACGAACTCTTTGCAGCCATCCCCTCCACCTCCGCTGCCCTCACCGGAGCTGCTCCAAAGGTGTCCATTCCCGACCAGGACGACTACATTCAGCGCGTGCAAAAGTGCCAGGAGTACCTGCTTGCCGGCGAGTCGTACGAGCTGTGTCTCACTGCACAGACCAAAATCAAGGTGCCCAAAAAACTGCATCCCTGGGACCTGTACAAGATTCTGTACACGCGAAACCCTGCTCCTTACTCGTGTTTCCTGGATCTTCAGGACGCCACTCTGGTTGGCTCTTCTCCCGAGCGATTCCTCTCGTGGACCAAGGAGGGAGTTTGCGAGTTCAGACCAATCAAGGGAACCATCAAAAACACCCCTGAGGTGACTCTGGAGATTGCCGAAGAGAAACTCAACACCCCCAAGGAGCGAGCTGAAAACCTCATGATTGTCGATCTGATCCGCCACGATCTCAACCAGATGCTCAAAAACGTGCGTGTGGACAAACTCATGGTCGTGGAGGAGTACAAGACTGTGTTCCAGCTCGTGTCGGTCATCCAGGGCGATCTGCATGGCCAGTACTCGGGTATTGACGCTCTGGCCCACTCTCTGCCTCCTGGATCCATGACGGGAGCTCCAAAGCTCAGATCCGTCGAGATTCTCCGAGACCTCGAAAACAACCACCGTCGAGGCATCTACTCGGGCGTGTGTGGCTTCTGGTCCGTGTCTGACCAGGGAGATTGGTCTGTGGTCATTCGATCCGCCTTTTCCTACAAGGACGAGTCCGAGGCTTGGGAACATACCGATGATCCTGCTTCCATGGAAAGCTCGGCCCATGAGTCGACTGGCGAGTGTCAGATTTGGCGAATTGGAGCGGGAGGCGCGATCACCGTGCTGTCGGATCCAATGGAGGAGTGGTTGGAGATGAAGACGAAGCTGGAGAGTGCTTTGCAGGCGTTCGTCTGAGCTTAGTCATGAGCTAGTCCATGAGCGTAGCGAGTGGACGAGTGAATGACTAAGCGGATGATGAGTGAATGACTAAGCGGATGAATGACGAGTGAATGACCAGTGCATGACTAAGCGAGGACTACACGAATGACGAGTGAATGACCAGTGAATGACTAATCCAATGGACTGTCCTGACACCACCCATCTAGTCCTCGCTTCGCTCATGAACTCTCCCACTGAGGCAGTATGCCTATCCTACATGTAGGAATTGTAAATAGCTATGAGAGATGATATTATCTGTGCTGTTGTATGTCTATATATGTTCTCGTAATCTTCCATATTACTCGTCTATGACCTTGTTGGGTTAGAAGAGGTGGTTGTTGGAATGTTGGGAAGTTTAAGAAATTAAACGAGATAAAATATGATCCTTAACTGCACTCGTCTAAATGTGAATACAAGGGTTGCAATCTTGGAGTATGTCTTCTTCAGCCGTGTATCGCAGTCAAGATAATTGTACTACAATTCAATTAATCCAATGTCCAAGTCAGATATTGTACAAGTACCAGTACTGGTACTGAACTGAAATGTAACTACAGCTCGACAGTCAAGTAAGAGCTATAATGATGTCTTGTTGAGATAGTCTGGTGAAACTTGACAGTTCAATTCCTCGAATTTGTTTAAAACATGCACATTGGCTACATGATGGATCCTTCCTTATGCCGCTGGTACCTCTGACAGACCCAAAATGAATCCCCATCATTGTTTGAAATCTAACTAATTCCAACAAAACTTTGTTAAACGAATGTTTTGTAATTGTAGTTACTCTCACACCCCTAAGTCAATGGTAAGATGGATACCAGAAGTTCACCAAACGAAAACAGGGTGTTTCTTTGATGTTTGAGGGATTGTTTAGGGAGTAATATTATTGATTTCAAGGACTCTGATGGTGTTGTTTGGAAGACTAGAATTGGGGATGGTATAACTCCAAATGGACTATAAATTGGAGAGGGAAATCTCACAGGAAATATAGAGACTTGAACTGGTGTAATCAATCCCAGCTGACGTAATATGTGACCTTTGAAACTCTTAACAAAATGTCAACAAAGTTCATTCATAAAGTTCGACAAATTTGATAGACTTTCAGTGGAATGATTTCTTCCCTACAAGTTCAGTGAGTCGTTCAACAAGACTGAAATATCACTTGTTTGTACAACCTCTACTTGTAGCTATCACATCCTCAGTGTGAATCCATCTATCTCTATTATTATGCTGGTGTGGTGCTAAAGAAAATACTCCACTGGTCTGGGCAAGGGAAGGGACATTTCCGGGTTGTCAAACTCCTGGAGAATAATCTGCTGATGCTCCTCGTTTTCTGGAGCGGCGTCAAACACGTTAAAGAACCGTTCGCCGGCCAAATTGACCTCCAAAACCGACGCCAGATTCGCACATCGATAGCAGTAGTTTGGAGCCGACCACACGGTCGACAAGCGGTCGTCAAACAGCACCTGGTAGCCCTCCTGGCACAGCTGATGGGCTCGCAGAATGTGTTTCATGTCGTTGACCTCGAGAAACTTCTTGACCACGTCGATTCCAAACGTGTATCCTGCTCCTCGTGGCGACAGAGCGAAATCTGGCTTCTTGTCGTCTGGATCGGACCACACGAGATCTGCAATGGGGCCCTCGTGGGGAATCTCTCTGAACCGATCAACCACCTTGATTTGGTCAATGGAGTGGATGGTAGGCGAAAGACCGCCATGGACACAGAAAATGGAGTTGTCAATGACCACCGAAAGAGTCAGATAGTCAAACAGATCGGTAAAGTACATCCAAACATTACCACTGTCGTACTTGCGCACACATTCCGTGTAAAAGCCGTAGTTTTGTGTGATGCCTCGAGACTCATGATTGCCCCGAATCAGATTGATTCGAGTGGGATATCGAAGCTTGAGACACACCAAAAGAGTGATGGTCTCAACACTGAATAGACCTCGGTCCACATAGTCCCCCAAAAACAGATAGTTTGTGTTGGGACAGTATCCACCTATGCGGAAGATTTCAATGAGATCGTGGAATTGACCATGGATGTCTCCTACCACCGTCACAGGAGCCTGGATATGGACAACATTGGATTCCTTGACCAACAACTCCTTGACCTTTGTACACAAAGACTCCACAACCACCTCTGGAAGCAGTTCTTTTCTGTACAGTCGTTCTATACATTCGTCCAAGTCGAGGTTTGACGTCATTGTGGTGGTGGTGGGTGGTGAGTGGGTGAGTGGGTGAGCGAGTGACAGAGTGGTGTTGTGGGTGAGTGAGTGACAGGGTGGGTGTTGTGGGTGTTGTGTTCGTTCTGTGTTGGTTCTGTGTTCGTTCTGTTTGTGTTCGTTATCTCTCTCTCTCTCTCTCTTATCGTCTATGCTGGCTATTTTTGGTGATGTTGAAACAGTGTTTGGGAAGACAGAGTTCACGCGTTGGTGGCAATCTGAATCTGGTCTTGGAGGGTTAGTTAGGGTGAGTCGGAGTGGTTTGTGTGAAATTGAAAGTCCGTTTGTTGGATATGATCTCATCTGTTTCAATCAACTTGTCTGTACATCACCTCTCTCACCTCTCACCTCTCAAATCTCATCTTCCTACCATCTACATCCAACACCTCAGGAGAACCGTGTAAAAGTGCTCGGATTCGAACTTCAAGCAGTGCAATCGACTCGCAACACCCACTTTACACTACTAATATGCCCTCGGTTTTCAAATACATCCACTTCCGGCCAAGTTGACATTGTCTCAGATGTTGACCGTGGAAATCAAAAAAAGGAAAAACAACTTTGAAAGTTGTCCTGCAGTACTCAGATTGAAGAGAGAGGTAGTTTGTTGGAATCGTCGTCCTCGATTTACTCTGATCATGTGTTTTCCTTAGTCATACAGACGACACTATGCCAGTTATTTGGATTCCAGTTTCGTTTAGCGTTAACCCAACCTGAACAATTACTTAGCTGATACTCTACTGTTACTTAACTATTACTTAACAGTTACTTAACAGCTACTTACTCGAGTACTTACCCCTTACTCAACAGCTAATTACTCGAGTATCGTACTTTCCAAACAAACACAATACCATTAATCAAACTCCCTCAACCTCAAAAATCTCATCTCCTCAACAGATCACGTGAGCGGGTACCTTGACCACCTGCAAAATTGACCTTTGAAACTCGAGGGAGGACTACCCTGCTGGTACTGGTACTGGTACAAGTATCTCACTTTTTCCGGCTGATTTTGGTTGTCGGCCTCCTATTGGTCACGTGACATCTCATCAAATGACCTGCTCAAAAACACATCTCAACTCTCATTATGTTGGTCAAATTACAGGGTCATATGTTGAGAGTTTCATTAGACAACTTTGATAAGACATTGTAAGAAGATAATGAACTGATCATCCAAAAGACATCTCCTGAAATGAGCCCCAGATATATCATATACATAATCTCATTCTTATGATTACGTAATCAAATCATACACAACGAAACCAACCATCAGTTGCTGAGTAAGCATACTGTAATTTCATCTTACAGAGAACAATCTGATGACAAATTGTACCCAGTGTATTACCCTGCAGACAACCCTTGCCGCTTCCATCACGTGACAAACTCATAATCTGTCCCTCCTATGCCGTCACATTTCACACGCTTACTAAGCACAATGTAACATCCATCTCACACTCTGCATTCACACAGTCAACGTCTTCGACGGTCATGGTTTGTCACGTGACTCAGTCATAACCTGTTGTAAACCCCTACCCTTGTCACGTGACCAACTCATAACCTGTTCCCAACCCCATCACGTGACTCTCTCTGACTACATTCTTCCCACTCTGCTTTCGACATCTTCAACGGACGGCGATTGTCACTTACTCAGTCATAACCTGTTTTAAACCCCTACCCCCATCACGTGACCAAATCACAACCCCTTCCCTGTCTCCTCACGTGACTTGCGCTGACTAATCAACGTTACATTCATCCCACCCTCTGCTTTCGACATCTTCGACAGCTAGTCTTCACTCACGTGATTTAGCCACCACCTACTCCCCAACCACGTGACCTACTCATAACCTATCTCCCTGTCCCTCCCTCCATCACGTGACATTCTCAGTCCATCTCATCTCCGTCAAACCTTAAATCGTCGACATACATGTCCTCCTGCAGCAACATCTCGAGGTTACAACAACATTTTGACACCACATCAATGGACCAAGGGAAACACAAACCTGTTCGGACAAAGTCCATGTCGGATCATCCGGACAAGACGAGTGCTGGTGGGGCGAGAAAATCGCCTCTTCACACTCCCGTTCATTCTCCAGCTCTTGTTCAAGGAGCCACCATTTCCACGACCCCCATGTCTTCTTCTCCCGTGTCTGTGGTTCCAAAGACTCCGGGGACGGACAAAATCATGTCCATGCCCAATGTGTCTGCTCCCACGCTTGCTCTTCCCGAGTCGACTGGAGGTCGAGCCATTGGAGCTGCTTTGGCAGGGGCTCAGGGCAGAAAACGGTCTGGGTCTTTGGATGCTCCTAGTGCACAAGTTGGTCGTGGAGGGACCACGTCACCGCTTTTGTGTAACTCGGCTTATAGTCCGCATCCTGCCAATTCTTCTCCTGGGGGAGGGTATTTTGATTCTCATCACAATCACAATCTGAGTGTTCGGACGCATTCTACTCCTGCTTCTCCGGTCGATGGGGGTTCTGTGTCTTCTGGTTCTGTTCCTTCCGGTGGCAATTCTGCTTCTGCACGTCCCAAAAGTCCCTCGAGGCAACCTTCCAACACTTATGCTCCTGCACGACATCCGTCTCAGAGCAGTCAGAGGGGAACTCGCAAACCGAGTCAGGGAGCGGTACCTTCCGTCTCGGGCCCCAAACCCTCGTCAAACGCCCAGTACTATGCTCAGGAGCGTGCGTACCTGCAAAAGATGCGCAACAATCTCGCCGACGACTACTACACCAAGGGTATTCCTGCGTCTGATTTGGACCGGTCTTCGGACGAGGAATCGCTCAGCGAGTTTGAGGGCGACTTTGTGGGGCTTGGAGGCGTCGGCACCTTCTTTGACGACTCTGGAGCCATCAGTTATCCGTTTCTAGAGGCCAAATACAATGCTGACGACGCCGAAAAGTCCGAATCTATCCGAGAACGGCTTCAGTGGCAGAGCATGTTGACGTCTGTGCTCACGGGCGAGGTTGTCAAGAACGAAAAGCAGCGACTTCGGGCTCCTCCGGAAATGGACAAGAAGCTGGTAGCTGAAGAACTATGGATGGGAGTACGAGCAAAGGTCTGTGGCCGGTCCATGGACGAGCAGCGTCGAATCATCGAGTACTCTCGCAACACCAAGGACGGGATTCTTTTGGAGGTGGTCAACTTTCGGGCCAAACCCACCGAGGAGGCTGGAGGACGAACGGCTTCGGACCAGGTGGAGGATCTGCTGAACCGTCTGGACAACTTTGAGCAGCTGTGGCGGTCGTATTCGCTCATTGAGACGGATAAACCATTCTACGGCAGCCAGGAGTTCCAGGAACGGCTCACGGCGCTTCTCACGTGGTCCTCGTTGACTTGGAACATTGGAACCGAGATTCGATTGCTTCAACAGTGGATTGGAAACGAAGACATTGATCTGACTCGTCCAGCTGAAGGAAACGATATGATGGC
The DNA here is from genome assembly GCA_900518995.1 of Yarrowia yakushimensis. Taxonomy (NCBI): domain Eukaryota; kingdom Fungi; phylum Ascomycota; class Dipodascomycetes; order Dipodascales; genus Yarrowia; species Yarrowia yakushimensis. Next base: position 711,215 of record ULGW01000005.1, read on the forward strand.
CGACAAGTCGCCGTTCATTGAGCGGCTTCTAAAGGGCCAGGATCTCAAGAACATTTTCGAAAACCGAGTTCTTGGACCTCTTTCTCAGCTGGTTGATCGAGCTCGAACCTCGGCTCTAGAGTATCATGATACCTTTCAGACTCTGGGTCTTCCGGTTCTGTACGACCATATTGGTTCTTTGGCTCGTTTTCCGTCTCTTTTGATCATGGAAGTGATGCGTACTCGTCTCAATTATGCTCGAAAGCTGGCAAATCCAACCATGATGATGATTGACCAGACAATGGCCGATATTCGAGGATACATTGAGCTTTCTCTCAAGGCCAAGGAACGGTACATGTTTTTTGTTTCGCCTTCTCAGGACGGACCGTGGCCTCTCAAAGACACGATTGGAGACGCGTTTGACGAGACGTTGATTGACTGTGTGTCCTTTTACTTTGATCTTCTGTCTCGAAAGTTCCTCGAGTCGTCCAACGCCGTGTTTCGAACCTTCAAGGAGGGCGAGCAGCTCGAGTTCCAGTACAAGTTTCTGTCCAAGATTGGAGAGTGGATTTCCGGAGGCGATTATCTGGTTGCTGAGCAGTTTTCGTATCTCACTTCCAAACTCATGACCAAGCTGTTGGACTATTGGCAGGACTCTTTGCAAGGACCTGCTTCGGATCAGGCCAACAAGATTGCAGCCTTTTATTCCGAGACGGCCGAGCAGATTCGGTCGTTTGAACGTAACCTGATTCGGTTCTACACGTCCATGTGTTCGTCTTATGAGAATGCATCCGAGTATGCCATCCAGCCGTCTCGTTTGGGTGCCATTGTCAACTCTGTGCGTCGAGCAAACTACTTTTTGGTCTACACTGGAGTTCTTGAGCGAGATGGAATCTACGTGTTTGCGGATCCTTCTCTTCGGGAGCGTCCTCACAAGCTCAAGGAGATTATTCGGGGTTATTCACGATATCGACGTCCTGAAGAGGATAATGGCGAGTACGATCATGTTGCTCACGTGCTCATTCTGTGTTCGGAAGAACCCTTTATTTGGGAAGGAGAGATTCTCAACATTGACATGCCGTCGTTCGATCTGGAAATCAAGATGGGACGAATGCGGATCGTGTCAGAAGGAGGAACAACCATGTTGCAGCTTGCAAAGACGCAGTTTGCCGAGGTCTGTGAGCGGGAGTTTCTCAACACGGTGGTTGAGGCGAAATCGAACCAGTTACGGGTCGACCACGAGTTTGGACGGCTTCGAAAACTCTTTTTCCGACTCTCAATGTCCGTCATTGACAATGTGGCCACCATCAGACACACTCTCAAGGGTCTAGGGTGTCAGGATACTGTTCAGAACATGTTTGTTTTTGCGCGTGAGTTTGGTCAGCGAGGTCTGAGGTCATTGGAGGGTCCAAAACGGGGTTATGTGACCATGAAGCTCATCAATCTGTGCATTGAATGGGTCTCGTTTGTCGTGGACGATTGCACGTCGACCGAGTATCGGACCTTTAGATACACGGTGACTGCTCTGGAGTTTGCGTCTGTCATGACGTCCGGAGTGAACATTCTGGCAGTCAACGAGGAGGCGTTTCTCATGCTGCGAGTCAAGGTGGCCGGATGCATGTCGCTTCTGATTTCGCATTTCGACATTATGGGCGCTCGATCCAAGGCCAAGGCGCAGCAAAAGGTGGAGGTGACATCTGCGCGTCGAAAGAAAATCTCACACATGTCTTTCAAGGACGACACGGAGCTCATGGAGGCGTTTCGAAACGACGCGGTCAAGAAACTGGAGGATCTGGAACGCAAGCGAAACGATCTCGCGTTTGAACACCATTACGTGGGTCGAGTTCTGGATGGAGGATCTGCAGACGACCAGTTTCTCATGTCTCTGGCTTCGGCCTTTTCCAACATCACCATGCGATGGCAACTGGGTCGATTCATTGGCTCAGGCACGTTTGGAGACGTGTATTCTGCACTCAATCTGGACAATGGTGAGATGATGGCGGTCAAGGAGATTCGTCTACAGGACGCTCAATCGATCCGAACCATCGTCAAGGCCATCAAGGACGAAATGACCGTGCTGGAAATGCTCCACCATCCCAACATTGTCCAGTACTTTGGAGTCGAGGTCCATCGAGACAGAGTCTATCTGTTTATGGAGATTTGCCAGGGAGGATCAATTGCCGATCTGCTATCCCATGGCCGAATCGAAGACGAACAGGTCATCCAGGTCTACACGTTCCAGATGCTCCAGGGTCTGGCCTACCTTCACCACGCGGGCATTGTGCATCGGGATCTCAAGCCCGAAAACATTCTGCTCGACCACAATGGTCTCATCAAGTTTGTCGACTTTGGAGCCGCCAAGGTGATTGCTCGAAACGGCAGAACAAGAGCAGCCCAGTCCGGAACACGCTCAAAAATCAACTCCCTCACAGGTACACCCATGTACATGTCTCCCGAGGTGATTACGGGCTCCAATCCCGGACGACAAGGAGCAATTGACATCTGGTCGCTGGGCTGTGTTGTTCTGGAAATGGCTACCGGACGACGACCCTGGTCCAACCTGGATAATGAGTACGCCATCATGTTCCATATTGCGTCTGGACACATGCCTCAGCTGCCCAGTGCAGAGCAATTGTCGCCTGAAGGTCAGGCTTTCCTGCTCAAGTGTCTCGACAGAGACCCCACCAAGCGAGAAAGCGCCATCGAGCTCTCCAACGACCCCTGGTTGGCCAGAGTCAAGAACGACCATCTCGAACAGCTCACCCCAATGGGAGAGGATTAGTAATTTATTTTGAATGTACAGTGATTTGTAATGTAGATGGTGGATAGATGAAGTAATGAAGTAAGCCGATCAGATGAAACAGAGATCTAGATATACCATAGACGGTACCCCAATGGAGTGCATCAATTTGGACTTTCTCCATTTTTCTCTCTCTTCATCCGCCACATTCACTTCAGCCTGTTCCACGCAACTGGTTTCCCATCCGCTTCAACGCCTCCTCTACATCAACCTCGTCTACTGCATCTTAACTAGCTACTTTTACATGACCTGAATCTGGACCGGCTGGGCAAGGAGAGCCAGAGGCTTGCGAACCCCAACCCTTTTCCCGGCCTTGGGCCGCATCGCAACCACAGCCTTCCCGGGGCCGGGCCCAGGCCCAGCGGCCAGCCCAATCTTCTTGGTCTTTCCAAACTGCAACGGCTTGAGCGATTCCTTGGCTACTCCACCCCGCCCTCCAGGCCTGCGCCGTAGGGCTCGCCGACAACTCTTGCGCCATATCGAGGCAACAAGCTCAGGGCCGAGAGCCTGCCTCAGCGCCTCCAAGTCCTCGTCCACAAACGCAGAGACCGGGACAGAGCCAGGGCAAGAGCGCGAGCGCGAGAGACGGAATGGACCATCCCACGCGACAATGGGATGGTCCAGGCGAAGCACAGCCTCGCTGATCACGGTTCCACCGGAAGATTCTAATTTCGTCAGGTTCCCGTAGGGAGGCCTACGCATCCCCTTGAGCTTCCTCTTGAGAGTACCGTACTTGGTCGGGGTGGCCTTGACGGGACTCGCAGGAGCAGGCTTGGAGGGGCTCGCCGGGGCGGGCTTGGCGGGACTGGTGTCCGCAAGAATGGTCACGTCGCCCTGGCTGGTGCCCGGCCGGTCGTTTTCAGACTTTGAACCGCGGTTCATCGTCATCACAGGCGTCTTGGACAGATTATCCGGCCATCGCACCCCCTTGGACGCCGGGCGCTTCGTCGGCTTGCACAGCTCGTCGGCAAGGTACTCCTCGAGAGACTGCTGGTTGGCAATGTTGTGAGCAGTCTGTGGCCTCGAGGCCGCATCCCTTCCGCTGGTCCGAGGCCGCGGCTGCCATCCTGGGTGGCCATGAGCAGGTCCTTGGCCATAGGGAGATCCTTGGCCACCCTGGCCATATGGAGATCCTTGGGCAAACCCTTGTGGGGGAGTTTGGTGGTAGGCGTGGAATGGAGACGCCGGCTGGTAGTAGGAGCCATGCAGAGACGGTGAACCATGGTACGCACTGTGACGAGGCGACGGCTGCTGGTATGACCCCTGGCGAGACGGCGACGAGTGGTAGGGATTGTGGGCCTGCAGATGCGGATGTGGGGGAGGCGTGTGCTGCATGGAAAAGGCGTGCGAGGACGGGGTGCTCTGCATCGAATGGAGCAGGGACGGAGGCGTTCCCGTGGACGGCGAGTGCATGTTGGGATGGAGCTGCTGCATATTGCCCAGGGGACCCGGACCCATGCCGAGTTCGTGAACATGGGGGCTCCTGACATACTGCGGGTACAGGGGCTCTCGGGCGGGCAAGTCGTCGACGCTGGCCTGCAGCCTCGACGCTTTGGCGTTTGCCTCCTCCAGCTCGTGCACCGTGGCGGCCTGCAGGTCCCTCGCCTTGTCCACCTGGGATTGAAGGTCTCGCACCTCGCTGTCTTTGCTGGCGAGTTTGGCCTGCAGTGCCTGGACCTCCATGTCCATGCGGGTCACCTTGGCAGCGGCGTCGGACTGAGCCACGTCCGCCTGTTTGGCGTCAGAGGCGGCACGGCCCAGGACGTCGGCGAGCTCCTTCTCCTTGGCGGCGAGATGCACCTGCAGCGTCTCGACCTGCCGGAGCGCGTCGTCCCGCTCTTTTGCGGTCATGGTGAGCTTGAGCTCTGCAATCTGCTCGCCGGCCTTGAGCTTTTCAATCTGCTCAATGGCCTTGATCTTGTCGTCGTTCGCGGCGCTGAGCTGCTGCATGTGTCGCGCGTAGTGCTCTTCGTCGACCACCTTGCGGCGCTCGGACATGCTCGACCCAGCGGCCTGAAGGTCCCTGAGCTGGTCGCGCAGAGCGTCGACGTCGGCCTTGAGCGTGGTGGTTCGCCTACGCTCGTCGGCGAGGGCGGCCTTGCCTTTTTCGTAGGACTGCTTGAAGGCGGTCCACTTTGCTGCCCACAATTGGCGCTCCTTGTCGAGGCCGCGCTGCTCGCACAGAGTCATGATGGTGGAGATGACTTGGGTCAGGGACTTCCAGAGCGCGTCGGGCACATTGTGTAGCTGCGCCTTGGCTCCCAGGCGCTTGAACTCGGCGATGGTTGGTTCGAGGGTGGAGTAGACATCTGCGAGTTTTCCGTCGAGTTCGGCCGTGTCCACCTCGTGCGAGATTTTGTGTAGCAGCACGGCCAGGTCGGAGAGGATTGTTGTTGTCATGGCGGGAGTGGAGTGGTGTCACGGGTGTCACGGGTAGTAACAGCTGTATCACACGAGTCTTATGCGGGTGATATCACACCAGGGTGTCACCACGGGAGTAATATCTCGGGTAGTACTGGATTTGTGTCACGGATCGAATCACGGGTCACAGATATCACTGGTCGTACCACGGATTCGTGTCACTGATATCACGTTCTCGGTATTCCAGGTTGTATCACAAATTGTGTCACGGGTAGTAAAGTAATATCACAGGTGGTATCACAGGAATTGTGTCACGAGTAGTATCGCGTGAACACGAGATTTGGTATCACAGATATCACTGGTGTACCACAGACGGTATCAATTGGGCTGTTTCCTGTTTCTTTTTGTGTCTCGTTTTGTGTCTCGAGCAGATACAAAGAAGAAGAAGAGTTGGGAATGAAGACACAGAATGAAGACTTGGATAGTTTGTGTTTGTGGTTGTTGTCAGGCTCTGATGATATCTACACTTTGCCCTAACCCAATGTGGATTGTGGATGATTTGAGGCTCTGAACATAACTACACTTTCCCCAACCCAACCCTAATCCAATCCCAAAGACACTGATGGTATGTGATTGTGGCTGTTTCCAGGCTCTGTACATATCTACACTTTCCCCTAACCCAATGTGGATTGCGGTTGTGATCAGGCTCTGAGCACAACTACCGGTGCACTTTCCCTAACCCGGATTGCGGTTGCGATCAGCCTCTGAAGACACCTACCCTCTCCCAACCCTAACCCAATGTGGATTGAGGCTCTGAACACAACTACACTTTCTCCTCCCCTAACCCAAAGACTAACTTTAAAAAATGTGCAGGATTGTGCATTATGGGTTGAAAAAAAAACCGGGAGTTTCTTGAGCACCCTACACAACAAGATGAGCAAACAGACTAGCAGAAAAGGCAAGAAGGCGTGGAGAAAGAACATTGATCTTGAGGATCTGGATGTTGGTCTTGATAGTGCACGAGAGAACGAGCGACAGTTTGGATCGAAGACTCTAGAGCAGGCTGGTGATGCTCTTTTCACGGTGGACACTGCTGGAACTTCAGGAGATGTTGACACGTACCATAGTCGAAAGAAGGAGAAGCGGCTCAAGTCTGAGGAGATTCTTGCTCGACGATCTGCTGTTGCTGGGGTTACTGGTAAGAAGACCAAGAAGGAGAAGAAGATGAGCAAGGAGCAGCTTGATTTGTTGCTTAAGAAGGCTGGACGACGAGATGTTGATAACAAGTTGACTGAGGCTGCACTTCAGGCTGATTCTGTGTTGGAGACTCCTGTTTATGATGCTTGGGGCGATTCTTCTGTTTCTGTGGTTGTTAAGAAGAAGACTGGTGGATCCAAGGCGGCAGTCAAGGTGGTCAAACCTCGATCTGAGTTCCAAGGATTTCCTCAGAGTGTTGATAAGGTCAAGTATGCTGGATCTCGGGTTTCTCATATGCCCAAGTCATCTGCTCCTGATCAGATTATGCGTTCCACGTTTGCCAATGGTGATCATAGAGAGGCGACTTCTCGTACTCGAAGTACTGTTCGGCCTTCGACTTTGGATCACAAGCCTCTTGTGTTTGGTGCCACCGACAAGGCTGTTGAGGTGCCTCACGAGGGTCGGTCGTACAACCCGTCTCTTGAGGCGTGGCAGGCTCTTCTCAAGGAGGAGCTTGTTAAGGAGGAGGCGTTTGAGGAGGAGCGGTTGCGTCTTGAGGCGGATCAGGCACGTGTTCAGCATCTTATGGACACCATGGAGGATCATGAGGACAAGCCCGTGGAGTATTCCGATGGTTCCGAGTCCGAGGAGGCGTCTGATGAGGAGCTGGAGGGCGGAAGTGTGGGTCTTTCGATCAATGCTCCGGCCAAGGAGAAGCGAAAGACGGTGGCCAAGCGACGACAGATGCGAGAACACAAGGACAAGGAGCGGGTTCGAAAACAGATGAAGATGGAGATGAAGAAGATCCACGACAAGATGTTGGCACTGGCCAAGCAATCTGAGCGGTCTGAGCAGGAGAGACGGGATCTTGAGGATCTGATTGAGGGTGGAGAAGCTGCCGAAAAGGTCCGAACTCGACGATATGGAAAGTACGACATTTTGGAGCCCACTTTGGACGTGAAATTGTCTGGAGAATTGACAGATTCGCTTCGACGACTCAAGCCGGAAGGATCGCTCATGAGAGACCGATTCCGATCGCTGCAGCAGCGAGGAAAGATTGAGGCCAGAAAGAGAAACAACCTCAAGCCCAGATACAAGAAGAAGGTGACCGAAAAGTGGTCCTTTAAGGATTTTAAATAGGAGGGGGTTAAAATGAATATATTATGTGTTAGGTAGTTGGTACCAGTAGTTAGTATATGTCTTCTGTAAATTCGTGTCTTCACCAACCAGTCAAGTACAGTACTTGGAAGGAAAGTCAAAAGTGAGTACTGTAGAATCGAAGCTCACTAAAAAGTCAAGTACGATACTTGGAAATAAAGAGGAGTTAACAAATGGCCGTGTGTTCTGAGTTTTGTTTGATGACTTCAGATGTAACACAATCGCAAGGTTGAAAATTCTCATTTGTATGACTCTATATTAGTTGAGAGTTTGTTGAAGAAAAAGTGTCCCTAGGGATACAAATTCCATGTTCTGAAGGTCCTAGAGATACGAAAAAAATATAAATCTGTAGCCATATATGTACTGTTTCATATTCTAGTTATTAGGAACCAACTGTGTTCTTATAATCCTAGTTATACACGTTTTAGTTCAGAACAAGGTAAATAATTTAGTTGATGTTTACTTAAATAACACGGCAGTATCCTGGGCATTCTTTCTTGAGCATGGCCAATCATGGTATCCAGCTCATCCATAATACAGTAGTTTTCCGTCTATAAAACCCTCCCGTCCTTACTCTCTCATACCATCATTGTTCAACTATCTCCAATGTAACCCAACTATTCTAAGAAGGACTACTTAAGCGATCAATATTGGTATTAGAGTGGACAATCCTCCACAAACCGCAAGTCGTATATGGACGTGAGTCTAGTCCTAATAATGGTCTCGGTTTCCCCTGTTTCCTCCGTTTCGGCTGTTGTATAAGAGCAAGAACAAGAACCGATCTGAGGAATTGTCTTCTAAGTAAAATAGAGAACGATTTCGATAGACTGACTAGATAGTCTATTAAATTTGTTAAACTTTGTACTGGTAGTTCAAAGATTCGTTCTATTCATAAGCATTGAATTCCACCAGTCAAGTCTCTAGTTGAAGCTACTTATCTCAAATTCAACTCAGTGAAATATCCCCTTCCATGTAATAGTCATATAGATCTCAAATAGACACCCAACTACCAGTGAATTCAACCCCAGTTATAGTCTCAGCCATATCTAGAACCATCTGCTGTTCCCACCCTACCAATGGTCTAGGGCTCTGAGCGTAACTACAATCACCTAACAAAGTTTTGTTGGGAATAGTTGGATTTAAAAGCTGGCTGGGGGTCCTCCCTGGGCCTTTGAGAGGTACCAGAAGCGCGAGGAAGGATCCATTATGTAACCAGAGTACACGTTTTAAACAAATACGAGGAATTGACTTATGTCAAAGCGTAGAACAGTCAAGCGAACGATATCAAAAACAATGTATCACACTGTACTAAGTGGGCCAGGGGGTGAATGGAACGGTACACCAATGGAACACATAGAACTCTAAATAATTGCAAAAAAATATAAAATAATTCACTAAAAATTACCAATATAAGTATATCGCCCAAATTTCACTTCTTTGACCGAACATATGTGCTTTGGTTTCTTGCTGAGAATATTGAAACATTTCATGAATACCACTAACGTTTTCCAGCGATATCTGAATCCCATTCAACTACCCTATTATGCACTATAATTTCTACATTGGGACCTAAACTCTAAGTGTTCCATTGGTGTACCGTTCCATTCACCCCCTGGCCCACTTACAGCAACAATCACTTGGTGTACGTATACTGGTACTTGTACCGTATCTGATATCTGTAGTTACACATCGTGCCCAACTCCACTCTGCTGTCACGAGTTTCCCAACACAGACACTGCTCTTTACGGATTCACATTCACTTGTCGTAGGAGGTGCAGCGAGACGAATATTACGAGACAAGGTGAATAATTCCGTCTTGTCTGCTAGTAATAATCTCTTTGTTGATGCTCGAACGATGCCATCAGAGTCACTCATCCTGACACTTCCAAGAGCACTACTCTACTACAACTCTTGATCAGCATGAAGGTGTTCACAAGAGGTTTGCGAACTGAGGCCGTTTTTTTTTGTTTTTTTGTTTTTTTGTTCTCGACCTATTGTCATACTCATTGATCTGTCTGCTAATCATATATATATTATAATCTGATCTGTCTACTTACTTGATCGGTTACCAGCTGGTCGTTGGGTTAGTCAAAAGACCGACCAGGTCTCTGGCTGGTCATGAACCATATGGCCCGCGTCAAAGAGTCGTAGTTTTACTTCTCCGGCAGTAATATCCTTACCGTTGACATGAGCAGTCCATCTTGATGGCTGCCTGAGAGTACTCCTTTGCTCCGTTCCACTGAAGCTGGTCGGACTAGGCCTTGTTTCCAAGTACAGCAGCACGTGGAGTCCGCAAGAGGAGGTTGGCCACGTCGTAGTGGAAGGCGAACTCATAGTCTCCTTTGAGCTCTTTAAAATTGTACTTGTAAGGTCACCCGCTCCTCCACTCTTACTCTATGATAGCCAAGAAGCACCGCCAGAAATATGTCCAGACGTAGAGAGTCATGTTCGTGCAGTTGTTGTTGTTGTTGTTGTTGTTGTTGTTGTTGTTGTTGTTGTTGTTGCAGCTGTTCAGTCCAGTCCATGTCGAATATGGAACACATCCCAGAGAATCGAGCATCTCATTCCTCTGGGTCCAGACCGTCAAGGAGAAGTATTCTCTGGAGCAATCGAACTTCTTTCTGGATCAGATGGAGTCTTCTTCAAACTCTCTGACCAAAGGGGGAATTCAGGTTGGCAAAGGCGGGAAACCGTGAAGCTGAGACACATGGAAGCTGTGTTAGGAGTCTGAACACGGGGGTGGCAGGAGCACCTCATTGGTGTGGGTTGAAAAAGAACGGCCAAGACCTACAAGAGTGAGCGAGAGGGCCACTGATGGTACCATTGCAGAAGCACAGTCCGTCATCAGAAGAGACGTGCAGAGCGGCTAAGACCACTTGAATTTGAACGGTCTCATCATCGCTCCGCAAGCGGACGCTCAAAAAGATCCCGCCTCGGTTCCTCCACAACCTGACCCCATCCCGTCAGTTTCACGGTCCTGAAGAGCAAACCAGATTGATCACCCAGTACCAGGAAAGGTCCGTTCTGTAGAGCTGGTTTAGGGCTCTGGTGGTAACTACCCTTTTGACCTCCACCATGTGTCCCACCCTAAAAGCCATACTTTGCTCCACTCTCCTTCTGAGTGAGTCTGTTTTGAGAATAAGATGCCTCCAACTGCTCCTTGTTGTCCTGAGCCTGTCTAAGAAGACTGGTGATCTGATGCTTGCCTCCTCCAATCGCCGTAAGAGGTCGTTTATACTCATCGAGCTTTCCTTCGGCCTTGAGACGTTCCGATTCAAGAGTAAAGGCGTCCACTGAAAACTCCTGGATTTTGTTTTGTGTCAGAGATTCAAATTCGCGGTCTTTTCTGCGATTTTTGGCCACGTTGACTGAGCTGATTGGTTCTTCAAGAGTCTCCACGACATGTTGCATGTTGTCTTGTCTGACATCTCCAATAGCTTGTGGTTTGATGATTTCAATTTTTGCTTCTGTGGTCTCTTTTTCACGCGGTTGTGTTCCAAGATTGAACACGTTGCCTAGACGTTGAACAGGTGGTAATTGGACATCTGAGACCTCCACAGAAGGAATTTGAGGGTCAATGTTCGATTTGGCAGCTCGTTTTTCGGCTCGGAGTCGTTTTCGGACGGAATTTGGAACCATGGTCTGTTTGTACGACTCAGCCGTGTTCACTGGAGCCGAACGAGAGTCCCGAGACTCCTCTTTTGTGGATTCATCTTTTGAAGCAGATTTCAGAGATTCCTCTTTCTCAGCTTCCTCCTCTTTAGGGTCCTCCTTTTGGATCTCTGGGGTCTCTGGAACGTCTCTGGTGGCCACCTTGGTCACTGGCTTGGATCCAATCGCACTGAACCGTTTTTTCTGTCTCAGTTGAATTTTTGCCATGGTAAAGAGTTTTTGAATATGATAATCTGATTTAATTTAATCACTTTAAATATGGTGCATATAATATGCATAGTGTTACCCTGTCGAAACACCACGCCAAAATCTCACCACCCCAGAGCTCATAATCAGTCATCTACACTTCACCTTACAACATGTCTCAGGATCCCCATAATGGAAAGGGCGCCTTTGAGGTGCACAGACAGCCCCAGCCCGGTCTCAAGGTGTGAGTATGGCCAGATTTGGAGTTGGATATTGTCACACAGACGGTATGACATGATCCATGAGGTGTTCAGTGGGATCAAATTATCGAACACAAACAAATGGCACGATTGAATGGCACGATTGAGTGGCACGTGGTTGATCAGATGATTCGAGGAATTTGGTTTGTGGCGTTCCGTTAGTACGTTGCAATCCTGTCCATCACCTCAGAGATGTTGTATACCGAGCCCTCGGTCTGCCACTGCCGGCTTGCATACCAAGTTCTCCATCGATCTGTTACTGGCGACTGTCATCCCCACCTAACACAGATTCCGAAAAGGCAAGTACCTGGACCCCAAGACGTTCCAAATGTCGCCTGCTCTGATCCGAGCCCGACGGCCCTTTTTCGTGCGAAACATGCTGGCTCTGGCCGGACTCACCAGCTTCGTCGCCGGTATCTACGGATACACCATGTTTTCGCTGCGAACCGACGATTTCGGCGACGTTCCCATTCCTCCTATGGACCCCGAGGAGATCAAGAAGCTCCAAAGCCAGTACTCCAGCGACTCCAAGGCCTAAGCTTGACAAAATGTATATAGTAAATTATTCTGACTGACTGGTGTGACAAGCGACTTAAGGAAATTAAGACAAATTCGTAAATAAATCAAGTAAATCAAATAAATCAAATAAATCAAATAAATCAAATAAATCAAATAAATCAAATAAATCAAATAAATCAAATAAATCAAATAAATCAAATAAATCAAATAAATCAAATAAATCAAATAAATCAAATAAATCAAATAAATCAAATAAATCAAATAAATCAAATAAATCAAATAAATCAAATAAATCAAATAAATCAAATAAATCAAATAAATCAAATAAATCAAATAAATCAAATAAATCAAATAAATCAAAACAATTCAAATAAGAAAAAAATTAAAAAAATTAAAAAATTAAAAAATTAAATGAAAATGAAAATCAAGATAATCAAATAAAAATCAAATAGACACATATAGCAAACCACTTAGCTCAGAAAATGCCACTCCTATGAATTCATTCTCAGAAATGACCCTGTATGTTACATTCGATTATTGTTGATAAAATATAAAATATGCAAAAATTCAAAAATTTAAAAAATTCAAAAAATTCAAAAAATTCAAATAAAATCAAATAGACACATATGACAAATCTCTTACGCCACAAAAATGCAATTCCTCTGGCTGCATTTCTCACAAAGGACCCTTTATGTTGCCTTCGCTTATTATGGTTGATATTAATTTAATTGACAAAATAGCATATAAATCAGTAAAATCAAAAAAAATCAAAAAAACAAAAAACAAAACCCCCAAAACAAAATAAATACCAATAAACCAAATAAAAATACCAACACTCCCTCGGACGGATCTCTCACCTCAGAAACTGTCATTTCTCTACCTACACTCAACCTATAAGTAAACCCAACTAAATTACTTTAAACTACTCCAACAAAAACCATCCTTAAATAAACTTTTAACAATGGTCCCTTACATATGATTAATCAGACAAAAGTACGAGTACGAGTAAAAGAACATCTACAAGTACAATCCTATACTCTCAATACTCCACAGCTGATAATAATTGCTACTACCAACCATCACATGACAACCCACCCTCATCTCAAACAAAGTTCAGACATGCAAATATCTTTCTTTATCACCACGTGCCAACATCATCCAAATGACTGTTGCTAGTCGGTTACGACGGTCTCGACGCGTCATAGCTCTTGCTTTGGCGGTTGTATCTCTTCTTATCATGGCTTTTATCATTTCCAAGCCGGATTTGGCAATGAAAATCGGAGCAGCAGCAACTGAGGGATCTGTGTCTGTTCAAAACACGTTATTCGACAAAACTATGGATTCTCACGTGATCCAGAGTGATACGAGCCATCTCATTATGGTACCATGTCATGGAGTTTGGAAACCGACTCGAAAAAGCAATTCCAAACTTCCTGGATTGGCCTTTTCAGATTGGGTAGCTGGTTCTTTTCTGGAGGGGAAAACGGACATTCTACTCAAACATATCACCGAGGGGATTCGACGAGCATCACAAGATTCCTCATCATTATTACTTTTCTCAGGAGGTCAGACAAAAAAATCTGCTGGTCCAATCGCAGAGGGAACCTCCTATTACCTGCTGGCAGAGACCCTGGGATTGGATATGTCACGTGCAGCCGTGGAGGAGTACGCACGTGACTCATACGAGAACCTGGTGTTTTCAATTGCACGATTCAGGGAGTTGACGGGTCGATATCCTGAAAAAATCACAGTTGTTGGATACGAGTTCAAACGAGCCCGATTCGAACAATTGCATAGACAAGCAGTTGGATATGATGCTGACAAGTTTGAATATGTTGGAATTGATCCCGTTTGGGGCCAGGACGAGTCTCCTGACGCTGGAGAACTTGAACATGCGTTTTTACCCTTCAAAAAAGACCCTCATGGATGTCTGGAGCAGGTTCTCCTCAAGAAAAAGATGGAACGAAATCCCTGGAGACGTCAACATCCTTATGCTCATACGGCTCCGGAAATGAAGTCCTTGCTTTTGGCGTGTAATCGATAGTGACTAGTCTGGAGTAATGCAGTCACGTGATTCAAATACCGCAGTAGAGACATGTACCGAGTTAGGAAGGTGATAGTGAACAATACCTGGTTCTGTTTTCCGGTAGTTGCTTTATTGACTGATATTTGGACATAAATAGCAAGGGGATGAATATTAATAGTCTGACGAATGAATACCACCAGAATGCTGTTGGCTAGTTACGCTCAGAGGCCAACTCCAAGCCCAGACTGTAGTTAGTTTCAGAGCCCCAAACAACCTCTAAGAGACGTGAGGTAACTGCAAGCTCTGGAACGTGGCGGTGAGTGCAATTCCTGAAGAATAGATGTGGATGATAACCGTTTCATCTGACAATATTGCACTAGATTGGTATTTTATGTCACTAAGGGAGCTGGAAAGTGATATTTCACTTGTTGAAGTTGGTGTGTTTTCCTTGGTACTTTTAGTTGAGGATTTGTTAAGAGACAAAGTAATCTGGGGCTAGACCAGGGGGGGTGAACGGTGTCTTCATAGCTCTTTTAAAACTGAAATGGAGAGCACATAGTTTCAATGGAAGACGATTATGGAACTATACAAGGTCACAGTACCAGTAGGGTATGAGTTTGAGTGTTTGCCAGAGGGTGACTGATGTCTGTCCTGTAGATAGGAGTTATCTGCTGGTCTAGAAGCTCTTTTACTATCGGAACGAGGTGTCCCTGCCGAGTGGGTTGTAAGTCGTTACTCATATACATGTACTCATATACATGTGGTTTTCAACATCCCCCTAGAGATGTCTGATTTACGTCCAGCCTGGTCAGTGAGTCAGCCAGTTTTCCAGTCTCCTGAACCGTGGATCGTAGAAACATGAGTGGTTGCTTGGATGTCGACCAAAAGCCGAGGTCTTTAGTTACCTCAGTGATCAGATAAGACCATGTATTCACCTTTTGCAGTTGTTAGAGTGATTGAAGTCTGCTTACTCCATCTCCAGTAGGTCCCGTTGTGGTCAGAATAGACACTACCCTGGCTTGGTGAACGGGATATCATAGCCCTCTAAGTCACACAGCATGGGCGATACACCCGTACTGCTTAAGCTAGGTAGCTTAGTATGCCAATCCCTTGTTCCAAGACTGTGGCATCAGTCAGTGGTGAGTCCTCCTTCGTGGTGAACATGCCCAAGTCCTTACTCATCTGCGTGAAGGTGTGAGTGTGGTTGTCTTTCGACAGACCAAGATGCTTCATGTTGAAATTGTCCGAGAGGTACTTTTCTGGCTGCTGCGATTAGTGGGTCATTGCCATTCTTGGTTCACCACGTGGTTAAAACAGTCCATAGAGTAACCTCTTTATTCATAGCAGACAGCCAAGTTCAAGTAGTAGGGTATGATGAAGAGTAATGGTACCCTAGGAGTACGGGCATACGTACGAGGTACGAGTTCATTTACTCCTACTGGTAGTCAAGTCATATCTCAAAGTATGCGCCGATTTTCTACTCTTTCCCCCCTTTATACACTCAACCAAGCCCGAGGTCAACAAAAATCCGATATAGTGTAGGGGCTATCACATCACGCTCTCAAGTTGAGAACCGTGGAGACCAATTGAAGATGGGATAGCCCTTGTAGAGTGAAAGTATTAGCCAAATGAACCAACATTTCAGAGTCCATCTGATCAACTTGATTAATAGCCACACAATCATTGGAGGACATTATCGGGCCACGTGAGGTGCCGCTCAAAGTGCCGACAACTACAACTAGCTAGTCTCACAATGTATTTTAGGTATTGATGGTGATAGAAAAAAAAATCGTTGAACAGTTTTAACCGAGGGGGTGACTTTGTTCCGCGGAAAAATTGAGCCCGAGAGGGATGCTGGTGTACCTAGTGGATACAACGAATCATTGTAATACCATAATTGAACTTTTCTTGCATTTATATTGCCGTTTCAGCCTGATTTGAAAGATTTGTTGGAAGAATCGATCGTTGGTTTCTGGATGGTAAAGATCTCAACTGTGTAGTTTTACCAGTAAGAATTTTTGGTCATGTGACCTTAGTCGAGATTTCACTTATTGAGCCAGATTCTCTCTTTTCAGCTTCTCTCTTTTCGCTCCCTATCTTTCACACATTGACTCCTTGAGGAAAGTCCTTCATCTACTTTGAAAGATACAAACGGTCCAATAATTTGCTCAATTGAGACAATATAGGACATCACGTGCCTGGGGACCAATATCTATACCCTTTAACAACCCCCAGAGAGTTCCATTGACGAAAATCCAACCCTTTAAAGGAAAGTTTCTTTCCGAGCCCAAAACCATGAAGTTGCCCTTGGGTGAGCACTTGACAAGGGGTCTATTCAACGTAGAACTATGCATTTTAATAAGCGAACTGCACCAATCTATTGATTTAACGAAGTGAAAAGATTATCCACTTTTGGATTTTCAAAATGGACTGAAATCTGGTCTTCATCTGGTATCCTTGGAATACACTCAAATGGTAGTTATTTTCCGAGCCTTAAATCATAATACCTGGGTACTTGTAGAATCACTCAACACAGCTCTACACTCAATGGTTGGTGTCTAAGCTGATTGTTGAACATTCTATCATGTCCTCTGACTACACTGTTGGTCTCCACTTGTCTCTGGATGTCAAATCCTCGCCTCTCCGACAATGTTCTCCTCGCATCCAGGTCGAGTCTCAGATCCGAACAAGTACTTCGGGATGAGAACGCAATGGCCAACGCACGTTTATGATATAGAGACAAGAGGACTTGGATCCACTGACTGACTATGGATTCGTTTGTTTCACGTGATCCAGTCTTTATGCACTGTTACAGTGCAAGTCCATATTTTACTCATGTCTCAGCAAGTCACTATCTCAGATCTGATATTCTGACCAAGTTGGACTCCTCTACTAAGGTCGTCCCTCTGGGTCTGTCTGAAAAAGTAGCACGGAGGTTATTCGTGGATCGACTTGTTGGTTCTGAGTGTAGTAGGTCTGATATCGTGGTGTCAAGGGTCTAAAACTAGGACGATAACCATTCCATGACTCCTGCTCAGCACTCTACATCCAACAGATGACTTTGGTTGACGTTGGAACTCTAGTTGGCCAATTATCGGTATATTGATGCCACTACTGGATTGATATTGGACTGGTTTTAAACAAATATCGCACAATTGGCGCATTTGGAGCGTTCTGGGGCGTTCTGGATTCCTCGGTTGGTTTTCGTACTTAGCGTTCGTTTGTTGAGGTTTACTTGGGGAATTGCATGGGAAACTCTCAGAAATATACCAGGATAATCATAGTGGTGAATCACGTGATCTATACCTATTGGTTTTCGTCACATCTTTCCTTTGAGCTCTGAGAATACCTATGAGCTAACGATGACATCTTGACAGTCCAGATGATCTTGAAAATGGTAGTCTAGAGCCTGCTCGATCAAGTCTGATACGATACTCTTTTAACACAGTCTCAACTCAGTCGTACCAATAGATCTATGTATTCGTTCTATATCTACTACCTCTAGAATCCACTTAATGAGATATAGAGCGTAAGGAAAGGACTTATTTAGTTCTAATCCACATTATTAGTCCAGATACATACGATATATTACCACCTTGATAGTATATATCTCTCTATACAGGTCTTCAGACACTATTACCAAGATGGTCTCACAAGAGAATGATTTGTGTGTCCTAATCAGACATATTTCTCTATTTGACTGCACTGAGTACCAGTACTTATCTGACAGAGGTAGATATACCAAAATCGGACTCCGTATTGGACTTCTTCTACCACCTACCCGTATCAAGTAAAATTGGGAATATAGTTGGTTCAATTTGTTGGAAATAGTTAATATGGATGGGCATGGTTATGGACAGTATAAAAGGTGCTGTAAGTCTCATAAACGATAGGGATGCTTCCTACGACTCATATGAAGCCATATTTCGGCATATAAACCGCCTTGACTTGTCTAGGACCTGTTCCACATGTACTTGTAGTGTCTCTGTCACTG
Organism: Yarrowia yakushimensis; assembly: GCA_900518995.1. NCBI lineage: Eukaryota > Fungi > Ascomycota > Dipodascomycetes > Dipodascales > Yarrowia > Yarrowia yakushimensis. Next base: position 729,367 of record ULGW01000005.1, read on the forward strand.
TTGACTGTATGACATTAAAAGCTCATTGTCAGGAATAAAACCAGATCTAGAGCGATATTCATGTCCTCCACCATGTCTCATCCTCCTTCAGTTCCAATTTATTTTGATTTATTTCTTCTCTTTCGGTCTACAGGCACATCTCACTTGTTTCGTACACCCTCTCTAATATTAGTTGGGAATTGTTAAAGACCAAGTCTGCTGGGGGTCCCTATTATCTCATCCAGAATAGATATCAGTAAAATCAATATACAGACATGATCTAGGACACATGTTCCTTTACTGAAATTGCAAAATATACGTCCTCAAGCCTCTATATCTCAAGTTGTGTGCTCATGTTCTGTTTATCCTCACCAAGTTTAGTTGACTGATTAGACGCGATTTACTTAACAATCTTGTGGTCGAATTAAAAGTGAAAAAATCGATATCAAGTGGTTTCAAAAAGTTCATACACCCGATTCATGTCTCCTGCGATATCCTTCGATAGTCAGTCTTTGATAATCAGTTATCAAATCTGCCATAGGCTGTTCGGAACAACCATTCTGAGACTGAAAAGTTATCCTGAAATCAGAAGTCTACAGATTCTAGCTGGCCAGTACAGTATAGTATCTCCTGTGACGAATCAGCAAAATAACCTTCACCCGTTTTTTTGTAATTTATTTAATTTTTTTAATTTTTTATTTTTTATCACTTTTCGCGATGACTAAGCACCTCTCTGATCCTACTGTCCACCATTTTCAATTTTTCAACTGCCTTCGTGGCCAAGTGGTAAGGCGCAGCACTAGTAATGCTGAGATCATCAGTTCAAATCTGGTCGAAGGCATTTATTTTTTCATTCTTTTTCAGCATAAAAGATGTACATTTTTGGAGATCCATGCGAAAAATAAAATTTCAACTTTATTCAATTTTTTCAAAATAAAGTTCAGATTTTTTGATCCAAGAAAAAATCAAGAAAAAGAGAAGACTCCAAAAAAGAGACAACTGCTCAAAAAGAAAGCCCGACGTGGGGCTTGAACCCACAGCCTTGAGATGACCTTTGAATAAGAGTCTCACGCTCTACCGATTGAGCTAGCCAGGCAATTTCTTGAAAATATTTTTTTCATGTGCTACTTCGGCGCCATTTTGATTAGTCAGCGAAAATAATTTAAATGAATAAAAACAGAATAAAAATATAGAAAAGGCATTACCTGATAATAAATAAATATTTACAGCAATAGAAAAATTCAGATGTATGTTTTAATCATTTTTGGCATGAGGTATTTGTAATTGATTAAATACAAAAAATGAAATGTACTCCCTAGGATCAAAAATATTCCAATATCGCTTTGATAAGCCCTATCAAGAGTTGGAAGGATTTGAGAGGCTCCTATTGATGTTATTCGGGTCCCCAGATGATCCTGATGGCTCTATTAGATCCACAACGACAGAAATCAGTTTTTGGTAGATTCTAAATAATTCCAAATAACTATAGTTGAAATAAATCTAAGTCAGCTGTATAACCCCAAATATGTCCGATAAAATTACCAGCTGAAAGTCTTGTTAAGAAACAAAGTCTTCTCTTTCCACTAATGTATTTTACATATCTCCACCTGATCTGTAACACCGACTTTGAACCCCCAGTTGACTTTCCTTTCAACAAATGTTTAACAAAGTAAATCGGTTTTAAACAACCCCTTAGCTGAGGATAATACACCTAAACAAGAGTTCAGGAGCAACATACTCGTCACCTGAGTCCCAGAATCAATAGAAAACCATATATATGATTTTATCAGGTTCATCATCGGACCGTTTAAGTTGACCTTGGGATATCTCCGGTGCAGTAGCAAGGGAACATTATGGGACTTTTGAAGACGGTATCAGGCTTGATATTTGTGTAAAAGTGAAATTGATGAGCTCGTCGTACACTCTGGTTTCATTTTCATCTATTTTTTCATCCATTTACTTGCCAGTTGGTTTTGTACCTGCATCTTAATGAATGTGAAAATGGCTGGATCGGATCTACGGGCTTGAGAAGAGCAATCATTTGGATTTCGGTATTTAATTTGATTAATTGGCTGTTTAAAAATGTACCAGTGCAAGGGGTGCAATTATATATTGTCATTATTTGGCACTCTGATTTTTTGCGTAATTTATGTGCAATTTCTGTGTATTTATCTGTATTTTTATTTAATTAATTTCCCTTTTAATTCACTTTTCGATTTAGTCACCCAATAATCATCACCTAAAGCCGAATCACGTCCGGAGTTGCGCTAATTTGGGAGGTGCAAAAAAGCTGTAAAACCGCTCAGGAAAAATTGGAAAAATCTGGAAAAATCGTAGTCATTATTGTCACGTGACCACACCCAAGGTCATATTTATTTACCCACTATCCATCATCCAACAAACCAACTCCTATGCCTCTGGTCATGAGATGCAGCTGCGCCAAAGCTTGCTCGTATCTGAGATGACCTCCTTTGATCCTGTCTCCACAAACAACATTCCTGCGAACATTGCCGCACAACTTGCCCCAGAGAGTAAGCCGCACCAGACACGATACTTTGACGACGCTACCGACGACGCTACCGACGCTACCGACGCTACCGACGCTGCCGACGACGCAACATAGACAACGCTACAACCACACCCGCCACATGTCCGTATCATCACACACCTCTCAACAGTCGAGTCTCACGACGGGCTCGAAACCCATATTTGGCAACAAGACGGAACACGATTACGTGTGGGACAAGCTAGATGAGAGTGCCACCATCAGCTCCAACCGAGTGTGGAACCAGGCCAGTGCTGATCCCGATGTAGGTGAATCTGTGCTCAAGAACCGGCAACGGCTGCAATCCAAATCGGGAATGCCTCCTCCAAGTGAGAATCCCAGCAAGTTCCAGATGCCGTACAATGCCAGTTACAATGAGGCTCTACCTCGACAACCAAGACGAGAAGACGCCTTGTCGACTTCTGCAGACGTGATTCAGGGCGACAAGGTGCCTCGGTTGTTGCGACCGTTCAGATCCATCAAGAAGGCCTTCATTGGTTAGATGGCACCATCCAGAGCGCTTTCCTCTGGTAGAGGTGGATAGAGGTGGATAGATAATTTATAGCTAGAAATGTTAGTAGGGTGAATGTGATGTACAGTGAGGTGGGAAGGAGGGTGATGAATTGTAGAGGGTTTTTTTGTTTTCTTTTGTTTTCTTTTTTGTTGTTTTCTTTTCTACTCAAAATTGAACCCATCAGAGTCGTCCGAACACCTCTGGAGCTGTTCATTCTCACCTATCTCAATTAGATCAAGGTCCATCTTTGAAAGACCGAAATCTGAGACATTTAGGTAAATTATTCACAAGTGTACGGTCTAAACCATAACACGTGGTGGCGAACAAGGACGGTGTTTCAGATGGGTTGGATTGTGAATTTGAGACGGTTGTGAACGGCGTTTGAGGCGTTTGATGCGGTTGAGGCTGTTGAGAGCCTTTTTCTCGTCTTCAAAACCAAGGAGGTGTTAATAATCAACAGTGAGTATCCTTCAGCTGTGCCAACTCACTGTGACATCTCCAGTTCAAGGGTTTTGCTGTCCCACACTCAGCTTATGACCAAACTCTTGAGCTTGTGTTCGACATCATCAGACATCTTTGAAACTGTTGTCAAAAGGCGTAACTCATCTCTAGACTCATCAGAGATCTGATCTCATCCTCCTACTCACCATAATATGGTTCAGATCAATTCCGAGCCGCACAGTATGCTGCAGGAGGGTACATGTCGTAGGTATCGTACTGTGCGAGTAGATCAGAACATGGAGAGTCATGATTTTGGTGTATCGAGGTTGTACTCTGAATGAGCTGGGTCAATTGGAGTCGTTGTGAGCTTCTGGCGCCCTTTTGGTGTATCTGAAGTTGTTGACTTGGTCCAACTCTGTCTGGTACGATAGTTAGATCAGTGCCAGCAAGATCAAATGTACTTCTGTTAGTACACAACTTTTCAGAACCCAACCAATTGATGAGTATGCCTCCCCTGAACAGTGTCTTGCAAATAGTAGACCTGATCTCTTTCAACACCAGTGATCAATCTCCCTGAAGTAGTGTTCCCTAGTCTCCTGAGACAGCACCACTGAAGTAATGTGACCCGTGTTCTCAGAGACCGATCTCAGAGACATCATTGGAACCTCACAGTGTGTCTTCCGAGTACTCACAGACCAGATTGACTGTGTGACCACTCACTCCCCCAAGACAAAAGACAGGTAACCTCAGCTTGGACTTGTAATAGAACGTAGCCGAGAACACGAACGCATTCAATGTCACCCTCTTGAGTATGCTCGTAAATCGCTCTCCTATCTGTTGGCTCTTCCCAATCTGAGTAATCATCGTTGTCATTTAGATACTAGATACCTGGCTACTCCCAACTATTTATACTTGACTGTCCACGTACCATGACACAACTCATGTAACGAAAAAAGAACATATAAGGACCTGTTCCCCAGGAATTTCTCAAAACAAAATCCGTACACCTCAAATGGCAACTTACAAATTCAAAGTCGCACCTTCAACACCATACTTACGACACAAGTTCCCCAGAGCAAAGAAGAGAGATCTCCTCGAGTACTCGTCCGCGTCACCACAACACACTCGCGAACTACTCAGATACATGGAGATTATGCGACAGGAGTTTGAAAGCAACCTGGATACTCTCCGGTCGTTTGTGTTGGACGTGCCCGAGAATAATGTTGCTCTTAAACAGCTCCAGATCGAGTACTCAAATGTTTGGAAGGAGCAGTATGCTGTTTTGAAGAGTCTTCTTGGTGGCAGTCCTGATTTAACGAAAAAGGAAAGGGACAATTGTTAGCGCGGAGGTAAGTGATACTGGACAGTCCAGCAATCCATACACCTCTCTCCGAAGGTTGGACCTTCTCGGATTACACAAATGCAGAGAATCGATTGAATCCTACTCTTTGATTTTCTACTCTGGTTTTGTTGCAATCTAGCTGCTGAGGTCCTCCTCCTAAGGCTCTCCATCTCCCACATCTACTCATAGATATTACCTATATACTCCGACTCTGGAGTGTCTTTATTCTTTGTGGTGTCAACGTATCGAGAGATGCATCAACGTTCGGAGGAGCAAGCTGCTTCGCTTACAGCAGGAAAGGAACCATGACCTTTCTGTTTCGGGGGTACCGGTCGCCAAACTCCCGCTTGTACCGTCGATGCTTCTGGACGGCCCAGACGTACATCTGGCCGAATCCAATGACGGTGAAGACGTAGGCGGACCAGTTGCCGCACATGAGGGCAATGGCGATCCAGCTGACCACCTCAAAGAAGTAGTTGGGGCACGAGACGAGGTTGAAGCCATAGCCAAAGGGGATCTTGTGGTCCTTGGAGCCGTCGTTTCGCAGAGAAGCCAGGTTGAAGTGGGTCCAGAAGTTGGACGTTTCGCCCCAGAGCCACAGGGCGGCCATGAGGTTGAGGAACAGCGGGGTTCGCTCCCAGAAGCCCGTGGAAAACAGGTATCGTTTCCAGAGCGGGGCCTGAGGGGACGAGAAGGAGGCGGGGGCGTAGACGAAGAAGGCCAGATTGAAGCCGGCAATGAACCAGTAGTATCCCGAGTTCTTGAACAGGTTGAACAGGGGCATGGTGGCGGACGAGAACTTGTGGATGTAGATGGTCTCAATCTCTCGCTTGAGGAAATGCAGCATGCACAGCGTGAACACGAGCTTCTGGGCAAAGGTGTACTCAAAGCTCTGTCGGTAGAAGAACTTTTGGCCAAAGAAGATGATGGGGTGGGCCAAAAGAGGACCCAGGTACTCGAGAATGAAGACGGTTCTCCAGGGGATCTGGGGACCCAAGTCCTTCACAAACACCACCGGAGAGTCGGAGAAGAGATAATCGCCCACGGCGTGCTCGGGCTTGAGCACAATGTGCTTCTTCTTGGCTCCAGGAGCTCCTCCATTCTCCTCATCGGCCACCGTGAGCCGAATTCGTGTTTTGGACAGCTTGGTGGCTGCGCTCAATTTGGCCACCACAGACGCCACCGTGTCCTCAGGAGACACGTCGAGGTTGGCAGGCAGACCCTTGAACTTGGCCTTGGCAGGACGGGGACGTAGAGACAGATTGACCATGGTGGAGAGAGGTTTGGGGATGGACAGAAATGTAGGTGGTGGACTAGCTTATGTCGTGTGGGAGAAAATAGAGTTAGCTCCGGGTTTGGGTTGCTTGACCGAGGTTCGTGATAAGGGCGGTTTGGGGGTGTTGAGAGGGTGAATAATTGTGCCAGTCGTCTAATTGAGGGTCTTACTATGTCGTGGTGTTTTTTCCGAACCGCTTGGATCGTCGGATTGCCCAATTGAGGGGTTTTGATCTGCTTGACAAATTACTTGGAATTACTTGAGAAAATGGACCCACATGATTCTGCGATTAGTACTAGATCGAAACCCTTACCTTTTTTAACCATTCATTTCAGTTCCTTTTCCAATTACCACTTTCGGCATAACCCCTGTACACATGTAATTTTTTTAGTGATTCCCCTTGCATACAACTTAACTCCGTTCTCTTACTCTAGTTAAGGTTTGTTGAGACGCACGTGGGTCAGATCTATTCAGAACAATGTAAAAGTACAGGTTATGACGGTAACCAAGCGTGCAGGCTGTCACCCATAGTACAGGTTATGACCACCACCAAGGTCACAGATTATGACTGTAATCCAGAGAACAGGTTATGACTGACGCCCTGAACATAGATTATGACGGACACCAAGGTACAGGTTATGATGGTTACCAGTACAGGTTATGGCTATAACTAGTAGGGGAGGCTCTCGCCAGATCCAGGTTATGACCACCACCAGGGTCACAGGTTATGACTACCACCCAGAGTACAGGTTATGAGTCGCGCTCTGAATGGTTATTGAGGTCACCAAGGTACAGGTTATGACTATTATCATCAGTGCTTGTGACTGATGCCCAGATTACAGGTTATGACTGTCACCCAGACACAGGTTATGACGACCCCCGAGGTACAGGTTATGACTATTACCAAGTTACAGGTTATGACTGACACAAAGGCACAGGTTATGACTAGTTTCGTAGCACACAATAAGACTACAACACAAGTTCACACAACTAATATCTCCTTTTTATCCCTTCGATCCACCCCTTGCACCTGTTATTCTCCCGCTTATTAAGCAGATTAAGTTTGGCAAAAACACTGCATCATATCTGGAAATCATCTTCTTGATCACACACAGCACAAGATGAAATTGGTCAGGTGAGTATTGTCGAATAAGTGGATTTGGAGCATTACTAACGCAGATTTTTGATGAAACTGACCTCGGAGTCGGTCCAGATTGAGCTCAAGAATGGTGAGTATGAGTCCAGGGATTGTTTGGTGGAGGCGATGAGATGAGATGGATCATTCAACAAGGAGGAATGAAGGAGGTCAAAGGGATAGAATTTTTGTGACACAAAAGCGATCAGGACACGTGTCCATCATGGTGATGTTGGTATTTGTGTTACCATGTTTGAGATGATTCCCCAAGAGAAGGGTTGGTCAAGGATCATTGATGGTGATATACTTGTTGGCGTTTGTTTCGATTCAAATGTCATGGGGTGATGATTTGACACGTGGATGTGTCAGTGAAAGAAAGTGTGTGGTTTCATGTCAGCAGTTTTGCTTGAAGACTTTCTAATGGTGCTCATGTCATTGGGACTGTGATGATCAGAGGTGGAGGCAGGGTGTCACGTGATCTGTCAAGGCTGATGTGGTATCATGTGATCTGTCAAGGGTTGTGTGGTATCACGTGATCTTGTTACTGGACGAGTATCACGTGATCTGCCTAACAACCTGGAGTGATTCTGTTTGTCTTTGACTTTTCTGTGAGCATCTATTGAGCTCTACTCCTGAGCTCTACTGCTGATCTCTACACTGATCTGTCACGTTTCCTACAGTCCTCCTTCAACTACCCTTTCTCTATTATACTAACTCAGGAACGGTACTTCTTGGAACGGTCATGTCTGTATCCAACAACATGAACACGACGCTCAAGAACGTCAAGATGACCATGAAGAACCGGCCCCCAACCTCGTTGGACTACATTAACATTCGAGGCAACACAATCCGGTTCTTCATTCTGCCCGATTCGCTACCTTTGGACACTCTTTTGATTGACGATACTCCCAAGGCCAAGAGAAGAAAGGTTGAGCCTGGGGCTTCTGGAGCTGCTCGAGGCCGAGGAGGTGCCATGAGAGGCCGAGGAGGTGCCAGAGGAGGACGAGGAGGACGAGGAGGTCCTCGAGGACGGGGTCGGGGTCGGTTCTGAGGAATTTGAGAGAGAGTTGAACTCTTGGTGGGATTGTAAAGTATGTATAGGATGCAATTATGATTAACGGATGGTATTGAGGGCGGTATCAGTGGTTGGTTGTAGTTTGGATGAGGTGAGTATATTGAGTACCATACCAGTAAATATCGTTGTTTTACTTTGATTTATCAGATTAAATGGAAAAAATCGGAAAAAATCGAAAAAATCGAAAAAATCGGAAAAAATTGGTTGAACGATTCCTACTAGAAAGAACTGTTCTAAAGAGTGTCGAGTGATTGTAAAACTGTCGTAAGAACGGTCATATGAACTCGTACAGCACCAAGTACCATATCCGCAGTACCAGGGTGGTAGAGAGATTCAAGCAGTCATCAACTGCAGTACGGGTAATTGTACTTGTACTAATTTCTTCACTCCGAACAACGTACTAATATGAACTATCGGTTACCATCGACATTCTGGACTATAGTATAATGACTCATGAACTGCTATACAGTACTATTACCAGGTCTGGTGACTCATAGTAGTCAACAGGTACGTTCCAGACAGCACGTTACTACCACCACACTCACTCTGAACTCTTGTTTGCTCGGATTAATCAGTCAACCAGATTCCCTGGAAACATTCGCATGAATGAACTACAATAACTACCATGACAGTCACTTTGGGCACTATAAACGTCAAAATCTGTGCGTTTGAATCGTCTTTTCCTCAATCTATCCATGGAGTGAGTTAGAAGAAGATGTCAGTCATTGTAAAGTATGAGTATTGTTTGAGAACATACAAGAGTATCTAAGTATCGAATAGCAGGATAGTCCAGGAGGCTTTGATTCGAGACTCAAGACTCAAGATAACAGTCGAGTAAGTCTCAGACCTGACATAGGTTTTCAGCCAGCAGTTATACAAAGTGAACAGACTTGTCTTTACCTCGATATCTAGGGAGGCATTTGAATTGAGACAAAACTGATCAGAGTAAACTACAGTCATGGTTATAGAGTCACTATTAAACAGTATTCTACTTGGAGTGGTGGATCATTGCAAGTCAGCTCTCTGGAACTTGAGGTCTTCTAAAGAACCATAAGGGGAGCCGTAGCCAGCTACTTCAGGCCATTATCTGACATGGACTCTCAGAAACACAGTACAAGTCCCATGGTTCCATATATCCTCTTTGGTCATCTCTGGATTGGTAATGGTCATGATGGAATGCAGTTTGGCTTCTCTCGATATTACTTGGGAAATACTTATGATAAATAGTCATTTGGGGGTTCAAAATCGGGGTTCCAGATGTCTCAGGAGTGTGCAAAGTGGATCATTTGAAAGCCACAAAGTCGTTTATTATTTTTATAACATAAAATTGAAACTATTCACTCAAATACTCTGACAATTCACGTTTTTCTCCAGAATCTTCAAATAATATTACTTAGGTTTAGTTGGGTTGAACTCTTGAAGTCAGGTTCAGTACCAGCACTTCAACTGATGACTAAGCCTCAAATAGTAGCAGATCCATGACTCTGTCCAATCGTAGAACATCCATTGACTCTAGTACATTATCTGATTTTGGAGAGTCTTTACTATTACCATTGTACCTCTTGTAGTGTCATTCCATATTATTAATGAACTACTAGTTGGATTGCAAACCCCATCAACTGTCTACAAGTTCTTTAGTGGAGTCAAATTACCCATTTGAGAGTCCTAGACCTGTACAGACCATCTCTGAACCCATATAGGTTAGACCTACATTTACCCTTAACAAATAGTAAACTACCATTGGAGACATTACTTAAACTATACTTGAGCTGGGACTCCTCCTGAAATGAGAGCTGGACTACGGAGGTGGCAGCATGAATCAATGCAAAGCCTCATTCAAGCGATTTGAAGGGTTCTTTCTTACCCACTATACAGAATCTGTTGTTGGAAGGTCTCTCTAGTCACGTGACTACCCTTTTAGTGGATTTCAGCTTCAATAGTTGCTCTTATACAGACTCCTTGGTACAGTCTGCTCCAACTAAACCTAAGTAAAATTAGATCTTCTTGATACTTTAATCGCCCTCAAAAACATGATTACATAATATAAACCACAGATTTTATCGGGTAATTATATTCTCCTCGGTACTAGCTCCATTTCTATTCAGTTTATAAATCCCTGCGACATCTGGAACACTTAATTTACACCCCAGCACAACCCCAACTAACTACAGTCATCCTTCGCTCACTTACCCCATCTATTCATTGTCTAATTCTTTCTCTTCTTTCTGAGGGTCTCTCCGGCGGTCTGAGGAGCAACTCCCATAATCTTGTCATGTGACTTTCCATCCAGAACCATCTTGGCCAGATTGATACCGTTAGTAGAAGTAATGTACTTTGAGGAATGTCGTCCCAGAGGCTTGCTGAGCAGCTTGTCGAGCTCCTTTCGGCTCCGAGCCATCTGCTCCTTGCTCATGACCATCATTCCCTTCTTGCTGTTGTTACCCTGCTTGGTTCGAACATGGCTCTTGTGGTCATGAGAGTCGTTTTCAAAGTCGGCAAAGTTGACTCCGAGATCCTCCGCGGCCTCTTTGAGCCACGAGTCCTGTTTCCCAACCTGAGTCGAGTCCAGAACCGAGTCGGCAAGCTCCTTGGCAAGCTCAACTCGAGGCTTGATCTGAGATAAGACATCGTAGTTCATGGAAAGAGGCTTGAGCTTGGCAAGAGCATTGTCACGTGATAGAGCTGTTCTGAGCTTGCGCAGGGGTCCCGAGGCTTCATCTGGTGAGCAAAGGAGCACTGAGACACCTTCATTACCTGCTCGAGCTGTTCTTCCGGATCGATGAACGTAAACGTCTGCTGTTCGGGGTAGATGGTAATGGACCACGTGATGAACGTTGGGGATATCTAGACCTCTGGCTGCCACGTCGGTTGCAATGAGAATTCCGTTTTCGTTATCTCTGAATCGTTCCAGGGACCGCATTCGGGCCTTTTGGATCATGTTGGAGTGCAATTGGACGGCAGGAAGTTGGAGGTTTTGAAGCATTGGAGTCAGACGTTTGACCGAGTCGATTGAGTTGACGAAAATGATGGATTTTCCGGGATATGTCAAAAGAAAGTAATAGAGATATTGATCCTTTTCCATGGCTCCACATTCGACGATACTTTCAAGAACCTGTCTAGCAACAACTTCAGCTGGATTAGCATCCACAAAGGTGGGATGGAATTGTCGAAACTTCATTTTGGACACGAGAAATCGGATGGTTTCCTGGTCGGTGGCTAGACCGGACTTTTGTTTACGTTTCTTGTCGAGTTTGAACATGAGCGACTTTTGAAAGGTTGCTGAAAAGACGCAAGTTTGTCGTTTGGAGTCTCGACCTCGTCCAATGAGATCCAGAGCCTTGTCTAGATCCTCATAATGTCCGTCCTGGAGCATTCGATCAGCTTCGTCCATAACGACCGTTTTGGTTCGTTTGAAAACCTCAACCATTCCATCAGTGTCGGTAATGAACTCATGGAATCGGCCTGGAGTAGCCACAACAATGGCAGGATTCCATTTCATCAAACGTCGTTGTTTCATGATAGATAGTCCACCAGTTAGAGCCATGACTCGAGGACCAGAGATTGGACAAAACTGAGACACGGCATTGAGATGATCCGTGATCTGATGAGCAAGCTCTCGAGTAGGAGCAAAAACAATGGCCTGAGGAGGTTTGACGGACGACATGTCCTTTTCAATCTTCTCCGTCTCCTCGTCCAATTCCACCTCATTTTCTCGATCTTCCAGCTCCTTATCGAGAATAGGAAGGTCTGCAGGACGGTCGGAGAGATCAAATCGAGGGACAGGAGCCTCATCGTACATGTCGTATCTCTCATGTTCGTTTTCAGTCTCCTTTTCCTGCTTGACAGTCTTTTTGGAGGGTTTGGACTTGATGGGAGTCTCCTCAATCACCTCCTCGACTTTTTCCTTAATATCGGACTTTTCAGACTCCAGAAATCGATGTAGAATGGGAAGACCATACGCCAGAGTCTTTCCACTACCAGTACTGGCCTTTCCAATCACATCTTCTCCCGCCAGAATCGGAGGAATCGATTTTTTCTGAATCTCGGTAGGAGACTTGTATCCAAGAGCATAGAGACCCTGAATGAGCGAGTAATTGAGCTGTTCTCCATTGAGAGTCCAATCGGGCAGATGAATATCGTCAGGAACAGAAGCAAGAGCCTGAAAAGCGTTTCCTTCGGTTTTCTTGACAGATTTGACAGTCTTGACAGTCTTGGTCTTTTTCTTTGGTGGTTCAGACTGCTCAGAGACATCAGAGGTCTCAGACTTGACCTTTTTATCCTTATCACCAGCAACAAATGTAGGACGACCGTTGTTGACGACAATATCAACTCCATCGAGTTCTTCGAGACCGTAGAAGCCCTCAAAGTCCATCTTCTTGTTGCCTAGATCCACTTTTTTCCACACCATTTTGTTGATATCCAGAGGTTGTCCGGGAGGAGGGAGGGTGGATTCGTTGTCGGAGAATTCCGCGTCGGACCAGTCGGAGGGAGGTGAGGGTGCGTCTGAGGGTGCGCTAGCAGCCTCAGACGTAGCCTCAGTCTTCTCAGCTGTCTTGGAAGTCTTAGTCTCAGACTTCTTAGCAGTCTTCTTAGCAGTCTTGGAGACAGTCATAGTCTCCTTAGAAGTCTTAGAAGTCTTAGATTCACTCTTGGAGACAGTCTTGGACTCAGACTTGGTCTCCTTGGCAGTCTCAGCCTCAGACTTGGTCTCCTTGACAGTCTTAGAGACAGACTTGGTCTCCTTAGTCTCCTTCTCAGTCTCAACCTCAGTATCATCAGCCTGAGTGGCCTGTGAGAACCCCTCAATTGCCGAGTTGGACTTGGAATCCTTCTCAGCGCTCTTGACAGTCTTAGAATCAGTCTTGGTGGTCTTGACATCCTTCTTGACAGTCTTGGAATCAGTCTTAGGATCCTTCTTTGTGGTCTTAACCTCCTTTACCTTCTTGGAATCAGTCTTAAGGTCAGTCTCCTCCCCCCCCTCATCAAACTTGGCGAAATCCTTCAATCTATCCTCATCCTCGCTCTCACTGGCACTCAGATCAGCTGCCGAAATAATATCCATGGCAGCCACGGTAGTGCCCTTGGAAACCTTTGCTTTTCGAGGCTCCACAAACCCGTTTTTGATTTTTCGAAACACCTTTTTGCCACCCACGGACTTGCCACCACCGGGAGCCTTGCCTCCAGGCTTTCCAGCCTTGCCGCCCTTTTTCGCATTCTGCTTGATCGCCATGGTGTAGTGCGTATGGGGTCTTTTTTTTTCAGCCAGAAAATAATTTTAAGGCCTGCAGACAGTTGCATGAGGGTTAGGGCAGGGAAAGGAGGTGGTCAAATGGTGCTGTAGGGTGGCTATTTTGAGAGATGGATAGAAGAGGGGGGTTTTATACGGACGAAAGAGGAATATTCTTCATTTTGAGGGTTTTCGGGATGGATGGCGTTGAAGTATGTGGTTCAGAGTTGTGCAGGATTTAGATGGGAATTAGTTAGGTTATGCGGTGAAGGATAGATCAATGAAAGTTGCCAGAATTATAGATTTGGGTGGTTTTTTAATTGAAAGCGATGAATTTGAAGGAGAGATTTCTTATGGTGTAGATTTCATCTTTCTGACGTGTCTGGAACATGTGTTTTGAACGGATTCCCTTTTTTCAACTATTTGTTAACTAAACCTGAACTATAAGGTAAGGTTGTTTGTTAAGTGGACAATTTGTTAAGACATAAACTCCACTGGGGGGTCAAAAAGGGGGTTCCAGATGTCCAGTGAGAATATAAAGTGGATGAACGTGTAACCACGACTGAGTAGATTCTCTCTACACTTCTCTGATGGCACTTTTCACAATATTCCACCAACTGTAGCTATTCATTTGACTCTAACACATCCCAAATTACTTGGGTTTAGTTAAGGAATAGAGCATCTAGAGTGATGGGATATAACCGGACAATCTGACTAGATAAACTATGGAAATGCTTGTATTTTCACTCAGCACCTCGCTTAGCTCACTTGTTCAATAGACGCAATTTTCCGCATTTTATTATAATATATCGGAATTTACAAGAAAATATCGATAAATGAAGAATATTATCTAACTATCGTACCTGGTATCTGGTAGATAACTCTTGCATGGCTACAGATCCGTCTGACAGTGAGAAGACAAGGTCTACATCCACATACCGTCAACTTCAAATACCGATATTCCTTCAGTTTAATATCAAACATTTAACTCTCATTATTTCTGATATATCAGCTAATTACACGAAAAATAACGCATAAATTACACCAAATTCACCCTTACATTATAAAAGACCCTTTTCCATGTCATTCACCCCATTCAATTCCTCCAAAATACAATCCAGGATCATCATAACAAAACTGTGGATAATTACGCGAAAACAAAATCACATAACATCTCCTTGAACATCTCCTTGAACATCTTCTCACCCCCCAACCCCTAATCCACACCAAGCGGCTGCAACTATGCAGCTATGCACAAATTTTTTTTCTACCCCGCTTTATCAGATGACAGATTTTTTATTTTTGAAAAAAAAAGTTATCTGATCTCGTGTCACAGCTGCATTGCTGCTGCCCTGTGTGAGAAGGGTAAATGTCGGTGTAGATCACGTGTCGGTGGATTCGGTGGTCACGTGTCGTGGAAATTTATGGTCACGTGACTTATACCATTCACTCCCCATCACACACTTATCAGATCCAACATCAGATCCATCTAATCTATCCTAAAGACAAAAAAACTTGCCCCCAATGTCCAGAGAATGCGTCGTGCACGCACATCTTGGCGTCACGTGATCTCCTTCTCTTGCCCGGAGCCCGATGCGACGCAGTCAGTGCCGTTCGTGTGGGTGAGTAGGGTGTGTTATTCTGTTATATGGGTAAGTAATTCAGGATTTTAGTGTATCAAAATAATGCCCTCAACACGACAAATCCAATGAACCACTTTTCAACCAAATCGAAGGCCAATTGATGGAATTAAATAAACATTACTAAATCAATACATACAATAACAAGGTCTTGTAGGGTAAACTCTAACTTGCTTAATAATCAATCAAGTGACAAAATAAATATACCAATTTGATCGTCTCTCTCTGACTAATCCACCAGTACCATCCATTTCCCCCTCACTCTTCTCAATCGTCCAATTATTTCCATTCTTCAACCTAATTAGCCGCAACGCTTTAACTTTGCACATCTTTTAGAGCCGTGCTACAAGGCAGCAATATGTAGCTGGAAAAGAGGAGTGAAATACGATTCTGCGCGGTTTAGTTGGTTTGATCACGTGACCATAAAATTTTCGTCGGTCACATGACCCTCTTATTCGGACCCCGCAATCCGGACTCCGATTAAAGACCATTATACAACGCTAGAATAAGGTTATATAAATAAGGTTTTGGAATTATCTGATGGAGCGGCATCTGATAAAAAGTTGTCACCGGGGGGAGGTTGTGTATGGATTTTTGAGCGGTGAAATGCGGGGTTGTATTTGTATCACGTGACTAGCCGGATGCGGCCGGTCCCATAATCACATTCCGCACCCCCTCCCTCAGTTATTATCCCTTAATAAATGAACACCATGTACATACCCAACTCTAACCCCTAGTGAGCTTATTTTGAAAAGTGGCATTTAATTAACAGCTTCCCAGGCACACATCCGCCTTGTCTTTTGCACAACACAACATGGTCAACTACGCGGACTTTTTCGAGAACTATTTCTCGGTCCAGGTCTTCTTCATCATCTTCCGAGAGACGATTGAGACGGCCATCATCATCTCTGTGCTTTTGGCGTTTCTCAACCAGGGTTTGGGCGACAATGTCACGTCCAAGGATTTGCAGGTTTATCGTCGACTCACGACTCAGGTGTGGTTGGGGGGTATTTTTGGACTGCTGATTTGTCTGGCTGTGGGTGGAGCGTTTATTGCCACGTTTTACATTTACGGTCAGGATCTTTGGGGCATGACAGAGAACGTGTGGGAGGGAGTCTTTTCCATCGTTTCCTCGGTCATCATCACCATCATGGGAGCTGCCATGTTGCGAATCAACAAGATGCGAGAAAAGTGGCGTCATAAGATTGCAAAGATTCTCGTCGAGACTCATGAGGGCCATGGAGGTTGGGGTCTCAAGTACTTGTCTCGAAAGTACGCTCTGGCCATTCTTCCTTTTGTGACCACTCTTCGAGAGGGTATGGAGGCTGTTGTTTTCCTTGGTGGAATCGGAATCAACCAGCCCTTTAGCGCTTTTCCTCTCCCCGTCATCACTGCTGTTGCTCTGGGCTCTGCCATTGGATACGCAATGTACAAGTACGGAAACGCCATCTCCATCAACTACTTTTTGATTGGATCCACGTGTTTCCTCTACCTTGTTGCTGCCGGTCTGTTTTCTCGAGGAGTCTGGTTCCTCGAGCTGCAGCAGTTCATCAACAAGGTCGGACAGGACGTGTCCGAGTCTGGCTCTGGACCGGGCTCGTACGACATTACAAAGTCCGTGTGGCACGTCAACTGCTGCAACGGCCAGACGGACGGCGGCTGGATGATTGCCAACGCCCTGGTGGGCTGGACAAACTCGGCCACCTACGGCTCGGTGCTG
Organism: Yarrowia yakushimensis; assembly: GCA_900518995.1. Taxonomy (NCBI): domain Eukaryota; kingdom Fungi; phylum Ascomycota; class Dipodascomycetes; order Dipodascales; genus Yarrowia; species Yarrowia yakushimensis. The sequence goes on from ULGW01000005.1 coordinate 746,261, forward strand.
TCCTACAACTTTTACTGGATCTTCATCATTGTCGCCGTCTACGTGGCTCTGGTCAAGGAGCGAACCGGATACAACCCTCTGTACCCTCGAGCGTGGCAGAACAAGAAGTTTGGCCGTCTTTCGCAGAACGACGACGAAGACAGACTCTTCCAGCGGGCCTCGGCCGTTTACTCTGCAGACATGAACATTGAGGGCCAGGCCACCTCCAAGAGCTCGCAGTACGGAACCAACAGTCTGCCCAACTCGGCCAACACCGAGGCCGAGAACCGAGGCAGTGTCGACTCGGACGCTCCTCTTCTGGCCTCCACTTCTTAGCCAAACCACAAACACACCTCTGGTGCATGATAAATATGAACATGATATATACCTAGCCTCATCGCAGGTGCATGGCCGTTGCATTAGCAAACGTCTGATCCACCCAAGGTTGAGACATGTAGAGATTAAGACGAGCAATTTTTGAGCAGTTTTAGTAGATAAGCAACTTTTGATTGGAAGAGAGGGCACGTAGGTAGGTGGCAGTCTGACACCCTAAGAACATGTACTTGTTCTCTATCTTGGTGATTACTTAAGCAGTAAGCAGTTCATGGACTCGGTTCTGAGCTCCTGGTAGCTCTGAATGCATTAGTAAGCAGCCACTTCCTAGATCTATAGAGTAGACCCAGAGCAGCTAAATAGTATCTTATAGAGTACACCAAAGTACCTATTGAGAAGATCTAGGGTTGGATTTTGAGAGGGTCTGAGAGTGTCGATAGACTATACAGTAGTCTGTAGACTCAGTACATGTCTAGAGTAGACTTACAGAGTACATCTAGAGACTCTCAGAGTACATCTCAGAGTATACAGTCCTTAGGGAGTGCACCTAGAGAGGACGAGAAGACCTAGATAGTAGTACCAGAGTAGTCCTAGACGCCCAATTAGAGGTTCAGACGTCTTGAGTTAACCAACTAACTCCTGTTCTTAGTACTATGGCACTTAGTAAGCAGATTGAATACATCTTCAGAACTTCCTGTGTTGTAGGTCAAGGAGAACCTTAGTCGAAAGTTATGGACAGATTTCTCACATCCACGTACATCACGTGACGTCTCACCCTCCCTATATAGACTGGCTCGTTACCCTCCATACAACAGCTAGAATATGTTATTGAAACACAGGAGGCTTCCAAGATAGATCATTCGAAAGCACGCGTCACGCTGATTACAATGGTCAACTCCCCAAAATAATTGCATCTTTCCTTCAAAAGTTAGGTCTCAACTTCTAGGAGAGTATACATATATACTAAGAACAGCAATATAAGAGGTAATAGTTCCCTGATTCGTTGTTTTAGATCACGTGATTGAATTACCAAGCATATATTTCACTATTTCCCTGTTTAATTTACAAAATCTGAAAATCAGATCATTCCAGGTTGTGCATGTTGATTCGATGTGAGTGCTTAGTAAGCTGTCAGGTAATATATGAATACCTGTTCTAACACAAGTTGCTGTATTGTAGTGTAGAGAACTTACTAAGCAGTTTATGGGGAAGACCTGTACTGTAGTACTCTGAGTTCTTAGTAAGCAGATTGAGAGTGAGAAAGGGAACTTGTTCTGTAGTAGTTAGTTAGCAGAGAATGAGAGAGTAGAGTACCTGTTCTGTAGAGAGCTCTGGTTCTTGGTAAGCGGTGTAAGTGACAGGTGAATAGTTATTTGGTGCTAGTACCGTGCTCTAGTAAACAGTTCATAAGTTGAGATTCTCCAGGCTTCCCCAAGGGTACTTACATAGCTGTAAGATCGCCTAGAAGGTCCTAGTAAGGGTTCATGTGTGAGATCTTGTTCGGTAGTAACTCCTGGAGCCTGATTACTCTAGTATGGAGCTCCTGGTTGGCCGTGATGAGTCTTCTCAACTTCTAAGTAACTCTTTAGCTGCTAAGCTCATATCTTCAGTAAATCTAATTAAATTTTGGTATTTCTTACTTGGGATAGTCTGATATACACGCCAATATCTCGTCCCTGATACTTTCAAGACGTATAGTCGTCATATTTTTGTTAAGAATGTGACTCTTTTATAACTACTAATCTGATTTTCATTTTCATACAACTTCTGTAACATCGAAATAGATACCCCCAGATGACTATTGTTTATAACTATTCCCAAGTATGTAAGAAGTGTAGGACCAATAGAGTAAATGATTCAATAATGGCCTATTATATCTAATAGCACCATTAAATGGTCAGCTAATCAAGAAACGGTCTTTTAATGAACCCCTTGGGCTTCCTATTCGTCTTGGTTGAAGTGACAACTTCCTACTATTCAAACAGTACTCACCGACTCAATGAGAAGGTGAGAATGGTCTACAATAGTTGTATCATTGTCCAGAGAATACTTCTCGTTCTCTCATCTCCTATCATGACAATGCTCTACTAGTCATCATTCATCAATTATATGCAGTTAGTGCGTGCTACTGTGCCTGTGCCTTGGTGTACACCTACAGGGAGGCCGGGAAGGTGACGGTGGTCAGAAGACAGGTGATGAGGTCGTCATCGACGGTGTAGGCTCGAGCAACAGCAATGTACTTTCCGGGAGGAATCTCGTTGGGCAGCTCAATCTGCTTGTTGAGCTTGAGGTCGCCGGCCTTGATGGGGCATGACCAGTCGACCTGCTCGGACTGCTCGCACAGATCCAGCGTCTGGCTGATGAGTCGGATGTAGCCGTATCGCACCTCGACCTCAATGTACGCGCCCTCCTCCACGTCCTCGTACAGGTAGCCGGACGCCTCGACGGTCAGGTTCTGGCCCTTTGCGGGTGGGTTGGGGCTGACGGACAGGTGTTTGATTTCCAGCAGCTGTTCGTACTCGGCGTCGCACAGCGAGATGGGCGAGTCTCCGGGAATGTCCTCGTCGTCCATCGTCTTTGCAATGTCCTTGAGGCCGCCCTGGACGACAGACATGCCAAAGTCCTTTGCCTGGTTCATGAGTTTCATGGAGTTTTCGTCGGGTGCGGGCGAGGCCACCACGGCCGTGGCAAGTGCAATCAGAGGCAGAATGGACAGTTTCATGGTGTTGTGTTGTCACAAGAAGTTGTTGAGGAGAAGAAGAAGAGGCTGTCAGCAATGTAAAGTACGACTATGCAGCCGTGGCGTTAATCTAACTTTGTGGGGGGGTAGTAATTAAATGAGATGTGGAGATTTTTAATAAATTGGAGAAAATGGTGAGATTATGGGACGGTATGAACTTGTTTTTCTGGTATTTTATCGAATTTTCTAAAAATCCCTTAGCTCCAAATAATCGCCCCTCATCTCCCCCCAATGTAACCCTCCAAGGTTCATAATCTGGTATCTACCGAGATAGGTTGTCTCAGCTCCAAATTCAGAGCGGGAGAGAGAGAAAAGGCTCAGGCAGTTAAGGCTGGGTTAGGGTGCTTTAGTGACGAGGCGGTATCTGGAGCCTGTGAGAACAACCAGTTGGTATGTTTACTAATGTTGGGGTGATTTATTTGGAATATTGGAAAAATAGAATGGAAAATCAGAAAAATCGGAAAAAATCGGAAAAAATCGGAACCCCCTATTATCTTTCTTCTCCAGCTGCTGCAACCACAGTCGTCACAGTTTGACAGTCTGACACTAGTCGTAGGCGGTTAGTATATGTCAGAGTCTATGCTAATAAAATGTAACCCAACTTTCAAGTAAACCTAACTATAAGGGAGTATACGATACGACTGTCTAATCCAGACGAGTAGTTCAACTAGGAGATGATTGAAGATACTCACAATCATATCCGTCCAATCATCTGCATCTCCAACACAGACTCCCACCTCAGACTGTTCTTACAACGTCAATATTGCCTACTTATACCGTCAACAGTACAGTCTAAGACTAAGTATACAACAAGGTGCTACAAGTACTAGTACTGGTACACACACAAATCTCATTCCATTAAACGAGCCATGAGCTGCTTAGTAATCAACTTCCTATTCTAGTCGCCTATGACGTAATTCAGCCTACTCATGCCTAATCGGGACTAATTGAACTTTATCCATTGAGGGCTGAAAATAGTTCAAAAAATATTTCAAAAATTCATAAATCACCATCCACAAATAAAGTCTTTATCAGAGTATTTTTCAAAATTCAACCATCACAATTATAATCCATTTCTATCTTGTATTTATTTCTCCAAAATATATTCATTTTTCTATCCCTTATCCATCTCACTTACCAGCCCCCCCATACCACCTCGAAATCAATCAATCTAACACTCAGTCAAAACCACCCCCTCAACCCCCCTCAGCCCCCACACCCCTCCAAAAGCAACTCCTCCACATCCTCAACAACCCCATCAACTCCCCTTACCGCCATCACCTATACTTACCCTACTTGGTTGAGGTCTCCAGCCATGCGTAGATCACGCTATCAGACATGGTTGCTGCATCGCTGCAAGATGCTAAAGCTAAAGATGGGATGCGGGAGAATAGTCCAGAAATCGATATAAACGTAGGAGGGGAATTTTGAGCCTGTAGAATCACTCTCCACGTCTGTGGCTATCGAATGGTACAATTTTCATTCCAGTCGGACCTCTATCCATCAAGTTACCAACCCTTCCCCCAAACCTCCTCCCTCACCTTCTTTCCTGCACTCCACCTTCTTCATCTACATCCCAGATACTCCAAACACACAGACACATATACTTGAGTGACATCCGGTGGTCCTTACGGCTACATACCTCTCCATGCTCTGTCTACCGATCGAAATCATCCACCAAATCGCCTGCTTTGTGGGTCTCGACAACCCCCAGGATATTCTCAGTCTGATGCGAACAAACCGGTATCTTCATGATGCGTTGGTTGACAGTCGTGAGCACTATTCGGGGCTCTCCACGCATCTGTTTCCCTTGCAAAACCCGCATCTGGAAGGACGGCCAGATCACCTGTCTGCTGCTAAACTGAGAGTCGAAACGGCTGTCAGAAAATCAAGAGCATTCAGACAGACCCCAGAGGTATCTGTGGCAACACAGACGCTGTCAGATGACGTGGAAATCGTCCAACACCACGACCAGTACCTTCCATTGGACACAAACATCAACCGGCTCTTCAAAGACTCGGATGCAGCTCCTCTCAACAGATGGGCTTCCGAGGGCCTGAGACTCCGATGGTGCAAGACTGTGGGTGTTGGTGAGCGTCAAACACATGTGGTTTTCTCGCTCAATCTCGTGACTGGCACAGTTCACGTTGAAAACACAATTCCCGCAAACACGCTATTGAGATTGCCTCACGTGCTGCAAAAGACGGAGTATTTCCACATGAATCCGGATCGCGACTTTCTAGCGTCCTCACGACAAGCACCGGTCCTCGTCTTTGATATCGCAGACCAGAGACTCAGTTACCAGCTCACAGGAAGAGATGGAACCCCTCTGGCGCTCAGAAGAGTCGGTAGAGGCAAAATCACCGATCTAAAACTGCCCAGATGTCTCACAGATATCGATAATCTGCGAGTAGCACAGCTCTGTGACCGCTTCTCACTCGTACGAGTCTGGAGATTCAAACTGGAGATGTTGCTACTCTGTGACTACGAACAAATGACGTGCAGAATCATCAAGGGAGGTCCTACTGGCCACGTGACCTGTGTGGCAGTCGTCAAGGGTCTTTTATGGCTCACAGTGACCGAGGAAGACGATATGAGCCAAAATACAAGCATCCAGGAATGGTATCTCGACACGAAAAGTGCCTCGGCAATGTTCATTCGAACCGTGTGTGAAGATGGACCCCAACAAGATCTCTTTTCGCATGCCACAAGCGATATCATGACCGGAAGATACATCCGAACTCGAAATCGCTTCTTGGACACTGAAACGCTGTCTGCAATGCCAGTCAAGCCAATCTCCGTGTTTGGAGTCATTGACGGTCACGTGCACTGTTGGTCCTTCTCCAAGACGTGGTTGGACAATCAGGAGACTCGAATCGACAACATGATCAACAGTGGATGGTCTGCAATGACAGATGTCGGTCTGGGGGCCATTGGAGCGACAGATATGAGTGTGATTATTGGACCTCCACGTCCCAGAGAAGAAATTGCGGCTTCCTGACAATCCGAGTATCTGGTAGTGAACCTCGAGGTTTGCGTAATGACCATCGTCAAGGTTCTGGAGATGGTCAAGGAGGAGCCAGCTGACGACGACGACTTTTAGTCGATCAGCAGAGACATTTTAATTTATTGTATTGTAGTTTAATAGGATTGAGAATGAGAGTGATGGTAAAGAGAGCTGGATACACAGTGATTCTATAATCTGTCTGTAGTTGGAATGAGAGCCCGAAACCGCCTTGAAATATACCATACTTCCCCCTGATATGATTCCACAAGACTAGATCTAATTCGGCTGTCGACTAGTGGTACGATATCAGGGTTACATTTCGAATTATATGTTAAGGGATCTATCTATGGTCACATCAGTATAACTATAGTATGATAATAATGGGTGTGGGTCGGTGTTATACCGACTGGGAATAGACGAGGGAACAGTTCATATGAACGATGCTCGAGTTCTCCAGTTGCTTATGTTTCTGTGCTCATAACACAGCGAGTTACTTATACTTCATCTAACAGGTAATAAGCATAATCTTGATTCCTGACTAAGTAAACTCAACAAAAGATTACTCAGGTCCACTTTACAAAACCAACGATTTCTCGAAAATATAATACTACAACATTGTCATATTCCCGAATATTACTTTAACAACTCGATTCTCTACATGCTCTCATGGGCGTTTCAAAGGTGTTCTGGCCCTCGAACCCCAAAAAAGAACCCCCAGCAGGACTGTCTTGTTAACAAATTTCAACAAAATTTAGCTTAAAGTTAACTATATCAAAGTGTGAACGTTGGTTCACAACCATGACTATAGATGGCACAGAAAGCTGTTCTTGACAGACCAGTTGTAGTCTATTGATCCCGAGCAAAGGATTGGTTCACTTGGGATAGAGACTAGACACCCATAAAAGCAGAATCAATCAGCAGAGAGTGCAACCTATGACCTTTATTCCCGCGATGACTAAGCAAACTTCGGGGGATATTGAAAAATTGGAAGTTTTTCAAAGAAAATTCAGACTTCGTGGCCAAGTTGGTTAAGGCGTACGACTGTTAGTCACCTGAATGGCCGCCATCGTAAGATCGAGAGTTCGACCCTCTCCGAGGTCGTCTGATATTTTTTTGAACCGTCCAGACAGTGATCAAGTCGTTTTTTTTTTTTTGGAGAAGTGTCGTATGAGATGTATATTACTTTACTGATGATACAGGCTTGTCAATGTACTGTAGGAGGTAGAAGAACCGTAGACTGAGTGATATATTATTCAGAATCGTGTTCACCTAGAAGTTTGTTCTCCAATTGAGATCACGTGATCCTGTTGACCCCTTCTGAACCGCTAATGATGAGTCAAGACCTTTCCACAGGTACACAGGACATCTCTGCAGGTTCTACTTCCTCTTTGGGCCAGTTTCTTGGACTCTCTGACTCCCTCAAGTTTGTCTGCGACCTTGACATGTTTGAGAGTCACCTTGGAGTCTGACATGGCACTGTTTTCCTTGAGAATGTCTTTGATGATGTCTGCGTTGGCAACGGGTTTTCGTTTCGAGTTTTTCCATCCCTTTTCGAGCCACTTTTTGCACCACACGGTCGTACAGTCAATGGCATACTTGCTGACTGTTCTGATCTCGTATTGCAAGTTGTCGTTTCGCAGTCGGATCAACTTGTAGGCCTCCAAAAGCGCCACCAGAGCCGCCCGGTTGTTCGTATGAAGGTATCCAGGCAACGGCTTGGACTGGTTATCAGGATGAGAGGCTCCAGCATACAATCCAGTACCAGCTGAAGCAATAGTAGAGGTCTGGTTGTCAGAACACGCTCCAGACACGTAAATGACCACCCGGCCGGTATCTCTGTCCAAAACGTTGGTAGTTACTCCTTTGGGCCGGTTGGAAGAAGAAGAACCCTTTTTTCTGGACTCCTTGAGCTCTCGATTGGAAGGAAAATGCTTGCCATTCATATAATCCTGAGCATCGACTCGATTGACAAAACTCTTGCACACAAACCCGGGGAACCCCTTGGTCTGCTCTGAGCAATCGTCCCACGTGGTGTAGATGCCGGGCTGATAACCCTTTTTGACAGCATAGAATTTCGACATGAGATGAGATGACATGACATGTATGCATGGCAGACGACAGATCACTCTGAATCTTTCACCCAAGAACTTTGTCAACGTTTAACTCCGCCAAGTAGGTACCAGGGACATTTCCCTAGAATCAAAAAAAAGAAGGAGAGAAGGAGGTAGGGTTGTATTTGTGGTGGCTGGAGGGTCGTAGGTCACGTGATCTTTGTGTATTTGTGTACATGTCTTTTGTTGGAGTAGAGGGGGGTGTAGAGGGGGGAGTGGAGAGGGTCTAGATTTGGAGGGTGAAGAAAATGAAATTATGAAAAAATAAATCTCTTTCAGATGGTACAAGGTAGATGATCCATACAGCCTATAGCCATTTATCACTCGTTCATTAATGCTCATGTGATCACTTCTCAAAAATGACTTGATGGTCCTCCGTTACGATCTCAGATAACTTGATGGTCCCCTAGCTGTCTGAGTGCTCTTCAGATCTTCGACTCCAGGAGAGTCCAGTAGATGCTGAGCTATGATGTAATGATCTAGGGATCTTAAGTGACTTTCAAGGCTTGGAATTGGGTCGATAGTGGTGCAATCATAGAAGTCCCAATTAGTTGGAAATTTGTTAAGACAAGTTGTGCTGACGGGGTTCAAAAGTGGGGTTTCAGATGTCGCAGGGTTACAAAAAGTGGATCAAAATGGATCCAATGATGGGGAGAATACAATGACGTGAAAATTACAGTGATTTATTCTATGTATCCACGTTTTTGATGGTGATTGAGACAATATTAGGTTCATATTTTACTTAGGTTTAGTTGACTGAAAAGAGTCACATCTGTTGACTCGAAAAAGTGATTCTATTCAATGATGTATCTCTAGTAACAAATCTCCAGTGTTAGTATGTTAGCTAACAGGTAGATTATTCATTGTTAGCACAATGGTTTGTTAATCCTGAAAATATATGTGATCAGGAGGAAACTGGTACCTGTAGATACTCTCATTTGTATCGTACAACACTACTCGCACACTCAGGGTTCAAGAAGACATGATATTCATTCTATATTCCGCATCAAGGACCTCAGATATTGTCATGACAGACTTTTATGAGGTATACAAGTTTGTAAAATGGCTGAAACCATACAAGAAGATCTGAAAGTGATATTGGAGACACAAAAAGTATATGGTTGTAATCAGCGAGTCTGGAGCTATCGAATGGTACCTATAACTTGGTTGATATCCCTTCCCTTCTTCTATCATGTTGCATTGACATTACTCAATCAAAGCATTCCCTAGAATGAAAAAAGAGCAACTAAAGAGTATCAATAGTTGCAATATGGACTCTAGATATCGTTTAGATGCAAATTGATCCCATTTTGGACTTTTTTCCAATCTTACAAGAGTCACTTATCGTCCTTGTAGGGTCATGGTCTAGGGCTCTGATAGTAACTTTCATGGATCTGATAAAAAATAGCCCTATCAACCTGACTGAGATGAATTAACAAAAACAATTCATTTCAATGGCTCTTTAGACCCCTCTCAGTCCTCCTGGCCCGTCATCACACCCTCAGACTCCTCCAATGTGAAAAGTTGCCAGAACTTCAAAAATACTGTCTCGACTTCTTCAAAAAAAATACAACTGAAACAGCTGACAAATGACAACCGAGAGATTCGAACTCTCGCCTCCGAAGAGACCAGGATGTTATGTCAAGGGATTACCTTAACCTGGCGCCTTAGACCGCTCGGCCAGGTTGCCTGTTTTTTTTTCCGGTTGAAAGGGACCTATTAGGGGTGTTGTTTTTCAATTTATTTATCGCGGGAGCGAAAAAATAGAATCACGTGATATTCTCCAGGATCAATACATGGAAAAAATGAGAACAAAATCATTGCTTTGTAGGGTATCGAAAACCTGTGATACATTGACTTGATCGTGTCTAATTCATGACTGAGCCATTATAATGAGTCAATTCCAACTCATGATCAATTATCAGACCAGGTTTGTACCAAAATAAAACTCCAACTCGGTATATCGACTATCAACCACTTTTCTAGAGTGTCGTTTGGTGGGATCCTGCATACTCTTGTAGAAAGGGGTTCAGGACATATGTGTAGTTGAGTTATGTTGTATAAGGTCATGATATGACTTTGTAACATACTTACAAATCATTTACATCAAAAACGTTTCAGAACAGAATCCTACGTGTACAATACTGATAGTTATTGGTATATGAATGTAGATGCTAGAGAAGGAAGACTCAAAACGTGTATTGACTCTCCAGAAACTTCTACATATGTCACGTGACATGCCAATCCCCATATCTATTCAATTGACCATCTTCTACCTTGTTTTATTCACCATGAACAAAACTATCAACTTACATCTCTTGCTCTCCATACCCTCTAAAAGTCATCATACTCTCTCTATACACACGTTACAGCTCCATACCATCTTTGAGACACCAACAGAGGTGTATCTGCACCCGTTGGAACCTCAAATTGTGTTTTTCAGTGCAATCTGACGCGGAACAAAATCTCATTTTTCAGAATGTAGTTGCAACCATTTCGAATTTTTGAAAATCCCGCCCGTTTAGCTTAGGGGTAGAGCGTTGCACTTGTATTTCAATTTGAGATGCAAAGGTCACTGGTTCGATTCCAGTATCGGGCAGATTGTCTTTTTTTGATGTGACTTTATGAAGCGGTACCCACCATTTTTTTATGATGCCATTCTGGTTCTACAACTGGTATTTCTTTTTTCATTGCTCAATTCCTCTTATTTCAAGGACATCTTCGTTGCTCAAGTTTCAATTGTTAACCGTCTAGTTGGGAGTTGTTTTGGCTCAGGTAAAAAAGGAAGATTCTTAACAAAAAGTTCAACTATGCATAATGAAGGAAAATGCAGAGAAATGCAGATGAACATGATGCAAGGAATTGAAGATATATTTTGTATCATTGGAGAGCAAAAAAAGACGACCGCGGAGAGGGTCGAACTCTCGATCTTACGATTACAGCAACCAGGTGCTTCTAACAGTCGTACGCCTTAACCAACTTGGCCACGCAGTCTTGGATGTTTGCAGGAGGAGTGAATATTTGTTTTCCCAATAAAAATGCAAAAAATCGGCAAAAATTGAAAAAATCGGAATCACGTGATACAGGTGTGTTAGTTGTATTATAAATAGCGCAATTCATTTTATTTGCAGTCAAAATATCAAATGGTTTAGTTTCTAGACAGTTCTGTTCAGGATGAATGGATTGACTGAGGGGGCTAAACGATATAATATCTCGTTTCGTATTCTCAATTGTCGTTTTATCCATTTAAAAGTTCTCAATATTGCAAGTCGAGATGTCCAAGGCATCGCAATTACCTACAGCTAAGGTGGAAGATACAATTCAGACTCAGTTTTCAAGTTATATGGAGATATCTCTCAACAGGTTCAAATCCTGGAACTACGTCTGTTGCAATCATGGAGGGTGTAAAAGAGACAATCAATTGTAGTTTGTCGTGGGACTAGTTGTCGTTGGGGGCTAAATATGAAACCAAAGTGGTCATCCCCTTGGATATGTTTTATCTAGCTATGTTATTCTCGTGATTCTTGTCAAAGAGTATGACTGGAGAATCTCCATCAACCAAGCTTTCCGTCCAGGTCATTGACGCATTACTATACGGGGTATATCGTAAACGAGAACAGTATGATTAACCTCTATCTCGCATAGATTAGGTGGGTGAGAATTACTACTTCGAGACAACAAAATTGGTATTCTAATAGTGACGAGTGGTTCTATACAAGAATAGTTGTATTCTCTGTTTTCTCCTGCCTAATTATCTCTGGTTATTGGTCATACGAAGTGTCAGAGTTACTGTTCATAACATCCTGTGTTATACTAAAAGACGAGCTAGAAAAATTCTACTGACTCTGATAACTTCTCAAATTGAGGTTTGATCTTGTTTAAATGCCATTTCTTTCATTCATTTCCGATATATAGATATATCTGGTACACTCCAGTCAATAGGCTGAACCTACAACAGGAAATACTCCATTAACACATCTAATACGATATTAATTGAGACTGGAGAACTCGTTTCTAATACTACACCAATAAATATCAACTTTTGTCAAGTCTCCAATTTCACTTCTGGATCTCATTCTGGATTCCCAAACCATACATTTGATCTAAACGTACGATAGCATCATGAGGACAACTGGAACTGGAACCGAATAAAAGCAACTGAATTGTAGATATACCCTTTCCCCTTGTAATACTATTTATACTGAACTCAGACTTGTCTACATCTAGAGACATTGTAGCACCATACAGGACGAATACAACAGAACTAAGAAAGAAGACGGTCAAACAGAAGGATATTTGTCGACAGAAGTGTCTAATATGGAGACAAGATCCAATATCAACATCTTGATGTCTGCTCTCTGGATCACTAGAGTCAAAGGAGACCGATTGAAGTATACCAACAGTTGTAGATACTGCTCAAACCGGCTACAACAATATAAGTCAGCCGCTGCAACTGGCAAAAGAGTACTGAGCAAGTAATACGACAAGTACATTCCTCATATAATCAATTCGTTTTGATGATGTGGAAGATGCATCACGAGAACAATGTAGACCCCATCTAACAGCAGTGGATAGCTCTATAGAAGTCACTGAGCAATTAATACACCAACTACACTCCTTCTGGAGAACAACATGGTCTGGAATTAAGCAGAAAAAAACACCGAAAGAATATAGCGTAGATTATTGTACATGAACTTATATATGGACGCCAGTGAACAAGTTGCTCAACAGGTAGACTCTCTATATATACAACAACTCGTTATAGAGATGTCCTCTTAGATAAGCTCCCTCTACAAGACGAGAGAAAGAGAACAGTCTGAACGAACATTGTGGAAACCGTCAACAGTTGTGAAATAGCCCAATCACTAAATCAAAAGCAGTAGACCCCTTAATCACCTTCCCAACTCGCTTTAAAGATGATAGCATGTCCTATCGAGATGAGTCAAAATCAAGACTGAAGATAAGAGAACACTGTAGAACGAACACTGTAGAAACCGCCTACAAAACATAAACCTCCCCATCGCTTCGCTCGGGGAGGAAAAAGATTACAGCACCCAGGATTCTCGTATGGTCTCCCACTACAATACTAACTAGGCTCTCTGGTGCTTGACTATGGCTGATCGGACGGGAAGCCGTATTTTCACCAGGATATGGCCGTAACCAAACTGCGCCGACCCGGAATCGAACCGGGGGCCCATCGATGGCAACGATGGATTTTACCACTAAACCATCGGCGCTTTTTTCAAAAGAATTTTGCAGATCGCGAGGGTATGTGAAAAGGGATTACGTAATCGCGGATATCCATTCGTAGGAGATTGTTACTTGCATGGAAACGCCTATATATACGTAATTATAGGTCTTAAATGTCATCGTTTGATCATCCTGGATACACTGTCTGATAGTCATTGTTTGAATATATACAGATAGATAACTGTACAAGTAAAAAGAACATTACCTATCTAGGTCTGAATCTCGTTTTCCTCTCTTTCAGATATCTACTAGAAATCCTGTTACTTGCGTCAGAGTGTTTTGGAATGTCAATAGAGGAGTCTCTCAAATATTTAAAACCATCGAGAATAAATCAATCACTTCGGAAATGTCTACAAGTACCAGTACTGGTAGTCTAGGGTCATTCAGATGTGATATATATTTAAGGGTCAGCTCTCCTGTTGTTGTACATGAAGAGAAAAGATTGAAATCTACTCAGATCTCTGGGCGTAATTTTCACGTGACAAACCTGGATCTCCAAAGTTCTCTTGACTTGACAATTCTTAACTACTCCGCCACACAGTACGTACAATTGTAGCCAAGGCAGATGTCTCTGTGAAACAGGTTTTTCCTTCTCAGACCGTTAATACTTTCACGAGCACCACTTTTGACGGAAAGTCTTGTTTCTGGATTTTGTGGACATCTGAGAAGTCTTTGGACAAGTCCACATTTCCTTGAGACAGCTTGTGACAAACAACACCAGTTATAGTATTCCAGGTACTCTTCCATAGTCTACAAGGGTCAGTATCCAATACTTTCGACTACAGACAAGTACTTACAGCTTAAGATAATGATAAAGTCGTCAAGGAGTTGAGATCTGGACCTGAGCAGAGTGGTGTGAAGTCACGGGTTGATATTTGAATCGATTCTGTAGTTAAGACGATTGAAATATTACCAGAGAGTATATAACCGTTTGGATGGAATAAGTCGTTTAACGATGGTTCGAATGTGAAAGTGAACTATGGTGAGTTCTCTCACTCGTATCCTAATGAAACTCATAAGAAGATAATCCTTGTACCAGTACCAGAAAGGGTGAGTTGTACTATCATTCGGATAATTGGTTTATCTGATTATCACATGAGCTCTGGTTGCTTTGTTCCCTATGGTAGTGTTGATTAGTGCCAGTACAAGGGTACCAATATTGTCAGTATGTCTGACTGAAGAGCACTTTTCAACGAGTAAACCGATCCTTTAGTTCCCTCACACCATATAGTCATATTTCATAATCTGTCACTCTATATCATGGCATACCCGTTGCATAGACATGTGCGATACGAGATTTCCTTCCTCCAAAAATACATTGGAAAACTCCTAAACAGGCCAACAACCCTCCAGAAACCTCCTATAACTCGTTTCAGGGCTTGGAACCCTGTAAAAGGACATTCTCTGGAGTATAGACCAGACTGAGATGTCCTATCAGAGACAGAGCAGATAAGATCTCTCTCTCGAGATCTGAAAAGAGTCACGTGACTCCCAAATGGCAGTCCGCGACGTCAAAATGGCAAATTTCGAGTATTCATGTTCCTGAAGTATTAAATGGTCGTAAATACAGTTTAATGAATGTCCCTTGAACAAGTTGGAGAAGACCAGACATTATGACTCAAGCAGATATACACCTACAGTGGCAGATTTCTGACTGAGACTATTTCACGTGATTGGAAAAGTGTACGACTTCTACAAAACGAATACAAGCGCTGTAACAGTAATACTATTCAAGTCTTGAGTCCAAGATATCAATATAGCTATTGTACTAATTCTTTCTCAATACAAACATTGAACATATTCTGACTCTGAGATGGAGTTATCTCCACTCTTGATGTTGTTGAACTGATGAGCTATTGTCATCCATGCTATCACATGGAACAATGTAGAGTATCGACATTCAATGATCACTCCCTGCTCACGTGATATTACTTTTCCAAAAGGAGGTCCAAAAACGACCTGAAAAGTTATCTTGACGATTGGTAGTATTCATTCTATGTGTCAGTAAGACAATTGACTCCTTAATCCGGTTCGAAAGTACAGAACTAGAGTATTGAGTACTACAGTAGGTTGTATAAGGTCTCCAATCACGTACACTCCCCATTACCCAACGTCAGACCTTCAAAAGCAGTCTACAGTCAATTTCGCTCACCTCCTATTCCCGGATTACATAAGCAAACGACCGATATTGGCACTTCTGGAAACCTTTTTCCAACAAATGGCATCCTGGCCGAGCGGTTAAGGCGAGAGATTAGAAATCTCTTGGGGTTTCCCCGCGTAGGTTCGAATCCTGCGGATGTCGCCATATTTTTTCTTTTCTCTTCTAAATTCTATCTATCAATCTAAGGAGCTCTGGCTGGTTGAGTGGCTTGTCGAGTAGGGGATTGTTCTCTTGTTTTTCTCTCCCTCTGGGTCTTCTCTGAGTTGCATCGATTCTGAAGACGACTCTCCCACTCCGTCGACCACCTCGACTGTGGTTTTGGGACCCGTGTACCATCTGTGAGCAAACAAAAAGTAGTAGGAGAGACAGCCTCCCCAGACTCCGGCCAGAATGACGCAAGTGTAGTTCATGGACAGTTTGTCTGGGTGGGCTGTAGTTCCTGGAAACTGCAGTAGGATGATTGCAAAGAAGAGGTAGACTGAAGCAAAGGATCCGATTGCAATGGAGAGTCGTTTTCCCAGATAAAAGGGTCCTGGCGAGAGTTTGTTTTGTCCAAAGACCAGTTTGAGAGTCAGTGGAATGAACCAGGCGAGATAGTTGCCTCCAGCAGATAGAGAGAAGATTGCAGCAGCAGCAGTAGCGTCAATCATACAGATTGTTCCTAGAGCGAGAGCCAGAAGAGCGTTTCCCCAGACGCATCTGATGGGGTTTGAGTATTTGGTGTTGACGACCTTTAGGAAGGATGAAAAGGGCAGAGCTCCGTCTCTTGAAAAGGCCCAGGATTGTCTGGAAGCTCCAATCACGTTTGAAAGACCCATGGTCCATTGTAGACAGAAGAGAATGCACATGATTCCAATGGTCCAGTTTTTGCCGAGACAGTCGTAGAGAATCTGGGCCATTGGTTGTTGGAATTTGGTGTTGAGTAGAGGAGTGATATCGTGAGGAATGACTGCTGCCAGGACAATGTTGATACAGAAACCCAGGATCCAACAGGCGGCAATTGACGAGATGATTCCAAAGGGAACTGCTCGGGTTGCATCTGCAGCCTCTTCGGCCAATGTGGACGCAAGAATCGAACGCTCCAATCGTCCAAATGGGTGACAACCAGGTCAGAAAGAAGACCCATCCGTCGGGCCAGCCGTCGGTGAGATTGTCAATGTGAGAGAAGATGTATTCTCCGGAATTGAGAGTGTTTCTGGCTCCAATAGGGAGAGCTATCATGACCACGAGAATTACCGCAAAGTTGATGAAGATGCACATTGTCTGGAATTTGGCCATATGGTGAGTTCCCAGAGATCCCACGCATCCGTGAGAAACGACACAGGCTGCAAAAATGCCGTAGACGGTGTATTTTGAGGGGTTCCAGCGTCCATCAGTAGCCACGATGATTACACTGGTGAAGATTTGAGCAAATCCGTAATCAATAGACATGACTCCTCCAGTAAGACCCAGGGTGTTTGAGTAGCCCACCAGGAACGAAAGGGGTCGTTTCAGCTTGTCTGGAGCAAAGTAAAAGGTCCACCAATACAATCCTCCAGAAGTGGGAAGTGCCGATCCCAATTCGGACATTGTGAGACCCACGCTCATGACGCAGAAGGCACATACAAACCAGCCCCAGACCATTCCGTAGGGGCCTGCTGGAAGAGTGTATGAGAGGGTGGTGACCAGCGAGGGAAGCAAACCCATGATTGAGAAGGCGATTCCAAACATTTGCAGTTTGGAAAAGTTGCGTTTCAACTCGGGCTTGTATCCGATATCTGCCAGCACCTGGTTGTCCAGAGAATCGGGGGGTTTTGCTTCAGGGTCGTTCATGTTGGAGAAGATAGACGGGGATGACAGAAATCGACCTCAATGTCGACGACAGTGAGTGATTTACCTTGTCATGTCCACACGTCCAATTTCCACTTTTATACAGCTGCTCAAACACTAACACTAAAGGCGGCAGTGTTAGCTTTGCGCATCTTAATCTGGGCAGAGGGTGGAGATCGAGGCGAGGCGAGGCGGTGTTTTTTGAGCAGGTTGACGCTGGAGGGAATCGCTTGATGAGATTTTTTAGTAGCCAAGACTGCCAAGATGCAATAAGAGAGCTTATTCTGTTATCGTGCGTAATCTCGCATTGTTCTCTTGGCCTCTGACAGGTCAAGTCATGGCAACCGACAATAAAGAGTTCTGTTTCCAACTGCTTTTTGAACGGGTGGATAAGTTTGTCCAATGGTAGTGTAGGGATATCACTGGGGTGGTGGTGGTGGGATCTTTGAAGTGGTTGATCATACATCATACACCATCGCTATACATGCAAGATATGCAGTCAAGCCACTCACTGACGTATTAATCATTCCTGATTGGTTAAAGTTGAGGAAATCCACATCCGAACATTCCAATCTGTCTCCGGAATATTTCGAGTCTCAGGCGGGGTGGTCAAGTGAATCCAGTTTGAACTCCGAGCTCAACTGTCTATTAATACTTTTACGGTTCCATGGAGTTCTGGGGTATCTATAGAGGTGTTCCTGGAAGATGTTTTAGGTCGAAAATATGTTTTGAGATGAGAATCACCATATGGTAAAAGGACGTGAGCTACAGTTCATCCTCTCATACTCTCACTGGTTCATTTACTAGTCCACACTAAAGTAACATGTTGAGCCCAATGGAGAGTGTTGAGATACATTACAAGAGACGATCAGACCAAATAATAGTACCAGAAACCGATAAATCACTAAAAGTCACCATTTCAAGTCAATATACGTTCTTTCTCATCCCAACTAAACTCCAACAAAACCACCCCCTTCTAATTGACATCTTCTTCACTCCCTCCAAACTCTACCCAGCCACATCAAAGTTATTATCTATTTTTTTAGAGTTTGGAAAGTGGCGAGAAGAATCCAAGACCATCTTTAGAATCCCCAGTTGAGCAGAAGAATGTCTAAATGAGTGACAAACCGTCTATACCCACCCTGAATAACCCAATTATTTAATTTATTTTTTACTTCCTTCAACTAAAGGGCATATTCTCAACACCTCTAAAATTTCACACCCCAACCCTAACCCTACCCCGCGAACATGTGCTTCCACGACCCCACCTGTTTTTAGACCACTACTTGTACCACCACCACAACAACAATGTCGTCGTCCATGCCATATGACCCGTATGCTGGCGAGAGCAATGCTCAGAGCCACCACGCGGGTAACCACAAAACGGCAGCAATCCAGGCCCAAATCGACGATACCGTGGGTATCATGCGAGAGAACATCAACAAGGTGGCTGAACGAGGAGAACGACTGGATTCTCTTCAGGATAAGACGGACAATCTGGCAGTTTCGGCCCAGGGGTTCCGACGAGGAGCTAATCGGGTTCGAAAGGCCATGTGGCTCAAAGATTTCAAGATGAAGATTTGTCTGGTGATTGGAGTCATCATTTTGCTGGTGGTCATTGTGGTTCCCATTGCCGTCCACTTTTCCGGAAGATAGATTGGAGGATTAGACTGGGCTAGAGTCTGGATTTTAACGATTATATGAGAATAAACTAACTGAGAGTGGTAAAGTAGGGAGAGTGGTGGTGACAGAGTAGTACAAGTAGGTCTTGAGAGGGGGTGACAGCAATGAGTCTTTCGAAAATCTGTTACTTGAGATACTGAGGCTCTACCTTGAGTCAGATCTCTTCTGGAGTGTATCAATGGAGGTGTGGGTGCTAAATTAACGCTTAGCTGACTGTCTCTTATAGCCAGTACGATAGTACCCTGGTAGTGTTACGTACTTTTCGATTGGACAAGTTATTTCATTAAACAGGTTTGAGGAACTGGTGTGAATGAAATGACTAATACGAGCAATATTACGACTTCTCTACAACTGCTGGTAAGACCATGGAAAGTACAAGTACTCGTACTTACCTCTTTGATTACAGTCTAAAGTACATCTACAAGTAATCTAGTTAACATCACCCCATAACCAGCACCAACACAACTAACACACCTGTAGTATCTACAACACAATCTGTGACTGTGTTTTATTCATCTCATTCCCTTTCATTCACATCCTCCCCAATGAGGTACATTCCAAATGCGTGTAAATGCAAAATGTGACGTTGACATGCATATCCAAAGCATCAAATACGACATGGTTGAGCGAATACGAGATGGGTAGAACAAGAGATTGGTGTTGTGGGGGGAAATGTGTATTCACGTGACCGGGTGTATATTGAAGTTGTTCCTATTTATGAATGGACGTGCTTAAGTCTTTACAGTGAACCATTCATCTTCCATATTATGATCGAGCTACTATACGAAGGAGTCCAAGTTCACTCATGTAGTCTCTGTCTTGTAGTCATTCTTGTTCATGAGCTCGTTTTCAGCCTGTAAGTTCGAGTATTACATCCTTCCTTGAGCAAGAGGCCAAGACAGCGATTTCAGCTTGTTCCAAGATCAGCACCATTTTTTTTTAGTTTTTTTTTATTTTTGATTCTGGGGAAATGCAAGAGTAATAAATAAAAATGTGAAACCCTTTGAAACGAAGCCAGAGCCAGAATTACGGCCAGCACCACCATGAGAAGTCTCAAACTCATGAATCCTCCAAAAGTTGGTCCAAGTCAATAGGTCATAATAGGTGTAGAAGACACCTATAGTGGTAGGAGAATGAACAAAAAATGCAAGAAGGGGGAAATTCCATCAAGAGAAGAAGAGTGTGGGCTTTCTAGAGCGCTCTGAATCTTCGCAGAAGGTAGGGTGCTGGTCTTAAGAGGAAGTAGACTCAGACTTAAGATTGGAAAGACTGAGACTGAAGACTGAAAAACAAGACTTAAAAAGACTTAATACGATATTTACGATCATTGAACCTCAGGAGATGAGAATGGCTCACAATGGGTCTCTGAAACCCATGGAACAGCTCTATACCAATGTCCGAGTGGCATGGTCGAATCCTATTGTCTTGGTGCTCCTCAATATACTCTTGAACAGCATCCCTTCATATTCTAGGATGATATAGGTCCACACCTCAGGAGAACATACAGTAGTCTCTGTGATAACTGGTTTTGTTGAATCAAAACAAAGACAATTGAGATCAGTGTAATCCAGATATCTATTCAGTACCCGACACCAGACCCCTCAGATGGATACTCTCAGACATATCAGGGCTCTCTCTATATGGAAAGAACAGTATCTGTGGGCTCTGTATTTAAACGTGTGCTATTCTCTCTGGCACAAACACTCATACAGATCCACTCAAAAACTGGACTCTTCTTCCCATTACCAAAAACAAAA
The DNA here is from genome assembly GCA_900518995.1 of Yarrowia yakushimensis. NCBI lineage: Eukaryota > Fungi > Ascomycota > Dipodascomycetes > Dipodascales > Yarrowia > Yarrowia yakushimensis. Next base: position 767,091 of record ULGW01000005.1, read on the forward strand.
ACGGGCCGAGCAGGGATTTGAACCCTGGACCTCTCACACCCAAAGCGAGAATCATAGCTACTAGACCACACGGCCGAAAATCTTAAATTTCCGAGAAAAAAATCACCCAAGAGTTTAAAAATGTGATTTTCGATTTTTTGCGATTTCAGCTTGTTTTGGTGGGTCTTCCAGAAAAATAATGGGATAAATGGATTCCCCAACTCTCAAAGTACCTCTGACCTGGTTCTTGCTCTCGTGGGATCAAAAATAATACGAATTGGCTGCCTATTACTGTTATCTAGCTCTTTAGTTATGGTTCAAGTACATGTCCTTTTAGATTTTATTCTCGCAACCAAATATTTCTTTAAAATTACTTCAACTCTTTTCTAGTTTGTTGAGGTCTCCGTCCAGAACATGATCCGTTGATATTATTGGATAATAGGTGTATACGAGTACGATAACAGGTAATGGCCACGCTCAGACAGAACCCAATCCTGATTAATGAAACCAGGCAAATACTGAATTCCATCTGAGAAAAACGCTAGGTACTCTCAGACCCCTAGACCATCACTGTTGGACTTGATCCAGGCTTTCAAACGAAGTCAATCAAGTGTCGGAAGAGCTCATTATTGTTCCTCAGTCATCAGAGTATCGTTTATTAACAAAATTGATAATATTTTCCCCCCAAAATAGGTAAATCAACACCGTCCATTTTCACATCCTGGTCTGAGAGTAACTTGAATATGAAGATGATGAAATATCACTGTAAAACTTTCTATTATTGCAGAAGAAACATATAGCCTAATCTCAGGAGATCTGAGTGTGATGAAGAACAATATATCAGGTTTTACAGTCACGTGATTCCCGTTCTACACTCTAGAGATCTTTCTTGAGGTTGAAACAGATACATTGACATCATTCGTTCAATATTGAACTTATTATTGTAGTAATCAATCAATTGAATAGACCTATATGAATCTGTCAGAGTTGTGGATACTGTCATTGCTTTTCCAGTCCATTGAGTGAGACTTGTACTCGCTGTAGGTCTATCTTAATATCTTAAGTAAATCCAAGTAATTATCCCAACTAAATATCAACTTTAGTTAAACTCGTAAAATCCAACAAATCTCTCTCCTGGCTGAAATCCACCCACAAATTCCATCAAATCGCTCAATTCATCATCCTCCAACTCGCTCTTTCTTCCTTATCTCGTTTTCTCACTCAAATATCCGCATCACAGCCAGTATGCTTATCTCCGAGTGAGTGCATACACAGCCTGGGGACGTGGCAGAGGGGATGTCAAGTACTGCAATTGTGGAGATATCGCTTTGGAAGAAAATTCCCCTGGTCAATCATTGTGCGTAAATAATAATTGCCATTTTCTCTTGATTTTTCCGATTTTATTCAAAATTCTTCCTCTCCCTCCCCCCTCCATCCCCCTTTAAAGTTCTGACTAACCCAGGATATTAACGCAGGACACATCTCCACGTTGACTTGCACCACGGCACCCAACTCCTGTCAAAACATCTCCTGCCAAAATGCTCATGCTCCAGTACCAAAACCTGCTGCTGCAATCGGTGCTCAGCGAGCGTCTGGACCCCGAAACCCCGCCATTGGGCATCGATCAGGTGGTGTCTGACTTTGACAATGTCACCTTCCACATCTCCAACCCAGACCCCAAGGACAAGACCATCATCATGGTGTCCATGTACATCAAGTGTTTTGCGGATCTGGTCAAGTGTGGCGCCAAGAAGATTCTCGAACGAGAATACGGGGCCTATCTGACCGAGCCCGAGCCTGGATACGACGTTTCCTTGCTGCTCAATCTCACAGATGGCTCCATTCCCTCGGACCCCGAACAGCGGGACGAGCTGGTCAACAAGATTGCGCTGCTCAAGCGAAACACGTTTGCGGCTCCGTTTGAAAAGGCCTTTGACAAGTTTGACCAGCTGGCCGAGGAGGCTGCTGCCGAGGGCAAGGATCTGTACGCTCCCCAAGAGTCGGATAACGAGGTCATGGCCATCCACTACCGAGACGAGGAGTCCATCTACGTGCGACCGAGCTACGACCGAGTCACCGTCATCTTCTCGACCATCTTCAAGGACGAGACGGACCGAATCTTTGGAAAGGTGTTTCTGCAGGAATTTGTGGACGCCCGACGACGAGCCATCCAGAACGCGCCCCAGGTGCTGTACACGCAAAAGGAGCCGCCGCTGGAGATCCGGGACGTGGTCAAGCCGTCGTCAAACTCGGACAACATTGGCTACGTGACCTTTGTGCTCTTCCCCCGGCACCTGGTGGCCTCCCGACGAGAAAACTGCATCTCGCACATTCAAATCTTCCGAGACTACTTCCACTACCATATCAAGTGCTCCAAGGCGTACATGCACTCGCGAATGCGGTTCCGGGTCAGCGAGTTCCTCAAGGTGCTGAACCGAGCCAAGCAGGAGAATGCCACCAAGGAGAAGAAGACGGCCAGTGGCCGAACCTTCAAACATCCCAATTAGGCAATTAGGTGCACTCCATCTAACGGCCGTAACGGCCATGCATCGGTATGCCCCATGTACCATTGTAATGAATATGACATGAATGTAAAGAGTGTAGTACGGAGATGCAGCGGATTTAATGACGACTAGCAGGTAGTTCGTTTAACATAGGTATACCACGATTCAAAAGTGATCTACATCTCCAAGTGCACAATTCAACATATATACCTACCCATAGCTTCATCTACTTGTAGTGTTCTCTTTGGGCCTTCTTTTCTACCACTAGATAATTTGGAGTATGACTCGAGACGTAACTACCAGTACCAGTACCAGTACCAGTAGGCTCTCTGTGCTCAAAGTACCGGTACTGATAGTCACGTGACTAACTACTACTTTCTGGTCACGTGACTAACTAATACCACTGTACTTTTGGAGTTCAATTCAATCAGGATCCAATCAGAGTCTACTTTAGTATTCAGACAAGTACAAGTAAAGGAGTGTCAGAAGATGCTTGTAAAAAGTGTTTCTAGTGAAGAAAGAATAAATGGAAACCAGGAGGGTGTTATTGGGCCGTTTCTAGAGCAGTTTGTGTTTTTCAAAAATACATCCAGAGTGCTACCAGTACCAGGGTACAAGGGTACTTGTATTTCTCTTGCAGTTGTAGTTACATAGAGAGGCCAAAACCAACTTGACCAGAACAGAAAAAGACAATTATGATCAGTACTGGTACAAGGTGAGAGGATAGTATGACCGGTGAACATTCATGGATGAGACCCCCAATCCATCCGTGGACATTAGATCATACTCTCCTCTCACAAGGTACGAGTACAATTCTACATGGAGAACCAACTACAACCCGCTCAAGTAAACTAGTAGTGTTATGACTAGATCATGGTAAGTAATTAATTGACACTCTGAACAACTACTACAACCAGAATCACTCGCTGCTAACTAACACTCTTCTCACACTCCTCAAATCACTGAAGCTCATTACTATATACATTAGGCGCCCGGAGCCGCGGGCTTCTGGGTTCCGTACTTTGATCGCGAGCTGACTCGGTTGGGCACAGCTCCCAGATCTCCGGCTCCTCGGATCAGATGGTACTTGACACCGGGAGTATCCTGGGCTCGGCCACCTCGCACATAGACCACACTATGCTCCTGGGCATTGTGGCCCTCTCCGGGAATGTAAGCGGTGACCACCTTGCCGTTACTAAGACGGACTCGGGCAGCCTTTCGCTGGGCAGAATTGGGCTTCTTGGGCTTGAGAATAAGAACTCGAAGAACAACACCCTTTCGCTGGGGACACGACTCCAGATCAGGAGACTTCTTTCGTCGGTACGGAACAGGTCGACCTCCATCTCTCTGGATCTGGTTGATGGTCTTGTGTCGAACAGACAGAGCAGCCAAGGTGGGGCTCATTGTGGGTTTGGGGAGCGCAGAGGCCGTCCAGGGAAGACGAGCCATGCCCATTCGGGCGTTTGTGAGGGCAGCTCCCAGAGATCGAAGCATTTTTGTGTATTTCGAAATCACCAAACTGCTGATTCAAGCTTTGGATACTGGGCACTGCATGCAAATTTCAGAGTTACCCGGCCTGGAAATTGCAAACCGAGGAGTATAGTTGGGAGGAAAGGAGAGCCTCAGGTAGGGCTCGGCCGGGTAACTCCAGGATAAAGAAACATGCAACTCCTCCAGTGGTCTTCTTCAACATCTTATTCAGACACGACAAATGGCTGACGAAGAATACAGTGAGTAATTGAAGAGGGGGAGAATGGCGTACGTGGCATTGGTGGTGTGGTGACTTGGGGTGTTTGACAGAACTCCAGATGGACGTGCCACACGAGCAATGTCATGGTGTGATGGTTGCGATGGGTCAGTTGTGGAGTCGGGACCTTGAGCTTGGGGCAGAGTTGCATTATATGTGACTTTAGCCGCGTCACACCAGGAATGTGTTTAGCTGCTCACACCAGGAATGTGGTGGGTTGGTGTGGCTACTACTTTTATCTTCCGATTCCGACTTCACTAACACAGACCGTTCGGCATCCCCTGAACAAACCTACGAGAGACGAAGCGTGTCTCCCCGTCGAGACGACGACGAGGCCAGCGCGCCCGCCGAGAGCACCCACGACGACCGAGAGCTCGACAATGGCGACCACACCATGCGGGACCGAGATGACCGGGACGACGAAAACAGAGACATCCGAGACGACCTGGACCGACGAGACGACCGAGACGATCGGGACCGACGAGATGACCGGGACGACCGGGACCGACGAGACGACCGTCGGGACGACCGTCGGGACTTTGACAGAGACGACCGGGATCTGGATCGACGGTCCAAGGAGCCCCTCAACGACGACGACGACATTGACGCCCAGAACGAGGGCACCAATCTGTTTGTCACGGGCGTGTCGCGATACGTGAACGAGACTGAGCTCGAGGATCTGTTCAAGCCGTTTGGCGAGGTGCTCAAGGTCCAGATCATGATGGACCCCCACTCTGGCGAGTCCCGAGGCTTTGGATTCGTCATGATGGCCGACGTGACCGGCGCCGACGAGGCTCTGGCCAAGCTCAACGGCCACGAGCTTGCTGGCAAGACTCTTGCCATTGAAAAGGCCAAGCGAAAGCGAGCCCGAACCCCCACTCCGGGCCGATACTTTGGACCGCCCAAGACCCGACGAGGCGGCCGAGGCGGAGGTCGATACGACGACGACCGATACTCGCGAGACCGGTACGACTACCGACGGCCTCCTCCCTCTCGATACGACGACCGTCAATACGAAGAGGACTACTACCGACGTCCTCCTCCTCCCCGGTACGATGACCGAGACCGATTCTCGGGCAGCAGTGCTCCCGGCGGCAGCGGTGGATACCGAGGCGAGCGAGGAGGCTACGGAGGCTCGCGGTACGACGACCGGGACCGAGAACGATACCCTCCTTCCCGAGACTACCGAGGCCCTCCTTCTCGAGACTCGCGAGACCTGCGGGAGCCCCGGGACTCGTACCGAGACCGAAGCGAACGTGGAGGCGACCGGTACAGCCGACCTCCCCCACGAGAGCGGGAGTTCCGAGGTGAGTACGGAGGCGGAGACGACTACCGATCCTAAGCGGTGGATGCGTTTGCCGCTTCTACTTGACCCTCTTTCTTACCCAACACAGACAGACCCAGACCAGATTTCCGATCCTCCCGAATCACATGCAACCTGTACGTCCGACGTCCGCCGTTCGACTCTTTTATGCGCTGCGCTGCACTCCTTTTTCTTACGATGAAATAGTTTACGCCCAAAATGTATCACCAATGATTTTACCCGACGAGCAGCCGACCCTGCTGGAGCGCCCCAGTAGAAGCACCGACGAAAAAACCCGGAGAGGTCGCTGAAATCGACGAACGCTACCGCCTTGGACAGCAAAACTAATCTCGAGCCGTATGTGATACCCTGTATATTGTATTGTAGTTGTAGATGTATATAGTGTGAGTGTGAGTCCCGCTATCTCCTCAAAACATATCCCTTGATCTTTGAAAGACCATGGTTAATATAGTCTCCTGTCTGGTTGAGCAGCTTCCACACCCGTTCCTCTAGTTGCTCATTGTACTGTTGTGTTTGTAGTCGAGTGTGGTGGTTGTGTTGTCGTTCGGTCATAAACTGGTACTTTAGCACATCTTTTCGAGAAATGAGTCCCACCAATCGACCTTCCTTGACCACCAGTACCACCTTGGGTCCCATTTGGAGGAAGATGGAAGTCACGTTTTCCAGTGGTGCCAGAGGTGCTACTGTTAGAGGACATGTGTTGATGCTAGGTCTCATGTCGATGAATGCTTGTGACGACTGTCTAGTCGACTGGGGAATGTCTCCAAAGTAGCATTGGACTTGTCCTAGTTCCGAGGAGTGGATATCACGGTTGAGAGTCTTGAATTTGGCAATCAACCGCACAATCTCCTCCTTTGCAATGTATCCCACCAGCATGGGAGGGTCCTCTTTTCCAGACTCCACCACAGGGTAACCTTGGAAGGGGTTTGATTCAAGTAGAGTCTCAACCTCCTGGACGGTGATGCTGGCATGGGTGAAGTAGACGGCGTTGGTCTGCATGGCCTTTGACACGGGACAGTTGAAGGCGTGTTCCTCCTTGTTGTCAATGAAGGGGAAGCCGTTGAACCAGATCATCTGGTCGGCGATTCCACCCTTGCCAAAGCGGTCTGAAATGGCCTTGGTGATGCCCACGACAATCATGGTGGGCAGAATGTACGTCAGGGCGCCAGTCAGCTCGAACATGATGACCACGACCGTGACGAAAATGTTGGTGATGCCAGACAGAGCAGCAGCGGCTCCCAGAAACGCGTATGCTCCAGGAGTGATGCAGGGCTGGTCAACAACACACTGGCTGAAGATGAACGAATCGGGACGAGCCTGTTGCCAGTACTGGACAATGTTTCCAACCAGACGTCCAAAAGTGGCTCCAACAGCCATGGAAGGCACGAAAATGCCTGCTGGAACTTTGCAGCCGTAGGAGATGATGACAAGAAGAGTTCGGACGATACAGGCGGCCAATAGAGACAATAGCATGGCCATTCCTTGTCTTTCGGGCTGACACAAGTCGTGGTACTTTTCCCAGCCGTTTTCGCACTCGTGGAACAGGTTTTCCATGGCTGAAGTCATATCCAGACGTAGAAACTCGTTTGAGTAGCAAATGAGAGCAGTCAGAGACGCCAGGAGAGTGGCCTCCTTAACAGCGTACTTTCCAAGGTAGCGTTTTCGAAACGATTGGACTCGGAGGTTCCATTTGCTGACAAAAATGCCATACAGACCTCCAAACACGCCAATGATGGAAAAGAAGAAGATTTCGAAAAAATGCCAGTCTCGATCGTACTTGACCTGGAACATGACGAGCTGACCTGTTCGGAACGGATTGAAGGCCGCCAACACTCCCGTAGCCACCAAGGCACAAAAGTACGATCTCCACATTGTCCTCATCTGGAAATTGCTGGTGATTTCCTCCAGAGAAAACAAAACTCCTCCAATGGGCGAACCAAACGCCACGGCCACTCCAGCGGCAGTACACGCCGAATAAATCTCCCGCATCTTGGACTTGGAAGTCCGATACCGCCCAAACAAGGATGCAATCACGTGACCCGCACACACGGCGTAGTGGACGCTGGGTCCTTCTTTTCCGACCGAGAGACCGGATGCAATTGCTAGGGGGAGGCCGATTGATTTGAGTAAAAGAGTCCAGGGTCCAAGAAAGCCCTGCATGACGAATCCGGCCACAATGCACTTGATTTCGGAGATGCCCGAGCCAGCAGCATATGGAGCATACGTTTTGACGAGAAAGGCAGCCAGGGCGGCAAATCCAGCGGCAAATCCAACGTAAACTAGGTAGTTTACGAGCCCAAATCCGCTCCATGACTGCCAGGCTGGACAATGGTCGCCCTCAGAACCCCAACAGCAAAAGTTTTCGTTGAGATAAAAGCCCGTTGAGCAATAGCCTGTTTTGAGGCCAGCTAGCCATTCTGTGGAGATGTTGAGAACGGCTGCTATGGCTCCAATTGCCATTCCTATGAGAGCTAGAACGAGCCATGATTGGGCTGCTGTATACACCTCGTAGAGTTTGTGTCTGATACTTCCTTTTGTGTCTGAGGCTCCTGCTGCTGCTCTAGATGTTGGCCGGAACTTTTCAATCGTCAGACATCGTAGCATGTTTTCTCTGGCAGCCACGTCCACCCAGTCAATGGTTGAAAAGTCCTCATATCGTCGGACCTCGGTCACGTCCGAGATGTTCACCGAGCGTCTGTGTTAGTTGGAGAGGTAGGGAGCTTGTCTTTGTGGTTGTGGACTCACCTTCTGGTCATTGAAGTTGAGGTGAGAGTACCGTAGATTAGATTGATAGTGCATGAACCTTGAGGTGGTTGTCAGGAGGAAGGTGGAGGAAAGTGAGGGCAAGTTAGGGGAAGAGTGTTGTTTATATACGTTTAGCCTCGGTCATTACATTGACCATGTTGCAGAACCCATCAAAAATCGATTTTTCACACTTTTTCAAAAACACCTTTTCACTACACCTCACTATATCTAATATCGACACGCGTCAAAGTCAAACATTGCATTTACAACAATGAGCCAGGACGTGGAAATGAGAGATGGGGACGTGGAGGACGTGGAGGACGTGGAAACGGAATCACGTGACGTCCAGAACCCCGCTCCAGCTGAAACCGTGTCACGTGACCTCAACGACGCGCCATCCACAACCACAACCACAACCGCCGACCCCACAAACAAAACTCCAAACATCAAACTGCCACTGGCTAGAACCAAACGAATCGTCAACCAGGACGATGACGTGTCACTCGTGTCTGTGGCCGCATACGCAGCAATCAACGCAGCAACCCAGGACTTTGTCAGATACTTGTCTGAACAAGCTGGTCTCATGGCTCGAATGGACCAACGAAAGACTCTGGCGTACAAAGACGTGGCCCAGGCGATATCCAAGAACCCCAAACTGGAGTTTCTGCAAGATATCATTCCTCAGACCATTCCTGTTCGGTCTCTAGAGTCCAGAGGAGTCCAGGTACCCAAGGAGCCTACAGGCAACATTTCTTTGACGAATTTTTTCAAGCCAAGTGGATCTGGAGCTTCTGCAGGCTCAAATGCCGACACTGGAACGTCTACTCCAGTTAGAGCCAGCACCGCAACCAGTACTCCTGTTCCAGAAGATTCCGTAGAGGGGTCTGTTGAAGCCATTGAGATTGATTAGTCCGTGGGAGTCATGTGGGAGTCATGTGGGAGTCATGTGGGAAGTCACGTGACAAGTCGTGAGGAGTATATACAGGGGTGGGGGGTGATTGGACCTTTGACCAGGTTGAATAGAATGGTATGATTATGTAAGCGATAGTATTTAGAGTGATCAGGCCAGTACCAATACGACAGAGTATGTGGTTACGTAATCAATATCCAATGGATGTGAGGTCTCTGACATGGATTCGTCAGTAACCAAATACAAGTACTTGTACGCTGAAATTATTTTTCTATTTTTTTCTATTTTTTTTATTTTTCAATTTTTTCTTTCTTCTTTCATGTTGTTGAATTAACTTGTCGTCTCCAGTAGATACTCTACAGTGACCAGATCAGAATGAATCTGGGGTAATTGAATAGCCCGATCGGAATGTAAGAGTATTCAATGACTTATAACGGTGAATTTTTCTGAATCCGTTTTGTTTTTGAACTGCCAGATCCAACTACAAGTAAATCGATTTGTTCAGTCAATGACTTATCCAGTTAAGTTTCATTGAAAAAGAAGAACGCATATTGATTCAATATAGTCTGTTCAACAGTATGATAGGGGAGATCTGAATGACATCGAAAGAGATCATCATCTTATTCTGGTATATGTAAGCGACTAATTGTTCAAGATTGATTTGATTTCTCTGCTCTTATGATTTTTTCTGATTTTTTCTATTTTTTCTGATTTTTCCAAAAATTCATAATAAATAATATTTATTCCACTCAAATCCGTCCACCCGACGAGTCAACATCTGAGTCATGTGACACCATCAAAGGGTTCACCTTTTAATCTGATCTCGTCACAATAGCACCTCAAACACTCATCTGACTCTACAACCACCCTCATCCTCTCAGCTCATCTTGTTCCGAAACTCTATTTTGTCAAAGGACCAATAGTTCTTGAGATGCAGGTGTGAATCAGCAACATGACATTCGAGTGAAAAGAGATTTGATTGTAAGGGGTGTTGAAGAGGTGGTGAAGATGTGTTGAAGAGAGATTGATCCAGCTGAGTCAGCATATTTAACTCGTTTCAATTGGCTATTTCAGATTAGTAATGGTTGTCTGAATTAGTAAGAGAATCAACAGTCCTATCTGGATCACCAGAACAGTACGATAACACTTATCGAGGAGATTACGTACTCGTACGACAGTGACAAAGTCAACCGTGAATCACACAATCACAATGGCCTCATCACAGCGCCACTCATCTACATCGTATGGTGAGACTCTCCACCGTCAAGTTCGATTATAAATTTATTACACAGAGGTGCATGCACTTTTATATCCCTAACCAATGACCAGAGTCTCGGCGTCAGCAAAGTCGTACTCGGGAATCTCGAGGTTGAGAGGAGCGGGGCCTCGTCGGATTCGGCCGGAAATGTCGTAATGGGATCCGTGGCAGGGGCAGAACCAGCCGCCAAAGTCTCCAGCCTCTCCAATGGGCACACAACCCAGATGGGTGCAAACACCAATCATGACCAGCCACTCGGGCTTCTGCACTCGCTCGTCGTCGGTCTGGGGGTCTCGCAGAGAGGCCACGTTCACCTCGTTGGCCTCCTCAATCTCATCGGCGGTTCGGTGTCGGATGAAAATGGGCTTGCCTCGCCACTTGATGATGACGTTCTTACCCAGAGGAATGGCGCCCAGTTTGACCTCGACCTTGGCCATGGCCAGAACGTCGGCGGAAGCAGACATGTTGGAAAGGAAGTCCTGGACGGTGGCCTTGGCTCCAGCAGCCGACAGCATGCCGAAGGATCCAATCATAAAGTAGGAGAAGAGCCGGTTGGCGTCTGTGTTTCGGTCCTTCTTGAGGTAGGGGGTGAAGTCGGGAATCTTGTATGTGGACTTACCACCAATGGGCTGTGAAGACACGGATCGGGTCTGAGCAAAGGCATTTGCGGCCACAAGGGGAGTGTAGGCCTTGGGGGCCTTGACGGCCTGGGCGGCGGTTCGAAGCAGGCTCATTGTTGCAATCAAAGGTGAAGGTCAAGAGAGGTTCAAGTGTGGTGTGCTTGACTTGGGACCTTGCGTGCAAATGCTTTTGCAAAAACTCCCTCGCAGCTTCATATTTCGCTCCTGTGATTGGTCAAACTTTGCCCAAACCCTACAAACCTTAATTTGTTTGGCCATTGGGACATGTCCAAAAGCCAGCCATTGGGAGGTGTGAGCCCATCTCAGTGCTGCACAGTCAATTGGTTGGAATTTGAACACGTCCAATTGGTGTTGAAAGAAGAAGATTGTGATTCAATAAACGATTACGTAATATACAACCATCAACCTGCCTCTCCCCTAACCCACATTTCTCATCCACATACACCCTCTCGAACTCAAGACCCCTCGGTCATTATCGTGTCGCTTTTGGTTGGCTGATTCAATGCACATTGCCGCCTGCTTGTTCCGACAACCCCATACGAAACAGCAACCTTAAACGCGTCGCGGCCCACAAGACCGTGGGTTCGATTCCGCAAAGGCGTCTTTATTATCTAACAATCATCATGACAGTCAAAGTCGTCGGGAATGGCCTCGTCTGCTTCACTCTCAGAACCCGTTCCACTGGAATCGTCCTCGTCAACAGGACTCTCAAACGGACGATACCCTTCAACATGTCTCATTCTCCACCCCACACTCCAATGGAACTTTGCTCCATCAGGAATAGTTCGAGCTCGTCCGTAGTTTGGAACCGCAACCCGGGTCCATCTCTCGTCCTTGTTCTCAACCCGATAGGCCACGGGCATGGTTTCGACAAACCACCAGAACCAAGGCAACCACCAGGGGTCTTCTCCCCGGCCACTTTCGCCTTCTCGTCGAAACAGACTCAGGGAATTGTGCATCGGAGCCATTAGACACTCCTCGGGGTTGTGGTTGGCTCGAAACTCGTCAATCACCCCTTCCTTGAAGATGACCTGGAACTTGAGACTTTCAGAGAGAATCCATGCCAGAGGAATGTCCGACAGCAAGTGAGGCGATCCTCGGGGCAACCAACCTCCTCCCACATCCCCATGGTCTCCTGGGAACCACAATTCCACCAAATCGCCTGACCGCTCGGGCCGATGTCGAGTTGTCTGGGCCCCAATCATGTGAGAAAGCTCAGAGTGGGCACTGAACAAGTGAGACAACTCTTCTCGAGTGCTACAGGGGAATCGACGGCCTGAAGCGGTGGTTCGAATCGATGCTCCACCTGCAGAAACCGGTGTATAAGAGCTGGTGGGCACTGGAGACACTGGGAGTCTCATTCTGACCATGGATCCTCTGGGGGTGTTTTGACGACTTTCCACGGGACTAACACGGACACTGGAGACGGCACTGGCCTGGTTGCTTGCTTCAGGGCTCGTTTCGGGACTCTGACGTTCCGCAAAGACCCCCGAGGGTCCGAAAAGAGTTGGGCTGTAGCAATGAGGCACAAATAGGTTCTGTTTGAACTTTGCCCGTCGTTCGTCAATACCCACGGCGTGTCGAATGTGGTGCACAATACCGGTTGACGACGTGTATGGGAACGAGCGGTCCAGAATGATACCACTGCTGTTGATGGAGTCCCACAGACCCATGAAATAGACACATACAGACGGGACACTGAATGTGGCCTTGAATGAGTAGGCCAGGTTGGACGTTCGGTCTTCCATGGGCTGTCCAGCAGCTTCCCAGGTCTTGTAGATTTCCCAGGCACATGGAACAAGCTCGTTTTGGCCTGGAGAGAGTAGTCCGACTCGATCTAGCATTCCGGCGAGAATTCGGGCGGTGAAGGCACCTCTCGAGAAGCCGTACAGATAGATTCTGTCTCCGTGGCGATGGTGTTTCATTAGAAACATGTATGCGGCGATGATGTGGGCATCTATAGACCAGGCTATTCCGATGTCGACAATCTTTTCTGCGTACGAGTAAGCTGCTGACCATGCTGTTTTGGGCACGTCGACGGTGATTTTTGTGCCGATTCCAGGCTGGTAATAGACGAGTTGGTTGGGGGAGTCTTTTTCGAGCATTCGAAAGAGCTTGAGCACGTTTGTTTCGGGACCAGCTCCGAAATTGTTGGACGTTCCATCCAGACAGAGAATGATGTTTTTTCCCATTGTGATTGTGGTGTGCGACTCTCCACCCAGTGAAGAGCACTGAAAGTGGAAATGTGTTAGGTCTTAGTGTTGTACTTGACGGATGGCCTTGTATATATAGTGTGGTGAGCTCAGGTGAGAGACAAGGTAAGGAAATGGAAACTGTGAAAGAAGGAAAATGATTCCCAAAAAAGGTATGGTGGATCAAATCCAAGGATATTGAGAGAGTGTTTGTGTCATATGATGGGGTATCAGAATGGTATTTAGTGAGAGGTGGTTATTTATATGATGAGTGCGACTGGCTCTGTAGTGTTGTTGGTATCAAGTTGAGTTGTGAAGTGGGTGTACCAGTATAAGTATACTTTTGGTACAGTACTATAGTGTGTACAGTGAGTTTGAGAAGAGGGACATTTATTTCGTCCATTATTTATCAGGAGAAAATAAAAGAAGTAAATATGGAAACATAATGGCCTAAATAAATCTTCCATATCATTGGTTTCTCTCTCACACCTCCAAAGACCATTTTGAGAGGGTCTCCTCTGACACTCCAAATACAGTCCTTGTAAATTATTTCACAGATTCACACCTTAACTCTACCCTATCTCAATGCATGATATGAAGTTGATCTCTACAACACAACACAGTATACGGAATGATTGAAATCACTTGCAACGATCGGTGAGTTTCGTTGTTGACAAGTTGTACGCTTTGTGACAGCATGGGTATCGTTCTATCGTCTTTGCTAACTCAGTGTGGGAAAAAAAGTAAGGGTCAAGTGTCTACCTGAAGACACCATTGGTGACTTCAAAAAGTTGCTGGCTGCTCAGATCGGAACTGCTCCCGAGAAAATCGTGCTCAAAAAGGGCTACCAGACCTTCAAGGACCATATTACTCTGGACGACTACGAAATCCACAACGGGTCGAATTTGGAACTGTGAGTATGGGGGGGGGGGGGGGTTGGGGGTATGGGGTTGGAACACGACTGTACTAACATAGGTATTACGCCTAAGCGAGAGAGGGTGATGTTCTGGAATCAGACAAACGACGGCAACTCGGTGTGTTGCCTGAATCGTGATATGTCATGATACGCGCTTGTTGGTCTAGCAACAGACAGTGTGATCTGAGGCTATCAAGACTGACTAGTTGTACACTGAGACGTTTCAGAGTCTTGAATCGATTATATATAATAAAATCTGACTATTTTAATGTATTATTATACGTTATAACATTAAAGAGCATAATTCCAATATTGGACTGCACACAACTATCATACTCGTATGGGTACCCTTGTACTACAATCGTACCACTACAACAATCATGAATCATGCTTAATATATACAATTTTCGTCTCCTGGCTCGAAATACGTCCCCAGGTTCAGCTCTCATCTCCTGATTCGACTTAAGTCTCCTGAGTCGAAGTCTCTATCCTTCATAGTTCCTCTCTCCACTCTCTTACTCTCGATCAATCCAGTTCTTTCGATCGGGAGCATCCTCCTCGGCAACAGGACCGGACTTGACGTACTCATTCACCTTCTTGACGGTGAGCTTGGGGTCCAGAGGACCAGAAAAGCCTCGGAAAGAGTTCTTGATGGGCTCCAAAGTAGGAGACACAAAGGGCTTGAGCTCACAAGCCTCAAGACCAACAGGAACAACAAAAGTTCGAACCTTGTCTCGGTTGATGATGTATCGACCCTTGGAGGTGGTCTTACCCACTCCTCCAGCTCCATGACCCTTGTAAAAGTTCTTGTTACCCTGCTTGGAGGTCAGAGGAAGACGCTTGTTACCGTTCTTGGACACTCCGTAGAACAGGTTGAACATGTACCCGGAACGGTCCTTCTTCCATGGTCGCAGCAGCTGGGTCACAAACGAGGGTCTCATTGTGTGAAGATGGTAGTGTTGTGTGTTGGATGGGTTTTGATTTCGTGGTGATGATTTGGGAACCGTAAAATTTCACGCGCACGTGACACCAGAAATTTAGCTCGCTGGGAGGATGGATTAGTAAGCCAGGGTGCGTTTAAGGTTTGTCGACCTACAATCAACTATTATAACTAGAGGCACTTCAATGTGTATGTAGCTATATATTTGCAGGGTTTTTATATGGTAACATGGTACTGTTGATTTAATTGTCAGATTTTGGATTTAATCTTTGTTTATTTCGTCTTTATTCTGTAGTTTACAGTAATAACAAAAACCTAATTAAACTCATGAATTCTTCTTGAACTCTACTTGAAGTGTATTGGAGATATTCATTCAGTGATAATCGAAGCAACTCGCATCCCAGAGAAGAAATATTGAGATATTCGGTATCATTTTCAACAGTGTATGAGATTTATATACTTGTCTAAAGAAAAAAGTGTTGTTTTTGTGTTTTTTTCTGCACTTTTTTTTCGCATTTTCTGCCCCGAATACTTTCTGCGCAACTCGGACCCCACCAATCGGGCGGTTGGTGTAGTGGTAACATATCTGCCTTCCAAGAAGTTGCAAGCAGGTGCCAGGGGTTCAATTCCCCTACCGCTCATTCTTTTTGCTTCCTTTGGTGAATTTCGAGGTGTTCTTGAGAACTGAGTCAGGAGTGTGCTTGGCTGGTGAATCAAAAAATTGAGAAATTGAGAAAAAATCAAAAAAAAAAAAAAAAAAAAACCAACTCAATCGATTCGTTAGCAACCGAGAGGAAGTTCTTATTTAACCATCTTCAAAGCTCTCTTTTTGATTAATCTTTTTCAGGATCAGTTTTCAATTGTCCTGAACATGTTCACCCATCTACAGCAGATGATACTGGAGATAAGTGAGATAAAAAATGACATTCAAGACCACTCGATATTGAAGTTTCTAGAATATTTGTGGCATATTACTTTCAACTCGCCTTCTGTTAGATACTACCAGTATTCAGATCACCATAGACATGCAACTCTCGAGTCATTGTTGAGACCAGAGAAAGCAGGTGACTAAACAGTTATTTCATTGTATTTTGAACTAAACACACATAACCTGGTACAGTAGTGGATGTATGTCTCAGGGTCCTCCTCGGATGGTTTTTTTTCTTCTTTGCAGGTTAGGAATGAGTGTGACACTTTCAGTGCCTAATTTTCATTCATGCAAATTCAAACACACAAGTAGGGCTTTATAACTGCCTGATTAGATAAACCATGAAATATTACTTGTAGAGATCAGCCAATCCACACAAATTTAAACGAATTAACCCAAATCATGGCAAAATAACTGATGTATTCACCCATGGTAGAGTTTTGATAATGCACTTCTTTGCCTTATCGCAACCTTATATTTTTCACTACTGGTAGTCATTGAGATCACGGAAGAGTGTGTTGGGAGGATATGTTTTATTCGTTTCATCTGTTACAGTATAACTAATAGAAAACGTAGAGGTTGGTGGACTCAAAAGTGACTGTAACATCCCCCTTCAATCTGCAGCTGTTCACCTGAAGACCAACATCTCGAGTAAGACATCAAATATACGGTAGGAAAATCCATGACTTTGCTACCAGCACTGGTATGAGATTCTACTGGTGGTGATCTCTCTAATTGCTTCTTGCTTTGACACTTTATTCTACATCCAAGAATACTGTTCCAAATGGTTCAAATTCGGAGTTCCAATTAGGTATGACTTTCTTGATGACGAGTTTGCAATGAATCACGACCGAAAATGAGCTCAATATGTTTCTTTGGTGCTTTTCTATATAAGGAGTTGGTAATTGACCTTATCTTTGGGTAGTGGATCAAATTACTGTATTTGAAAGTGACCTTGGAGTCCTTGTCTGTTCTGTTCACTCATCGAATGTATGTATAGACCAGGTTTGATTCAAGTCATCCACCTCACCTAGTTTCCTTCAAGTGCAACCAAAGGACCACTTTTGATTGAGATAATGAGACTAAGCTGTCTAGCAACTTATCAGCACCCAATCGATATATACCGACACATGGCCAATGTATTCTATTGTCTGGGGTTATGCTGCCTCCCTCAATACACTACAAATCCATTATCTATATCAAATTCAGAGCCGCTCGTTGTCGGAATGCACCTCGAACTCGGTCTCGACTTCGCCGAGCTCAATGTCCTCGTCAATAGGTCTGTAGGGCTGTCGAGAACCGCCTCGAGCAGGACCTGGGGCCCGTCGCTTCCAGATTCGAGAAGAAACAGACTGGAAAATCTGCTGTCTTCGAGTCTTGCCCAGAAGTAGGTAGACGGCGATGACGAGAATGAAAAGGAACGCCACGGATCCCCAAACTCGGTCTCCTCCATGGTCCTCGATGATCTCGTGCCAGTCCGAAGAGTCCTTGTCTCCATTGGTATCGGTCGTGTTACCACCACTTGAAGCTTCTCCTCGCTTATACTGAGGACGCTTCCAGTCCACATTCTGCTCGGCTCCATTGATCTCCACCTTTCCAGGCACAGACTCGTGGTTGTACTCGTATCCAACAATGTGCATATCGTGGTTCTCTGCCGAAGCGTACAAAACTGCTCGTCCAAGAGGCCACGAGTACTGTCGTCCCTGGATGAGATCAGCAGACTGGAAGGGATCCAGATAAGTCGTGGTATCTCGCACAATCAGACTGTCAAGAGAATCGTACACTTTTTTGTTCTTGTGAGAAACCGAAACCTGAGATCTGGCAGACAGTTTCTCCTCCTCTTCTTCTTCTTCCTCGTCAGCGGCTCCATCCTCAGGCTTCTTCTTACCAGATCCCTTGACAAACCCAACAATAGCAGAAGGAGGTCTAGAGGGTCGTTTGGGCTTTTCAGAAGCCTCCTCAACAGGAGCCTCCTCCTTGTTCTCCTCCTTGGTTTCAGCAGATCCAACAAACCCGAATCCCTCTTCGAGAACGGCATCCAGCCATTTTCCTCGGAAACAAAGGTTGGAAAGATGTTTTTCGGAAACGTCGGGGTTCTCCTTGACGATATCTTCCCAGTCGTCCTCGCAAAATTCGTTGACAGCTTGCTTGAACTTGTCATGGTTGTACTTGGAGCCATCATCGAGACCCAGAGCAGGAGACGTGATAATGTCATGGTACTTGGAAACTCCAATGAAATGGTGAATGTCCAGATTGTCCAGAGGCGAGTTGTCCAAAAGACAGCCTCGAGGAGGCTCTTCTCCGTCCATATCTCGTCGCTTTTCGGCCGTTCGACACTGGTCCTTGGCCAGCACCTTGAGGAACTTTTCGCACTTTTCAACCAGTCCAGAACCCGTGGTTTCGATCGTGGTGTCGTCGGGGAGCTTCAGATCTCGTCGGTAGCCCTTGGGAGCGCAGGGATCCTCAATCTTGACGTCCTTGTCGCCCTCCTGAGCACTTTCAGAGGCCAGAACTTGCAGATAGGCAATATGGGCCATTCGGACTCCGTAGCCCTGGAAGCTCTGGGTATGAATGTCGTAGCTGCCCTCAAGATGCAGGGAGTACGACGTGTCGTCGGAGGCTGCTCCTCCTTCTCCTGAGCCCTTGACTGGCTCAAAAGCAACCTCCATTGACGCTCCACCCATGTCCAAAATGCCGTAGGTGGAGTGGTCCTTGCCATGGTCATGACTGGAGGGGTCGTCCAGAGCTCCAACCAGGTAGTTTGCTGCGATCCAGCCGTAAAGACCCTCTTCTCCGCCCTCAATGACGCGCACGTGGGTCTTACAGTCTGGAAGCCACAAATCCGACGACTTGCTAATGTAACTGCAAGCATTATCAATGATTTGAAGCTGGTCCTGCTTGCTCAGATTCCGCATACCTCCAGTGGCATGCAGGTAGATGGGAGTACGTCCAATCTGGTCCTCGGGAATGACCTTGGCTGCGTGTTTCAACAACTTTTTGAGATGTTTCTTACCCACCTTTTTGGGCTCCTTGACAAACGAATCAATACCTCCATCCACCTTCTTGTACCACGAGGGATCTTGCTTCACGTCCAGCATCTTGAGCAGATTGAGCTCCGCGCCTCCTTGGGCGCCCTTTTGTTTGCTTCGGTTCTTGTCATTCTTGTCGTCTCTCTCTTCAGAGGCTGCTCGAGAGCTCAGCCAGTTGAAGATGTGAATTCGCGAGCCTGAGGACCCAGCGTCAATAATCGCCAGATAATTGTACGGCACTCCGTTTTCGTCCGTGGACGGGCCCCGCACCACCTTGTCGTCGTCCGAGTCGTCCGAGTCGTTGTCAGAGTCTCGTTTCCACAGATTTTCCAGACTCATTTTTCAGATCACGTTTCGGTTCTTGTTTTCGCTTTTCAACGTGTCGAAACTTGGCAATGTACGCTACGCTTAATCGATTTTGACTGAACCTTGTTATTAATGATCTGCAAATCGACGGAGAGGTTCAGTACCTGTCGGGTTGTCCAATGTGCACTGTTACGTGACGTAAGTGCAGTCCGTACCTGCTACGAGCACCTGTTTTGCTTAGTAATCATTGGCCACCCCTGAGTGGTCACATCCAACTCACCTCCTGTTTCAAAAGTGTATCAGAGTTCATACTTAGAGCTCCTTACTCGACTCCTTCAGAACAGAAATGCACTAATGCACATGTGTCGTACAAGTACCTTGTACCATAGACTTGCAGGGGTGTGTATAGCGGTTTGATTGGGACTAGACAGCTGAGTGGACTTGATCGTGGCTGAAGTTCTGATTTTGACTGTTTCATGATCTTACAATGAGCACTATGAATAGTACAATTGTAGAAGATAGTACTACTGGTACCAGGTTATCAGGTTTGAGACTAGTAACGGTCGCTCAGTCTACTACAAGGTACGATATACGTTGATCCATGTCCATCTTTTTTAATCCAATTTTCACCCAAATACTTCAAAATCAATTAAATCACCTAAAATAGACACCTGCATTTCGTCATACCATAACCTCGTGAATTTAGGTCCTGAAACGAGTACGAAGCGGTGTACGATGGTATCGATAGGTCCATTCCCTCTCAAATTCTCGAATCTCTTTTCTTTTTATTAGTTTTTCTTTTCTTTTTTCTTCTTTTTAATTTATTTTCTTTTTAATTCTCTTTAATTTCTGTTCTCTTCTAAAGCACGGCATCAGCACACATGCACATGGTATGGCGCCACCCGCATTGTGTCTCCCTGGTCACGTGACCCCCACACACTCGCACTAGCACCACCTGCCGAGTTTGTTTCACTCCGTCACGCGACAGTTGCTCTCACTACAAGCCATTATTATACCCCTCGCGAGGTTTGTAGCAATCTACCTTGCTGGGTGACGGCCGGGTAACCCCCGTTTCGAATCGTTGCTGTGGGATACAGCCATTGCAATGGAGGCGAAATATTGGTGAAAATGGAACATCTGGAGGCTTGAGACTCTGTGTGCACATCTCTCCGTGTCTCATTTCAATACGAGCGTCTTGTATGGGACTATCATGTTTTGATGTTCAGGAGGCGGCTTGCTTGAGTCTACAAAAAAGTTTTGAAGTATAGATAGCGGTGGGGTAGAAGGGGGAGTTGATAAAAGGGGTAAATGAGGGGGTATTTTGGTTGCGAAAAGGGATCAATCGGGTTATTTTGGCTGGATAAAAACATTTGTCTCTTCGGATTCGCGATTAGAAGTCTCCAAGGACGACTTTAGGATCCCATCCTGAGAAGCCAGGGATTGGGTGAAAAACATTAAGGTTTTATTGTCAAAGTTCACACCACACTTCAGTGTAAACACGTCGACACCACCACACCGCCATAACCACACTATCGAGCTCGTCCTAGACAAGAGTAGCCGCAACTGCATCCACCCCAAACATCCACACAGCCTCAGCCACGCATCCCGACCCCCTCAAGCGCCACAATGGAAGACTCAGACGTACTCATGAGAGATATCAACGACGACGGCCTCAAGCCCATCGATCCCATGGGAGCCAACGCCGAAGGAGCGTTCACAGAGCTGACGCCCACGACCCGCGGCCAGCTGGACGCCTGGATCGCACGACTGACCGAGTGTCAGCCTCTCAGTGAAGACGACGTCAACGAGCTGTGTAACATGGCCAAGGGGGTGTTGCAGAAGGAGGAAAACGTGCAGCCCGTGCATGCTCCCGTGACCATCTGTGGAGACGTGCACGGCCAGTTCCACGACCTGATGGAGCTGTTCAAAATCGGAGGCCCCTGTCCAGACACAAACTACCTGTTTATGGGCGACTACGTTGACCGAGGCTACTACTCGGTGGAGACAGTGTCCTATCTGGTGGCCATGAAGGTGCGATATCCCAACCGACTGACCATTCTGCGAGGTAACCATGAGTCGCGGCAAATCACCCAGGTCTATGGCTTCTACGACGAGTGTCTGCGAAAGTACGGTAATGCCAACGTGTGGCGAGCCTTCACCTCGCTGTTTGACTACTTCCCCGTGACCGCGCTCGTCGAAAACCAAATCTTCTGTCTGCACGGTGGCCTGTCTCCCATGATCGAGTCCATCGACAACATCCGAGAGCTCAACCGATTCCAGGAGGTGCCCCACGATGGCCCCATGTGCGACCTGCTGTGGTCCGACCCCGACGACCGAGGAGGATGGGGTATGAGCCCTCGAGGAGCCGGCTTCACGTTCGGAGCCGACATTTCGGAACAGTTCAACCACACAAACAACCTGAGTCTGATTTCCAGAGCACACCAGCTGGTCATGGAGGGTTTCAGCTGGGCACACGAGCAGCAGGTGGTGACCATCTTCTCGGCCCCCAACTACTGCTACAGATGCGGCAACCAGGCCGCCATCATGGAGGTGGACGAAAACCTGTCAAACTCCTTTTTGCAGTACGATCCTTGTCCTCGTCCTGGAGAGCCTTCCGTGTCTCGACGAACCCCCGACTACTTTTTGTAGATGGACGGAGAGTCGTGTGAGACGTGATACAGCAGATTTCTAGTACAAAAGGACACAAAAGAAATGATATAATGATATAGGGTAATGATACGTATGATGTGAGCTGTTTTTTGGGTTCCAAAGAGCGATATATTTAACCTCTAGGGTGCTGCGGCCAAGCATCTGATATGAAACTTATAGTTTGATAGCTCTTGGCGGGTGGATGTACATGAAGGTCATCCAGGTCACGTGAAAAGTACGTATTTCGGAATTGTCTTACCGGATAACACTAACGTGAAACATTGGAGGTCACAGGGTTCACCATTGAGTGTGGGGAAAGGAGTTTGGTGCTAGTTGATCAAGTCGTGTGGACTGTTGAATAATTGATGTCATATTGGTTTTGGTTGTATTGGTTTTGGTTGTATTGTCTCATGAGTTATATGGATCTGTCTCTGGTTGAGGAGTTCTTTCGCTCACTCACACAACTCCTCTGATCCCCTCTTCACTTTAGGACTATTCTAGGGAGTCACTAGATCGTTTGAGACGTTTGATCTTCCCCGCAATTCGGCTCAAGTTCGGTTCTCAGTGGTGCTTTGATTCATCTGAGTAGATGGAAGGAGAGTGACTTCATTTATCAGGTGCTCAAGTCTCCATGAGGTGAATAATGATATGTTGGATACCTCTCTAGACTGTCATGTGATGTACAGAAGCTCTCTGTTCTGGCCTAGACCTGCTTGTAGGTCGTATTTTTAGCACCGAGACATTGTTCGGTTTAAACATGCACTTGTAGTTTCCCTCCTCGTATTTCCGTTATTGATCGTGAACAATCGACTGTAAGATGAGGTGGTGAGGTTACTCGGTTTCAGTTTTTGAAGAGGTTGAATGAGAAATGAATGGCTCTGAGACTTTTAATATCTTTAAAAAAATACAGAAAAATCATATTCTTGAAAACCCGTCAATATACGATACTACAACTAGTTACCGATCCATCGTGCTACAACCCCGCAAGTATGCAATTGCCATGGAGACTCGAGAGATCCGTGATGAACCTCGAGTGATGAAGAGACTGCAGTAGGTAAGAGTTCGATTCCGTCAATGAGTATGTATAGGACAAATAATCGTAACGCCTCCATCTCAACTCATATAACTCCAGTTTAACAGTCCCCTCACACGAGGAACTAAAACCTCGCCATGGCTCAAGGAGGAGCTAGAGGAGTCCTTAAAGGGGGTGGAGTCGCAGATCTCAGATACCACAATACAATGGTTGAGAGCGACTCTTCACTTACTCAAAAGACTCTGTCTGGAGAGCTTCAAGACTCTGAATCGATCGATATCAGCGAGAAGAATGCTCTCTCAGCTCAACAGCTCAAGAAACTCAAGTTTGCTACCAGTCTCAATGTGGGTCTGCAACTCCAGGCGTTTTGTGCAAGCCACATTGTCTGCAGAGACGTGATTTCTTCTGCATCCGTGGGTATTCAGACTTGGCTGGCTCCAGGTCGATACGAGTGGTCAATTGCCTGCTTGTATTTCCCCTATGCTGTGTTTCCTATCCTTACCGTGTTTCTGTTCAAACGATCCAACCCACGAGTCTTTCTGGCTACAGAAATGTTCCTGTGGGGTCTCAACTGTCTATTTCTTGCCTTTGCACACAATTACGGAGGTATCATTGTGGGAAGACTGATTCTGGGAATCCTGCTCAACTTTGGAATACCTGCCATGCTCTACACCGTCTACGAGAACCACGGAAGATACAACGGCCAATTTGTCCTGGCATGTGCCTGGGGAGTCACGTGGTTTCTCGTACCCTGTTTCGCCCTGATTGCAATTGCTTTGGGCCTCATTCACGACGGAAAACCGGGCTGGTCTTGGATGTTCATTGTCACGGGAACAGTAGGCTGTCTACAGTCTGGTCTCCTCTATCTGTCTCTCCCAGACTACTTTTATAGCACACAATGGATCCAAAAGAATGGACTGGTTGCTTACCAATACTTTAAGGAGTATACTGAAGCAGACTACAACAATGGAAATCCCGTGGAACCCACAGAGTCACTCCTAACAGCTCTCCTCATGACTCTAAAAGACCCAATCGTCTGGACTTGTGGAATCTTGGGAATGTTCACCATGTACAGCCTGGGATCCTGTTATAGTCAACTCATGACTTATACTCTTCATGTTCTCGAGTTTTCACCTGCTGAAGGTCAATTGATCGTGTGGCCAATCATGTTCCTCAGCATGATCTGGTGTCTGTTGCAAGCCTGGTTCAGTGGTCGATGGAAGGCCAATTACGGCTTTCTTTTGTCAAACTACATCTTGGCAATCATTGGATACGCCCTCATTATCTCAAGGGTATCTGATGACCATCTATGGATCAAATATGGAGGAGCATGGTTTGTCATTCCAAACATGGTATCTGCCTTTGTTACTAATGCCTGTTGGCTAGGAAGCAATATTCAGGGTCGAAACCGTCGCCTCATGAGTTTCACCGTGTTTGTAATGATTGTAAACTGGTACGGAGTGCTCGAATTTCGAACCCACACTTACAAGGAGATTCCTCTGTTACATCGAGCCTCCTGGATCGACATGGGCTTCATGTTAGGAGCCTGTTTTCTCAGCACAGCCTTGTTTTTGAGATTGAGGTGGCTAAACGGATGTCTAAGTGGATTTAACTATCTTTTGTAAGAGATATATATGCTATCACGTGACTCTGTTGTAAGACGAATAGTTGTATGATATCACGTGACTCGCTCGACAAGTACATTACTAATCGAGAAACGGAAAGTTTAATACAAGAGGCTCTTTTCTACAACCGACATGTAAAGAGGGGTAAGCTTGGCTGTCGGAGATCCGATGACTATCAATTGAGAGTATATTTTTTGTCTTGTATTTGTGTAACAAGTGTAACAAGTGGACTATTTGATATACGTATGCTTTGGCGATCATCTATCGCCACCCTAGCACGTTTTCAATACCTGCATTAGTCACCCTTATCTCTCTTGGAATTACTAATAGAATGCAGGTTTCATGCACAATCTGGAAAGGCACGAAGGTTAAGTTCTGTGGCTTACCCCGGTTATTGTACCTATATAACTGTCCTTTTGCCCTCCCACAGACTCAATTGCCTCATACACGCACCAATTCCAACATGTCTCTCATCCCCAAGCAAGAATACCGATTTCTGGGCCCCTCTGGCCTGAGAGTGTCCTCCCTGTCTTTGGGCTCGTGGATTAACTACGGAGATGGAGGAGTTGAAGACAAGAAGACTCTGGAGATTTTCGACAAGGCTTTCAAGTCTGGAATCAACTTCTTTGACACCGCCGAGGTGTACCGAGCCGGAGAGGCTGAGACTTCCATGGGCAAGATCATCAAGGATCTTGGCTGGAAGCGAACTGAGTACGTTCTTTCGACCAAGCTCTTCTGGGGTCCCACCAAGACCGTCAATGCTCTGGGTCTTTCTCGAAAGCACGTTCTGGAGGGAATTGACGAGTCTCTGAAACGTCTTCAGCTCGATTACGTTGATATTGTCTTTGCTCACCGTCCCGATCGATACACTCCCATTGAGGAGATTGTTCGAGCCTTCACCCAGGTGATCAACGATGGAAAGGCCTTTTACTGGGGAACTTCCATGTGGACCTCGTACGAGATTGAGCGAGCCAACCATGCAGCCTCAAAGTACGGACTCATTGCTCCCATTGCCGAGCAGCCCGTCTACAACCTGCTGGAGCGAGACTTCTTCGAGAAGGAGCTCGGCCCCGTGCTCAAGGACTACAACTATGGAACCACCATCTGGTCTCCTCTTGCCCAGGGTATTCTTACCGGAAAGTACCTCAAGGAGGTGCCCAAGGACTCGCGATTCTCTGCTGAGAACATCAAGAACGACCCTCTTCTCAAACGTCTGGCAGCCAAGGAGCTCGAGAGCACCACTGCTCAGGCCAACGCTAAGAAGGTGGCCAAGTTTGTCGAGCTCGCCGAAGAACTCGGAGTCAAGCCCTCCAACCTGGCTCTGGCCTGGCTCCTCAAGCAGCCTCATACCTCCACCGTCATTCTGGGAGCTACTCGAGTCGAGCAGCTGGAGGAGAACCTCAAGACTTACGAGATTCTCGACAAGCTGACCGAAGAGGTTCTCGAGAAGATTGAGCTGATCTTTGACAACAAGCCTGCCCGTCCTGAAGACTTTGGTCGACTTTAGATAATGTAGAGATAATGAATTGATGTATATCTGATAATAATGTAAATTCGAACGCCACATTTCCAATTTATTGCGATTTTAAAAAGATTTTTTTCAATTTTCTGTTAAATTTAATAAATCACAACAAAACAAAAAGCAATATCTTTGCATCAAAACCCCATTCAGTCGTCGCAAATGTTCCAAATCACTCGTCATTCCGCGTCCACATTTTTTTCGACAATTTATTGGAATTTACAGCGAATTTTTTGAAAATTACCGCAAAAATCAAAAACTGACTAAGCAAGAAATATCGCCAAAAAGACTGCAAAAAAGATACTCCGCAACGGAGAATTGAACTCCGGTCCCCCGCGTGCTGAACAGAAGCTCTGACAGGCGGAAATTCTAGCCACTAAACTATTGCGGACTGTGGTGGGATCCGGGGCTGGTTGAACAGATTTGGGGAGGAAACAGGTTAGTTAAAATGCCTCACGTGACCATAAAAATGGTACCATTAGAATTTCCATGGTAAGGCGATTCTAATGATCTACTTTATAATCTTTTGAGAGCAATATGACGCCAGTTAAGTGGAATGTTCAGATTACAAAATGGATAGGTGGGTAGCTAAGTAACTACCATGAAGTTTAACTAAATCCTAGCCAATATCCAACAATACAGTTTAGCTTTAGTCAATCACGCACTTCAGCTCTACCCACCAACAGACGACCCACAGATTATGTGTATGCAGAGCTGCACTTGATAACAAGAGATCTGCCTCTGTAGGAGGCAAAAAGGTCGTACCCGGACTCGAACCGGGGTTATTGGAAATCAGCTGATTAGAAGTAATCAGAATCCAAGGTGATAACCACTACACTATACAACCGTTGAGGTTTGTAACGGTTCGAGATTGGTCATAAGGTGTTCTGACGATCACGTGCGTCGCACGTGATAGGTTGGATAGCATGGTACTATGGAAGAGTACTTTGGTACCACGCGGCCCCCGCGTGGCTAGTGACTATGCTGAGTAAGGGGTTGTTAAGGTTAAGGTGCGCAGCACCTTCCCCTGTATATATAGCTGTCACTGTAGATGTTTGTAAGTTAAGTTATCTTTTATACGACTTCCGGAGTACGTACTAGCGACTGTTGACTCTGTAGAGCAGCCCGAGCGGCATCGCCGCTCGACGAGGACAAACTAGGAAACTACCCACCCTCCGACCGTGACACGTGGTAGCGATGCTTTGGTTCTGACTAGGGCCCGTGAAAATTTTTTCTGTGAAAATTTTTTTTTTCGCGGAGAGAGAGTGTGACGACGAAGGTCTGGAGGGAGAAACGAAGACGCCTGTCGCGTTGGATACATACCGGGAACGAGGTGAGAACGATGGAGGCAGCCACTGGAGGATGGAGAGACGGAAGCGAGATCGGCCCTAGTTACGGAAGACAAGAAAATTCGCGTACGGTATCTCGGCTTACCTCTCATCGATAGAGATGCGCTTCATACTATCACGACATGAGAA
Organism: Yarrowia yakushimensis; assembly: GCA_900518995.1. NCBI lineage: Eukaryota > Fungi > Ascomycota > Dipodascomycetes > Dipodascales > Yarrowia > Yarrowia yakushimensis. The sequence goes on from ULGW01000005.1 coordinate 794,814, forward strand.
AACATGTGACGGAAAACCCATGAGTAAACATGTGACGGAAATCCGTGAGATTGCACGTTAAAACGCGACTGTTCAGAGCCGTGGACGAACCACGTTAAAAAACGAGTCGTGGAGAGAGCCACGTTAAAACAACGCCGTGGAGGGTACCACGCTAAAATAACTCATTGGTTGATGGGATTAGACGAGAGCTCTAGCTAGAGGCTATTGAGCTATGATCCCGGGGTTCGCTGAGAAGAGCTCTAGCATGAAGCTATTTGAGCTGCGAATCCCCTAGCCGAGTGGGTGCACATCAGGTGATAAGACAGAGGATCTAGGTCACGCCCCGCGAGGTTGTTAGAGAGTAGACTGCAAGGTGGTAAGACAGAGGATCTAGGCCACGCACTACGAGACGAGAAAGGTGAGGAAGACACCTCTAAAAAGCCCGTGGACGACACGTAAACCGGTCGACAGTCGAGTCTAGGAGGTAGACGAACGAAAAACATGAGCCCTGTTGCCGTTAACAAACATTATGAGCCCTGTTGTGTTGATGATGATGATACTGTTGTTGTTGCTGATGATGATATCGTTTTGTGATAATGATGTTGTTGTTGATGATGATTGTGTTGTTGTTGTTGTTGTTGTTTTGGTAAGCGTCATGCTTGAAGACGCTGGATCAGAAATAGTTTTTTTCTTCTCCCCATCGCGTTGTCTGTGGTCTATTGGTCAGAGTTTGCAGATTGAGACCACGCGAGGGCGCTTGTGGTCTTAAAGGTGGGAGAGGGGAAGGGTTGTGGTCGAGTGAGGAGAGGGAGCGTGCGAGCTCTCCGAAGAGGGCGAAGGTGCCTTATGGTTTGTGAGGTATCGTTACTCGATGAAGGGAAGCCGCGAAGAGGCTGACCGAGGACCACCGATGGTGAGTGAAGAGCTGACGAGGTATCGAGGAAGCTCGGAATGAAGCATCAGCGAGTGCACGAGAGAATGGAGTGCACGTTCGGAGGAGATGGTCGAGCACACGAGAGACTGGAGTGTGGCTCGTCCAGAGACTTAGACATGCACTGATGATAAGAGGTGTGTGGATGAGTTGGTGTTACGGACTTGCGAAGATACAGAGCAAGGATGCGTGACGTTGTGGACTTACGAGAGAAGTGAGTGAGTCTACTGGTGATCAGCTGGAATGCTGTGATCCCCGATAGGAGGAGAGATCCCCGGAGGAGAGGGAGAGGAGCAGGCACTGTCGTGACTGCTAGGAACCCAAAGGGATTCGAGGTTACAGCTGGAGCATCCGCGAGAGCTGTAGACCGCATGACGAGAAGGTCATAGCTGGAACATCCGTGAAAGCTGTGGGCCTGATGACAAGACGTGATTGACCTGATCGATGAAGGACGATACGTTTGTGGAGCTGAGTCCGAAGCGATGGGCTTGAGCTGTGAAGCGACACACGTTGGTGTGGTTGTCCGTTAAGGAGGAGATCTGCGAAAGCCTGGAAGTGCTCGAGGTCGGTTGAGACTCGAGGCACGGAGAGATCACTGTGTCGGAAGCTAGACGCGTGAATGTCGCGAGAAGCTGGATGCCTGAGTGTGAACGAATGGCTGTGTTGGATTTTGAAATTTTTGAGATTTTTGATTTTGGAGATCTTGGAGGTTTTGAAGGTTTTGGAGTGTTGGACCTACAGATGAGAGCTGTTGCACTGAAGTGAGTTGAGAAGTGTTCGCGTTGGCATTGGAGATTACGTTCGTGGTTTTGTTTGAGATCTTGGGAAAGATGGGATGCCAGTCAAGAGATGGGAGTTAGGGAGTTCGCCATGGATAAGCTGGGAACCGATAGAGCTCGCCATAATTGGTCTGGATCAGATTCGAGTTTCATGTTGAGATAACTCTAGGGATTGTTTGAACCGTTAAGGACGTGGACGTTGTTTAAAGGGGGGAGAGTGTAACGGTTCGAGATTGGTCATAAGGTGTTCTGACGATCACGTGCGTCGCACGTGATAGGTTGGATAGCATGGTACTATGGAAGAGTACTTTGGTACCACGCGGCCCCCGCGTGGCTAGTGACTATGCTGAGTAAGGGGTTGTTAAGGTTAAGGTGCGCAGCACCTTCCCCTGTATATATAGCTGTCACTGTAGATGTTTGTAAGTTAAGTTATCTTTTATACGACTTCCGGAGTACGTACTAGCGACTGTTGACTCTGTAGAGCAGCCCGAGCGGCATCGCCGCTCGACGAGGACAAACTAGGAAACTACCCACCCTCCGACCGTGACAAGGTTCGGAGGTCGACTTTGGCTATTAGAGGGAGAAAAAAAAAAAACCAACCCTAGAAATATGACATGTTTGCTGGATAATATGTATGAGATCGGTAGGAGTAACATTAATACCACGATCTGGTTAGACATACCCTCTTTTTTACGCCCTATTCCGAATACCAGTGTTGGTTTAACTGTTTTCAGGAGTAGTTGATCCCACTAAATGGTGGGTATGGTTTTGTATAATTAAATAGGGGTACTTGAACTTATACTTGAAATTTTAGTTAAAGCTTAATACGTCTTACTTGAACCCATACTTACATTCCTTGTGGAATACACTTATCATATTATAATCAATTGAACTATATGAGAAAAATACAAAATGTATACGTACAAGTAGTAATAAATATTGGTCTAATCCGAGTCCTCCTGGCTGTCTTCATCCGATTCACTGCCATTGTCGCTGGAGTCTCCCTCATCTTCCTCGTCTTCCTCTTCCTCATCGCTGGAGTCGACTCTCTCTTCATGTCTAATTTTTTCGGCCACCACAATTCCAAACTCGGCACTTCTCAGCCGAATCTGATCCGCTTCTTCGTAGGACACCTTTTGGTCCTCCATGATCAGCCGGATGACTGTTTCAGGCACACAGATGGCCGTTTGGAAGTGGAACAGCAGTCCTGCAGGAATGATCATCTCGTTCAACGACTGGTTCTTTCGAATATGGTTTTCAAAGTCCTGTGCAATTCCACTGTCGTTGATGTGTTTGTTCAGCTGATGTGCAAACAACTCCGAATAGTACCCCGTGGTGAACTTCCGACCACCCAGATACATGAGCAGAGCGCTATTGGACGATCCCTTGGCTGTAGGACTCGAAAAGTAGTCTGTAATGTCCTTGAAAAAGACATTGTCCTTTCCAGCGTCGCTTTCGAGCAGAGGCAAGATATGGTTATCGTAAATGGCCTGAAAACTAGTCTCAATCTTCTGAGTGATCCCTTCTCGAGTAAGAATGGGCCATCCCTGAGATTCGGCATGCTGGTTCACCTGACGTCTCACCTTTGTTTCTCGCAGATCCAGCGTGAAAGCGTCATCGTAGCCCACAGGCAAGAATTCGATATCGTTCTCTCCATCGTCCTCGTCTTCTTTCTGTTGCAAGATGAGTTCTCCTCGAGTCGGTGCTTTGCTCAACCGCTCTCTGATTGCCTCCCCGTCTTCCTCCTCGTCGTTTTGAAGCTCGGGTTCTTGTGATACAGTCGGAGTCGACCCCGTGACCGAAACGGCATTCTGTTTTTCGCGGGCTTCTTTGATCTTGGCCAAAGTAGCAGCCACATTGTCCTCCTCAATGTCGGAGAAGCCCGAAAGCTCGTCGTCGGAAACCTCCTTCTTGGGCTTTTTGGCGCGTCGGCCAATGGAAGATACCATGCCACTCTTCTTTGCTTCCCTGGTGAGATCGTCGTCCTCCTCAGAGTCCGATTTGAACCGTTCGCGCTTGATTCGGGCCTTGACATTCGCCCCAACCCGCTTGTGTCTGTTCCTTCCGAATCCGACCGTGGGCTTGTTGCTTTCAGCCTTTTGGAAGAAACTTGAACTTGAACTGGACCCCAGACTCTTGTTCACTGCAAGACCACTTTTTACAGCCTTGCGAGTGTCGATGATGTGGCTGTCCACACTAGCCCGCTTGGCTCTCCCCTCCTTTCGCACACTGCTGAGAATATCGGCAACTCCACCTTTGGAAACCGCCATGGTGTGCACTATTGTAGTAATGTCTTGTTAGTTAGCGTGGGAAGGTGCAGCTGACAGGTTGATGTCTGCAGGACGCGACAAGACATGGATCACGTGACTTGAAGCTCGCCCAAAGCCGTCAACCGCTGATACAAGTATGAGATCCGTGCCGTCTGTCCTAATCAGGTCTGCTACATGTCTACTGGTGATGACACATGACATATATGGCAATTTGACAAGACAGGCTAAAGTCAGGCTAGTGATTAGACCAAGAATTAGACCAGGACTAGACAAGGACTAGACCAAGGAATTCGATCGAGTGAGATCTCAAGTGGTGGTGGAATGTGGTCTGGAAAATGAGTGTTATCTGTTATCTGATGAAAAATCTGAAAAATTCTGAAAATTCTGGAAAATCTGAGAAAACGATTTCAGAAGTCTACTTGGTTTATACATGGAGAATAACTCAAGTAATTACTTACATTATTTGTGGAGACATACCTAAATCTACTAGTACTCGAGTTTTGACCATTAATACATTATCATCTTACATAAACTTGTTCATGAGGCTGGCAAATCCACTGTTCTTCTTCTTTTTCTTGAGCCCAGCTCCAGCACGCTTGGCAGGCTGCTCGTCCGAGTCCGAGTCGTCGTCAGAAGAGTCGGAAGAGTCGTCAGAAGAGTCATCAGAGTCATCAGAGTCACCATCAGACTCTTCTTCCTCCTTTTCAGCAGCCTTCTTCTGCTGAATTTGCGAGAATCGGGGCTGGCTGGAAGGCACCGAGTCCTTCACCTCAGGAACACCCAGCTTGGCCAGAGAAGAGAGGGTCTTGAGGTTGGAGAAGGGCGACTTTTTGACTGGAGGCTCCTTCTTGCCGGCAGAGCCGTTCGACTTGGGAGCAGGAACAGCCTTGGGCTCAGTCTTGGCAACAACCTTGGGCTCAGTCTTGACAGCAGTCTTGGGCTCGGCCTTGACGGCCTTGGTGGCAGTCTTGGAGCTCTTGGCAGGAGTGTTGACAATGGTTCGCTTCTTGGAAATGTCCTCGTTGTCAGAGTCGCTGTCATCAGAGTCCGAGTCGTCAGAGCTGGAGTCGTCAGAGTCGGAATCAGACTCGGACTCGGACTCCTCCTTGATCGCCTTCTTGGCAGGAGTAGCCTGAGACGATCTGGGAGCCACCTGCTTCACCTTGGCAGGAGGTTGGGTGGAAGGAGGCATCTGTGTAGCCCTAGCCGTAGGCTTCGACTTGGGGGCGGGGATGTCCTCAGAGTCGGAATCGGAATCGGAATCAGAGTCGGAATCAGAGTCGGAATCAGAATCCTGAGAGTCGGAAACATGCGTGTCTTGGGAAGAAATAGCTGCGGGTTTTGGCTTCTCTTCCTTGGCCTTCTCCTTCTCTCTCCTCTTCTCAGCAGCTTGAGCCCTGGCTCGCGCCTTCTCCTCGTTGGCTCGCGCCTTCTCCTCGTTGGCTCGCGCCTTTGCTTCCTTTGCTGCCAATGCTTCAGCTGCTAGTCGAGCCTTGGCCTCTTTGGCTTCGGCTGCTGCCTTGAGCCTTGCCGCCTTGGCTTCAGCCACGGCCTTGAGCTTGGCCTCCTTGAGCTCCTGAGCAGCCTTGGCCTTGGCTTTTCGCTGCTCCTGAGCAGTTAGGGCTCGGGCTTCTCGCGCCTCAATGTCAGCCTGGGAGAGAGAGATCTTGGCCGGTTCCTTTTTCTCCTTCTTGAGCTCGGCAGCCTCTCTCTTGGCCTCCTCCTCCCGCTGCTTCTTGAGCGCAGCCAGACGAGCCTCCTCCTGCTTCTTAGCCTCCTCTGCCTTCTCCTTAGCCTCCTCCGCCTTCTTCAGAGCCTCCTCCGCCTTCTTCTTGAGAGCCAGAAGACGGGCCTCCTCCTTCTTCTTCAGAGCCAGACGGGCCTCCTCCTTCTTCACAGCATCTTCCTCCTTCTTCTTCAGAGCCAGAAGACGGGCCTCCTCCTTCTTCAGAGCGTCTTCCTCAGTCTTCAGAGACAGAAGACGGGCCTCCTCCTTCTTCAGAGCCAGAAGATGGGCTTCCTCCTCCTTCTGCTTGAGAGCCAGAAGACGGGCTTCCTCCTCCTTCTGCTTGAGAGCCAGAACACGAGCAGCCTCCTTCTTGGCCTCCTCCTCCTCCTTCTGCTTGAGAGCGAGAAGACGAGCAGCCTCCTTCTTAGCCTCCTCCTCCTCCTTCTTCTTGAGAGCCAGAAGACGAGCAGCCTCCTTCTTAGCCTCCTCCTCCTCCTTCTTCTTGAGAGCCAGAAGACGAGCAGCCTCCTTCTTAGCATCCTCCTCCTTCTTCTTCTTCAGAGCGAGAACACGAGCAGCCTCCTTCATAGCCTCCTCCTCCTGCTTCTCGAGCTCGAGAGCTCGGGCAGCCTCCTTGGCTTCCTCCTGCTTCTTGAGCTCAATATGCTTGGCCTCCTCCTTCTTCTTGGCTTCTTCCTCGAGCTTCTGCTTGTCCTCTTGGGCAGCCTCGGTCTCAGAACGGTCGTGCTCCAGCTTGGCAGCCATGACAGCAGCCTTGGTGTCACTACTGACCATGGACTCTCGTCGGATTCGACGCTTGGTCTCCCGAGCCTCCTTGGTCTGTCTGGCCTTGATTCGGGCTGCCTCCTTGGCAACCTCCTCGTCAGCAGCCACCTTCTCAGCAGCAGCCTGCTCGGGCGTCAGACACTTGTAGTTCTTGTCGGCTCGCCGGGAAAAGGTCTCCAGGTCGGCCAAGAGCTGACCCTTCTGGACCTTGTTGTTGGCGAGATTGAGTTGTGCTCGGGCAGACTCGGTCAGAGCAGCAAAGATACAATGCACCAGTTTCTGCCGAGCACTCTCAATATTGGGCGAATTGTTCATATGGGCCAATCTCCACTCAGACCATGCCGCTTGAGACAAGGCCCTCTCCTTGACAGCAAAGTTGTCGGAGCCAGCCTCGGGGGGGTTGAAGTACCCCGGAGTCCTGATATGGAGACAAAGAGCCTGCTGAGTGAGCCGGCTCTCCTCGCTGGCAGCCTTTTGTTGAGCCCGAGCGTACATGAGGGCTGTGGGGAACTTGCCATCGTCCCCGACGCTGGTCACAGAAGTGTCGCTCTCGGGCTCAGGAACGTGCTCAGCCTTGGCTCGCTTGGATGGGGGCTCCTTGGCCGTCACAGGGGGTATAGGTGCAGCCTTTTGAGCATGAGCATGGGGAGGGCTCTTCATGGGAGATCCCTTGATGACCGCCTTGGGCTGCGGAGACAGATCGGGGGTCTGGGTGGTATCCAGAGTAGTGCTGCCTCGAACGGGAGTGGGATTGGACATGTTTCGCTTGTCTACAAGGGTGGAACCGAGCTTGGAAGACGCTCGGATCGGAGTGGAAGATCCAGCAACAGCCTGGCTGCTCTCCAACTGAGGATAATGGTTGTTGGAAGGAGCAGGAGAAGGACCAGTAGTCGACGACGAGGCGAAATCAGGTCGTGGAGGAGGAATCAACGACGCCGTAGAACTCTCCAGAATAGAGTTGTGGCCCGTGATGGTGCCTCCCTGGCTGTATCGGGATCGAGGACGTCGAACCGTCATTGTATGGGCGTAGATGGCCTCTTCCTCGAGAGTATGGTCAAATGACTCGGGATCTCGAACTCCAAGACCGTCAGAGTAGACAGACGAGTCTCGCTTGAGTCGCTTGGTGATTTCCTTGGGCAGTGTGTATCGTCTTCGCTTTCGTCCATCTCTGCTCACAGTACTGTCGTCAGCCTGTGTTCCGGTCTGGGTAGCCTCTCCTCCCTCGGAGGCGTCTCCCTCGAGAAACCGAATGCCCGTGGCCTCTCCCTGGAATCGTCGGAACTCCTCCACGTCCGTGGGCAGGCGCAGAATGGCTCGAACCACATCTCCAGACTTGAAAACGTCTCCGGACGCAAAACTGGGCGACAGATCCAGTCCAGAGTCCGTCTGCAGAAAGTCGATTCGAGGCTCAAAATTGTCGGGGTAGATGGACTTGAACCGCTCGGAAATCTCGTGACACAGCTCCAGCAGCGACGACCGAGGGTCCGTGAAATGCAGAAACTTCTTCTCCACCCGCATGCCGGCCTCGTCGATGGATCGGGTCTGCATCGAGCGGTCCGGGGCCAATTCCGTCACGGTCTCGGACCCCAGGCAGGGCGAGATCGCATACACTTGGAGTCGCAGCATGGTGTGTACCTCAGTCAGAAACGGGTTGTGGGTGGTGAAATGGGCGTTGAAAATTTAAAAAAAGCCCACGCCGCAGAAGGGCCTGCATGTCCAGGGTTAGGGTTGGCAAAAAACCAGCCGTACATTTACAACCTTTGATTCGAAAAGCTGGAAATTTCGATGCCCAGCTCCAGCGGAGTGTAGCCGTTTCTCAACCGTCTCCTATGTGTTGTACTTCTCACTGGGCCCGATATATCAAGACTCTACGGCTGTGGTGTAGATCACTGTTCGATAAAGAACCGAACTAAGATCCGCCCTGAGGTCTTACCTCTAATACTGATCTCTACCAAAACAGGAAGAGGATATCTGTGGATCTACTTTGATGAGAATGGATTGGTACGAAGCAATCTTTTTCAATGATTACCACAGCATTACTAACGGCCAATTATGCAGTAAAATGTGCTGCAGTAATTTATATTAACTTATGCAGGTCCATATCTAAAGATGCATGGGTCAATCATTGGTAGGTCAGACTGTACTTTTCCTCTTTGAAAAACTCATTTAAATCTCTTTAAAATAACCAATCACATCTACTTAATAAACACCGAAGCGATCTGAGCAAGGGCGATGAGCAGATCGTTTCGTTTGGTGTAGGCTACCCAGGCTGCAATAATGATCCACAGCAGCTTGCTACCGTATATTCGCTGAAGAATAGTAGCATCCGGTCTACCAGTTCTGGGAATCCACACGGAAGGAAACAGGGTCCGAAGTACCTGCATCTTGTACTCCGAATAAGGAGGGTACCGGTAGTACATGAGAGACTCGAAGAAGGACCATGTGGGCTGACCCATGACGGCCTGCTTGTGGGAGAACACCTCAAAGGAGAACTTTCCATGGTACGCGCCGGTTCCAGAAGATCCCACACCACTCAGAGGAAGCGAGGCAAGACCAACCTGCTCAATGACTTCGTTGATGTTGACAGAGCCCGCTCGGATTTTGCTCTGCAGCCACTCCACCTCCTTGGGGTCGTCAGAGAAGATGTACATTGCCAGAGGAGTGTCGTGGTGCTTGGTCACGTACTCCACCTGCTGTCCCAGCGTTCGGGTCTTGAGAATGGGGATGATGGGCCCGAAAATCTCGTCCTGCATGAGAATATCGTCATCGGAGACGTTGGACACAATTGTGGGCTGGATGAAGTTGTTTTCTTCGTCAGCGTACTCGAGTCCACCCACCTGGATATCTCCCTTGGTCTGGGAAATCATGTTGTGGATTCGTTTGTAGTGAGGTCTGGAAACAATGTGTGACAGATCGGGATGGTGGGCATCTCGCTTGGATCCGTATCGCTCCTGAAGAGTCTCCTTGATGCAGGCAACGAGCTCGGCTTCCTTTTCGGGAGCAACGAGAATGTAGTCTGGAGCCACACAGATCTGGCCGGCGTTGATAAACTTGCCCCACACGATTCGGCGGGCAGCCAGCATGACGCTCTTGCAGTTGGAGGTGATGAACACAGGCGACTTGCCTCCCAGCTCAAGAGCCACGGGAGTCAGGTGCTTGACAGCTGCCTGGGCAACGATTCGACCAACATTACCGTTGCCGGTGTACATGATCTTGTCCCAGTGCTGGGCAAGAAGAGCAGTGGTCTCGGGGACACCTCCGTAGACAACCTGGATCACGTCATTACCAAGAGCCTCCGTGAAGATTCGGCCAAGAATAGCCGAGGTGTGGGGAGATAGCTCTGACAATTTGAGCGTGATGGGACAACCAGCAGCGATTGCAGCAATCACGGGCGAGAAGTTGAGCATCACAGGGTAGTTCCAGGGAGTGATGGCCAGCACGACTCCCAAGGGAATGTGTCTGATTCGAGGGTTGGCAAACAAGTAGGCTCCTCCGGGGTTCTCCACCTTCTCGTCCTTGACCCACTCTCGGAGCTTGCTGATGACGACGGAGAACTCATCTCGCACAAACAAAACCTCGGTGAGCTCCGTCTCAAACTTGGGACGGTGAAGATCCTTGGTGACGGCCTCGTAGATGTTGTCGAGATTGTCGTAGAACTTGAACCACAGGGTTCGCAGCAGCTCGAGGCGGTAGTCTACAGACGCAAGCTTGCCCGTCTCGAACGAGTCTCGCAGACGTTGCAGGTTGCTGTCAAAGGTATCGATTGGAGTAGGAGGAGTGATTGTTTCCCAAGACATTGTGGAGAAAGTTGTGGAAGGTCCAAGGAGACTTCCGCACAGTCTTATACTAGCACCATGGCGATTTCACGAGGACGAGGGGTAGAGACTAATGGCCATAGACTCGGGTTTAAGAGCTAGTAGCGAGACATGTTCGGTAGAATGTCTCTACTGTCTCGTAGTTGGGTGGAAGAGAAAGTGCAATTGAGGTGGTTTAGCACTTGGCTGTTACCCCAGACACTTTTTATCTCCTCAATTAACGTCCAGAAACACACAGGTCAACTGTTTCCTCATGCACATGCCCTGAGAGCTGTGGTGATATGAAACCTTCCAAGGTGCCTTTAATGTGGGGTTGTGGGGTCAGGTCTCAGACTACTGTAATTAGGGCTAGGCCCAAGGTGGGGTATCGACTAGACGAGAGATTGTATGGCTTTCACTTTGGCTGTGGTGTTGTTTCTCTGTTGAATGGTCTCCCATCAGGTCGTTTTTGCAGTCGTGATTTTCCCATTGAGATCCATACTGCAGGGCCATTGATGGATTGTTGCATTTGACTCTCAGGCACGTTTTTTGATTACTCCCAGTCCAAAATGAAGCCGACGATTAGAGACTTTTAGAGTTTTGCAATGAGGGAACTGGGGTCCAAACTTAATTGTAACAAATGTGTCAATTAAAATGAAGAAACCCAACAAATGTCAACTACAAGCGTGTCAGCAGCAAGTAATTCATAAATTATAGCTCCTTGTGATACAACACTTGCACCAACCAATTTGTCACTCTCTTTTCACCACCACGGCAGTTTCTAGGGAACGAAGACGCCTGAATTCAACTGCGACCTTGTCGATGGGTTGTCCGGACACAATGATGATCCAAAATATGAGGTTGCGCATACCAAAGTAGGTGAATTCATCCAATACCTTCATTCCCAATCGGTTCCACATCTTGAGCTCTTCGGGAATGTCCTTCTTGTGGTCGGGGCAGTCTTCAGCTCCAAGTGGGACCTGTCTTCCCACAACGGTCTTGAGTTTTTGAAGAGACGTTGCCCCAGCACGCAATGTGGACATTCGAGTGATATCTTTGGCTAGCTCGTAAGGATGTGTATGAGTAAGTACACGCCCTGTTTGCTTGTTGGCAGCTTCTGGGTTGCCCTGAGCTTCAAGTTGGCGTTTGAGATTGGCCACCTCGTTCAGTGCAGAGCGGAGACGCCGTTGCAACTCCATGTTTTCCTGTTGGAGTTGTTTTTTGGCAGATTCAAATCCAGCTCTCTCATAGTCGAGTTCCTTGTGGACAAGGTCCTTGATGGGCTGGAGGTACTGTTCCCAGGAGGAGTCGATGAACATGTTTGTGTTGTGACCGACTGAGGAGAAGGCAAGTCTGAAGAGGGCTGGCTTGCAGGTTATATACCTTGGGAGGTGACAATATCAATGTCGTGAGTACTTGTTGGTTTTTCGTCTTTACGCTGTGATAGTGGCTCTATATAACTAGCTTGATCCTAGCAACATGACCACCACTCGATTGAACACTCTATTGGAAATGGGTGTGAAGGGGAAGAGGTTGAATGCTCCAGATATCGTCCTCTTGCCTGGATCTCTCTGGCGCTCAACTTCTGTCGCACTGCTTACAATTGACGTCACGTGACCTATCAACTCGTTTCATTTCGATCCCCGCTGGTGTCAAAATTCAGAGAACGTTCATATGGGTAAATGGGCACATGACGCGGACAGTCCCTCGGCTGAGTTCGCCCCAGACAACTGCCTTTCCCCGATACGCCTATTACAAGTGTTGGAAGCTCGTACGCGACTTTCACTCACGTGACTGTACTGACACCTTACTTTCAGAGAACGTGACGTTATATGGGGCATGTGGGTAATTCGTGGCTATGGTGACCACCACTCAGGAGTGTCACACGACGTATGGGTTCGATGGGTGCAAAAAATCTACACCCCACATCCTCACATTTACACTTGTGCGGGACAAACGGGGTGTACATACTTTCATGTACAGGGACGGGAGTGCAAGGTCAGAGTTTGGAAAAGATCGACATCTCAAAATAGCAACTAACAATCGCCATGTTCGAGAAGCTGCCTACAGCACCACGTACTTGCTACGAGCAGTGGTACGTGCCGAGGACCAGAGCGTCTCACATCCAACGCGCCACGTTCGCCACGTACGCCACGCGCCACGCGCCACGCGCAAACACGTCCCTACATGAACTCAGATGATAATCTAAGAGGGGTCTCGTAGGTTACAATTCCGAGCACTGGACTGAATCTTAGCCCTTAAGCTGACGTCAATGTCTGACTGGAGAGCAAGCTATCTGGCGGTCGACGTCATAGCACATTTCTTTCATAACAGAGCAAGCAATTGAGTACGAGCATTCCATCTCCATTCCAATCTCATTGACATTGATGAGGCAGACACAATCAGCCCAGTCGCGACACGTCTGCAGCACGTCTTCACCTATACACGTCTGTTCTCAAGAGCTCATTTCGTGTCGTGTGCTATTTCTGGGACTTGTTCTATTTTGGTTGTTTACAGGGACGCGATCAATTAAGGTTTGGCCATTGAGAGTCGAAAAACAAAAACCAAAGCAACAAGCCCCGAAAACAAGCCCTGGACAATGATACAACAAGTAGATCATTCCATGGAACCAGGGCTATAGATTCCACGAACCAAGAGCAGCAGGGGTAATAATTGAGTCACAAAGAGCAGGGCATGTGGGCTGATGGAACACAGACGCACAGTTGCTCTCCAACAAGATGCAACTGCCTCATCTCATCCTTCATTTCCCATCATGTATACGCATACGCATGCGCCATCGGAATGTAGCGAAACAAAAAAACCTTTTTATTTTTATTTTCGAAAACATTCATTATACCGAAACCAATAAGACGGAACCGGAGGTGTTGGGATGCGTAGATGTGGGTGTGAAGGAGAGGGCACTCCACGACGGACAATGACTCTCTGATTGACAATGAATAATCATGAAATTACAGGTATCGTACCTCCACTGTACTAAACACATTCTGAACGGTTTTCTGGCGTTTATTTAGTTCGAGACATGGACTTGCAGACGGTAAACAATGGCAACCATCGATGTTGCATTGCCCGTGACCTCATCATTCCTCGATCTACTTGATCTTCGATGATAAAGGTGGGCTGTGTGTGTTGGTGGGCCTGAAGAGACCAGTTGTAGTACGATAATGAGATGGCGATAGATGTCATCCAACACGACAATATGCGATTCTGGGATTGTTTGTTTATTTTCTTCAATTTTCGCTAAAATAGCGAAAAAAAAGCAAAGATCTAAACACCCCCCAAAAAAACCTGCTTTAAGTCGGAGTCTATCTGGACTATCAGATGTTTGTATTGTCTCGAGGATGCTGCGGTAATAATCGACAGAGATCGGCAGGCTACGTCTCATGTTGTAGGGCACAAAACTGCCTTAGGCAGGGGACTACGGTAATAATCGACAGATCGACAGGTTAGTTCCAGGGTATGTGCTGCCTTAGGCAGGGGACTTTTTTCGAAGCAACTCTGGAGATGCCATAATGTCACATTGAGAACAATAAAAATAAATAAAAATAAATAATTTAAAAATACTCGTCCACAAAGTGCATTGAAACATCTCTCTTGAGAACTCGCTTCTTGCACCAAAGTTGGGGCTCTTCACTTGGCATTGAGACAGCCCAATGCGACAATTGGCCAAGTCAATAGTGCTGCCAAGAGCACACCACGTTCGCGTGGAATCATCAGAAAACGCCCCTGATAAATATAATGGAACACCAGTCACCAGTCGACGATAATATTATGGAGTTCCTGTTTTGGGCTCGGTAGATCCGCGTTGGGCATGGTGCAAACAGCAGATCTGGCCATCGAGACTAATATTATCTCTTCACTCTGTCAATGTCAAAAAAAAAGCTGTGACAGTTCCATGCACACTGCAGATTAGACAGAAGCTGTGACAGCTTTGAGGGGTCGAGATGTCACAAGTCATTGGTGAAAAAAAAAACCACATGGTCATACGTCTCATTTTTGTTTGATCAAATAATAGATGAAACAGAATTCCACGCATACCGTTCTCAGACATGGAAGATCATAACTGAGCATGGAGTGCAGCCCCGAAAACTCCGTGTTACAGGTCTAAAAACAGCACACGATGGAGCCCTCCAAATAATATATCCAGATAGTTTATTTCCCCAGAGATTTTGCCGAAATGAAACAGAGTCCTGCCGAGTTTCAATGTTCAGACCAGGGTACGATTCCAGGGTATTCGAGCAGCTAAAATGAAACAGCCTCACTGTGGATAGATGAGGCTGCCAGTATCAGGTACTTGTAGATGACACTCGTACACAGCATCGTACACAGCACTTGTATGACGATTCTGTCACTCGAAATACTTGTAGCATAGTCATGACACTGTCGTGACCCCTGTATCCTACCCCCTACTGAGCCCCTAGCCCCTGATTTGACCAGTTACCCAACGCATGCCCCTTTGAAATGCAATGCATCTACTTAACCCCTTACATGGAGGGCCACGCTCTCTTCTACCTGTAGCTCCCTGCACTACTGTTTCATCCTCCCACTTGCTCGCACCACGGCGTCATAGTGCGCGTTCGAAATAGAGTTTGGCGGGTGTCTTTGTCCGCGCTCAGCTGGCTGTGTTTAATCACGATGCCCAGTAGGGAGTGACAGCCAGCCCTAAGCAGCCAACCCCACAGTGGATATCTGGATTGTGGGCCGGCCAAATATATGTAAAACAGGGTCCCAAACAGTGGGATGGCCGTGTCTCAGAGCCCCACCAACCCCTGAAAGAATATTATCCACCCATCTACCGCTGGCCTGCTTCTAAAAAACGATGCTACCAGTAGTCTCGAAAATACGCGTGGCTGAAAAAATCGCTTGTGCGGCCAGCTTGGCGAAAACCCTAATTAGACTTTTTTGCGACTTGGGCACGTCGCGCTCATCTTTGTTGTCAGTGCTAGTCCGAATTGGGCCACCTCTAATCCCACTTTGAGTTTAGAGGGATGTGGCGATGATCATCTTTAGCGAGCATGTGAGCATACATGGGGCCCGTAAAAATGCTCCCCCGGCGTATACACCACCCAGAGATGCAAATACAAGTTGCAAAAACTGCAAGAAGCATCCCACAAGGACCCACACTGTACAGCTCCAATGCCCAGCCCTCTCATCCCACATTCCAAAGAACAACCTAAAAGCTAGTCTCCTTGATGAACCTTGTGCATTAACGTTAATCTGCGTCTTGCTACACACCGGCCTCCATGTCGTAGTCTTTTATTATCTCTGCTTCCTCGTCATCGTATCATATTTTCGCTCTTTTCCACGGTCGTTCCGTTTTCTCACCCCCAGTCATTCCTTAGTGAGTATCGCGACAAGAAGACGGCTGGAGGAGCCCTCTAGATGCCCGGAGCTTCTTTACACAGCCATGGCTCTCGAAACAACGACAGAGAACAATTCACGCGAAACAAAACAACACAAAACCGACCTCATTTCTCGACACAGACATCGATACAAGTACTCAGAATGATACCATACCGACCACAGACAGATACAGCGTGATACCAGACCTACTCGACAATAGGGGGTGCTTTGGAATGAGGCAGTGGTTGTGTGGTTGTGTGGTTGTGTGGAAGGTGATGGTAGACGAAGGTGACACAATTGGAAACACAACAGTCTAATAGTCACTTTCACACTCATCCCATTCATGTGACTTGTGTGTACACGGCAAATTACAGTACCATTTCTCATTGCTTAATAATCACACATACTATACAACCCACGAACCGACCCCATCCACTCACCCACAAAAAATACCAATTAAACACAGCCTCATGCGACACTCACCACCCTCATCACCCTCATCACCCTCACCAGCCCCTATCATGCAACACATGATACATACCCCCTGAACCTGACCCCTTGTTCGAAACGCTATACGTGAGCCCCACAGTGGGGCTGTAAGAGGATACCCACACTACACAAGACGACCCACCCAAAAGATACGCCCATACTTGTCTACTGCATCGAGAGAAAAATATTTTCGCCCTCTCTGTCCGTTTCGAGATATATTCCTGGCTGTGCATGCTTCTTTTTTTGCATCTCCTCACCGTCCACTTTTGACCCGTGCATGGTACATGTGCATGTCTCCTGTGACCAGGTGCATAGCCCAACGTTTTTTTTTACAAAATGTTTTTTGATCGTTGGGCTGTGTTGTGGCTTGGAGTTACTTGCCGAGTGTCGTTTGCCGCGGTGGCGTGTCTGGAAACTGGCTTCATCGCCAGTGTAGCAATGTTTCACGTTGTATTCACAGCCCGGCTGTCTCAACCTTGCCGTGCTTACGGTTACGAGATGAAATCTACCCGATCTTGAACCCAAACTAACCCAGTGAAATTCTCAGCCGCCGTAATCTCGGCATTTCTCTCCTTTGCCTATGCTGCCGGATGCGAGCAAATCGCCGGCAACACCTACTGTAATGCCGTCTCCGAGGTCACCTACCAGAACATTGGTTTTGCGGGCTCCTACAACGCCATCACCGGCATGGACTCCAGCTCTTGCTCTTGTTCTTCTGCCGTCAAGGCCTTCTCTGGTCCCCTGGCCCCTCTGAACGAGGAGCTCTCCATCTCCTTCCGAGGCCCCGTGTCTCTCAAGCAGTTTGCCGTCTACTACCCTGGCTCTGGCAACGCCAAGCGAGAGGTTACTGAGGACTGTGGAGAGAACGCCAAGCGAGAGTTCCACGCTCACCACGCCCACAAGCGAGGCGTCGTGACCGAGATTGTCCAGGTCACCCAGGTTGTCTACGCTGACCAGAACGGTTTTGCTATTCAGCCCACTGACGCTCTCACTTATGCTACCGAGACTGGAGCTCCCACTGCCGGACCCTCCTCTGTCGGACCCCCTCAGGGATGGGAGTCTCTGTCTTCTCAGACCCACTCCATCCCCTCGTCCACCATTGCCGCTCCCTCCAACGTGCCTTCTCAGGCTCCTGCTGGCAACGCTGACTGGGCTCGATCCGCCTACTACAGCTCCTCTTCCGGACAGTCCAACGGCCTGACCTTCCTGAACCACCAGGGAGGAACCGCTGGCTCGGGAACCTGGGACTCTTGTTTCGGCAACTCCCTGTCCTTCTGCGCCGCCGACGGAGTGTCTGGAGCTGGCTCCCCCCAGGTTCTGGGCGACGTGACCATCCCCTCCAACAAGGAGTTCCTGATCATGACCGACCAGCAGTGCGGCAGCAGCGACTGTGGCTACGTGCGAGAGGGCTCTCCCGCCTACCACGGCTTCAGCGGCACCAACAAAATCTTCCTCTTTGAGTTCTCCATGCCCAGCGACAACTCCCAGGGCTTCAACGCTGATATGCCCGCCATCTGGATGCTCAACGCCCAGATCCCCCGAACTCTGCAGTACGGCCAGGCCGCTTGCTCGTGCTGGACCACCGGATGTGGAGAGCTCGATCTCTTTGAGGTTCTCAACTCCGGAAACGACAGACTCACCAACCACCTGCACACCTGGCAGGGAACCGGAACCCAGTACGGAGGTGGAGGATCCGCCGACTACTTCACTCGGCCTACTACTGGCACTCTCAAGGCTGCTGTCATCTTCTCCGGTGACAACTCCGAGATCAAGATTGTCCAGCTCGACGACTCGACCGACTTTTCCTCTGGTCTCACCGCCAGCCAGGTCCAGCAGTGGATTGGACAGCAGCAGGCTGCTGCCTTTGTCAAGATCAACTCCTAAGTGTCACCAAAGACGTTAGGTAAATCGGGGTAGGGCTTTTTTTATATATAACAATAAATCACTTTTCACGTATTATGCATGGAACATAACGTAGAACTTTCACTTTAATGGAAGAAAATGAGCGGTGGGAGACAGAGTGATCATGAAATAATGAAAAAAATAAATCAAAATAAAACAAAAAAATGAAAATTAGAAAACCAAATCTGGGATACTGTCTCAGAGAGTTCAACTTGAAAAGAAGGCAGATAATGGTCACAGTCTCAGTACTTCCAATAATAAAAGGTGGTTAATAATCTGTATACTGTCTCAGTGATTTCAAGTGGCTTATACAATCTGTAGTCCATGGAGCTATAGAGAAGCATATGTTATCCTCCGATTACAGTAAATACTTGAACCAGTACAACTTGAGTAATAATTAGTTACTTGTGCTGGTACCATTTTAGTCATACAGATTAGAGGATAGAAGCTGTAATAAATCCATCATCTGTTTCAGAACAGAAGTTGCTTACTAAACATACTTGACTTTTAGGGCTACGAAACTAAGGTAACATTGGTACCCTTGTACGAGTATTGAGAGATATATAGGAGAACAGAGACCGAAAAACGAGTGTGAGAGAGTGACCGAGAACAAAACGTCCAAACACCAAACTCGGTCTTGCTGACTAAAAGGTCCACCAGGCCTCTCATCATCTCACATGGCTTACAAATAAAAGTAGGGTTACTGGAGGTTGCTATGGTGGGCCAGAGGGACTAGTAAAGAGATTGCATTAGGTAACCTGTCGAACAAGATGCCAGGGCGAATTTCCAGACCAAACCCACGACCCCTCGAAGTTGTTCACGTGACCGTCACACCTTAGTTGTGCGTCTGGCCAATCAGCTGCGTCGTCTTACTGCTTACCGCTGCGGCCCCCAGCCCTAACTTATTTCCTGTTTTGGAAGAGACCAAACTGGAAGGGGTGGACAAATAAGGTTGGGGAATTTTTCAAAGGGTGCAAAAATTTGGTACACCACGGCCCACAGAACCACGACATCCCACAACAAAATGCCGCCCAAGAACAAAAACGAAGTCAAGGACGGAGACAAGAACACGCGTATTGCTATTGTCAACGTGGACAAGTGCAAGCCCAAAAAGTGCCGACAGGAGTGCAAAAAGTCCTGTCCCGTGGTGCGAACCGGTAAGCTGTGTATCGAGGTGACTCCCGACTCCAAGATTGCCTTCATCTCCGAGAACCTGTGTATCGGATGTGGTATTTGCCCCAAAAAGTGTCCTTTTGGCGCTCTGCAGATTATCAACCTGCCCACAAACCTGGACTCTGAGGTCACCCATCGATACTCGGCCAACTCCTTCAAGCTGCATCGACTTCCCACTCCTCGACCTGGTCAGGTTCTTGGACTGGTGGGAACCAACGGTATCGGTAAGAGTACCGCTCTCAAGATTCTTGCAGGCAAGCAAAAGCCCAACCTGGGCCGGTACGAGGACCCTCCCACGTGGCAGGAGATTCTGACACATTTCCGAGGTTCCGAGCTGCAAAACTACTTCACCCGGGTTTTGGAAGATAACCTCAAGGCCATCATCAAGCCCCAGTACGTGGATAACCTGCCCCGAGCCATCAAGGGCCCCATGCAAAAGGTGGGCGAGCTGCTCAAGGCCAAGCTGGAGCGAAAGGACGACTTTGAGAACATTGTCAACACCCTCGAGCTCAAGGGCGTGTGGAAGCGAGAGGTCTCTCTTCTGTCTGGTGGAGAGCTGCAGCGATTTGCCATTGGAATGTCCTGTGTTCAGAACGCCCAGGTCTACATGTTTGATGAGCCCTCGTCATACCTGGATGTCAAGCAGCGTCTGCATGCTGCCGCCATGATTCGGTCTCTGATCGACTCCACGGGCTACATTATTGTCGTGGAGCACGATCTGTCCGTGCTGGATTATCTTTCCGATTTCGTCTGCATTCTCTACGGAGTCCCCTCAGTCTACGGAGTCGTGACTCTGCCCTCGTCGGTCCGAGAAGGTATCAACATTTTCCTCGACGGTCACATTCCCACCGAAAACTTGCGATTCCGAACCGAGTCTCTACAGTTCCGACTGGCTGACGCCTCCGAGGTGATCCCCATTGACCAGTCGCGATCCTTCAAGTACCCTGCCATGAGCCGAACCCAGGGAGACTTCAAGATCAACGTCGAGTCCGGAGAGTTCACCGACTCGGAGATCATCGTCATGATGGGAGAGAACGGAACCGGAAAGACCACTCTGTGTCGACTTTTGGCCGGAGCCGTGGCCCCCGACGAAGGACAAAAGGCCCCCAAGCTCAACGTGTCCATGAAGCCCCAGAAGATTGCCCCCAAGTTCACCGGAACCGTGCGACAGCTCTTCCTCAAGAAGATCCGAGCCTCCATGCATCACCCCCAGTTCCAGACAGACGTGTACAAGCCTCTGCGAATCGACGACATTATCGACCAGGAGGTGCAGAACCTGTCTGGTGGAGAGTTGCAGCGAGTCGCCATTGTGCTTGCTCTCGGACAGCCCGCAGATATCTACCTTATCGACGAGCCCTCCGCCTACCTGGATTCCGAGCAGCGAATCATCTGTGCCAAGGTCATCCGACGGTTCATTCTGCATTCCAAGAAGACTGCCTTCATTGTCGAGCACGATTTCATCATGGCCACCTACCTGGCCGACCGAGTCATTGTGTTTGACGGACAGCCCTCCGTGGAGGCCTTTGCCCGACGACCCGAGTCGCTGCTCACCGGATGCAACCGATTCCTCAAGTCTCTTAACGTCACCTTCCGACGAGACCCCACCTCGTTCCGACCCCGAATTAACAAGAAGGACTCGCAGATGGACAAGGAGCAAAAGTCCAACGGCAACTACTTTTTCCTCGACACCGCCGAGGCCTAAGTGGACCATGGGAAGCGAATGGAGGATTCAACAACGAAAATTGGCAACAAGTAGCAAAATAACTAGGATAGTTAGAGGCTTTCTAATAGATGTGAAAATTAAAATGATTGTACTTGTAGATGAAACCAAAAGAATCAATCAACTGTGAATACCGAGAGTCACGA
The DNA here is from genome assembly GCA_900518995.1 of Yarrowia yakushimensis. Lineage (NCBI taxonomy): Eukaryota > Fungi > Ascomycota > Dipodascomycetes > Dipodascales > Yarrowia > Yarrowia yakushimensis. Next base: position 815,873 of record ULGW01000005.1, read on the forward strand.
CTTTCTGTTCTCTTTTTTTTTTTCAATTTCCCATTTTTCTATTTCCCATTTTTCTATTTCCAAATCTCCTCTTACTAAGCAATTAAGGTTTGAAAATCAACCTGAACCAACCAACCACATCACAGATTTATCACCAAGTTAGACTACGCACCTCCAAAACGAAAATGCCTGGTGAGTACGAAAACGTCCAATGCGTTCAATGAGCAGTGATCCCGGGTTGAAAACACGCGGAATCGTCGGACTATTACCCCACGACACGTCTGTGTGACTTTTACGACCCTCACATGACCCGTGACCAACAGCACTAACCCAGAACATCAGCGACCCGAGCTCGTGTCTTTTGACGACATCAACTACTTTGACCACAAGAAGGTCCGAGAGGCCCAGGAGAGCTACACACGAGAGCAGTACATCCGACTGGCAGCTCTCAACACTGTGCGAAAGGCGCTGGAGCGATGCTACGAGGAGTCTGGCCCCAACCACTTTGAGGACTGCAAGAACCTGGCCGAGCAGTACCTGGACATGCTCCCCACCCATCGACTTCAGGGATATCTTGGTTACCAGCGAAACGATCCTTCCAAGTAAGTAGTTTATTTATGCATGTTTGATTAGTGGGTGTGAGGACGGAGGTGGTGTAGAAGTGTAGAGGGTGTGAGGACGATTAGACTGATGGAGGTAACAGAGTGTCTGTACAAGTCTGTAGAGCGTTCATTCAGTTCACCCAGTCTCTATCTGATGATCCTATATGGATTGTATATCTCTCTATAGAAATATTGAGTACCATATTTCACATAGAACACCGTCCATTTTGTTACACCATATCCAGATACTCTCAGAGTGCCTTATTACTATTCTTGCTGTACTCACCTGCGTTTCTTCCTACACCAACTCTATCATGAATCTCACTCAAGACAATCAACTGCTAGACCAGTGGCAACATCTGGTGGGAAAGAAGATTGTATCTAAGGACGACGTGTCCGAGCTGTCCACCTCAGAATTCTACAAGGAGGATCTTCCTCTGCCCAATCGGGTTCTAGGACCCATGTCTCCTTGCACTATGGATTTCAGATCAAACCGACTCAACGTCATTGTTGATGATAAGGGTGTCTGCACAAGGGTAGATGTTTGCTAGACTCAGTAGCCTGATCATGTGCATTCATTCGCCACTACTTGTACCTGTCTATATCAATATCATATTCACAGTAATCATCTACTCATACATGCTATGCTAGTTCTCAACGGACACCTCGGGCTTTTCCGAGATCACCTCAACCTCCTTGACCTCGATTTCCTTCACCTCTGGGACCACTTCCTCGGGCACTTCCTCGGACACTTCCTCTTCCTCTTCGATTTTGATCTCCTCAACAAGCTCAGCAGACTCAACGGGACTGAGGTTTCCGTTCCACTCTCCACAAGCAGGACACTTGTATCTGATTTCGGCCGAGGTCTTGCCAAACGGCGCCAGACCATTGTGGTTGTGGCACTTGCTGCAAACCAGAGCCTGTCTGTTCTGAGCAGCACTTTCGTCTTCTCCAACAAGAAGATCGAGCACCCGATCAAACCATTGACGCTGGTAGGGACCTGTAGAAACGGGTGCCACAGACACTCCGGCCTTGTCCAGCGACTGTTTTGCTGCCAGAACCTCCTTTTCCGAAACAGGCACCGGCTTGGGAATGACTGGAACAGCAACAGGAGCATTAGCAGGAACATTTGCTGTAGGAGGAAGATTCCGGGCCACGTTGGCTGTAGGGGGAGGAACACCTTGTCTGTTTGCAGGAGCATTCTGTTGTTTGACTGGCTGGACGGGTTTCTTGACCTCCTTCTTCTTGGGCTCATATCGATCGACAATTGCCTTTGTAGAGTAGAACCCGGTCTTTTGTTTGAGCTCTTCCAACTTACCCTCCTGTTGTTTCAGCAGACTCTTGATTCTGTCTTCGTCAAATTGCACAAAACGACCCAGCACAGCCTGGATCACGTACCGCACCAGGTAGATTGCTGGAGCCCCCAAAAGAACGCCCAGAGCAAGTCTGTTGCCGGAAAGCAACTGTTCTCGATTCAGCTGGTTCTTGGCAACCACAATGCCCACATACACAATGTAGACCACCAGAGAATACAGCGTGAAGAGACCCTTGGTGCGTCGTAATCGCAACCGTCGAGTCAACAGCCGTTTCTCGGTCTCGGCAAGTTTGGTCTGAAGCACTTGTAGCTCCTTTTCGTAATTGGCCGACGGGTCGGACCGTCTGAACAGCCCAAGAAACGACGACATGATGATGATGATGACTTGGCTTGTTAAGTTGGTGTTGTGCAATGTGCACATGGCAATGCATCAGGGAGGCTTCCAGAGCTTATTGAAAGGAGACCCTGATGAACTAACGGGAGGTGAGATATTAAATGGATGGAGTCAAGACCGTGTAAAGGGGGAATTCTGGACTCAGGGGAGGTGGGAATGGTGTTGTCATGTGATCAGGTGGTCTTTTGTGTATAATTGAGTGCACCATCTAGTTCCAAATGGCTGTTGGAGGGGATGATATGTTGTTGAGTAAATATAAACTAGGTACTTGGGAGTTTGTTAAGATATGAGTGAGTGATGCCTGACACAACTTACTGTGAGTAGAATAAATGTAAGATAGTTTCAAGCGGGTCAATTGCATCTAAAAGTACGAGTATTATTCTTTGAGCAGCTTGTAGGTACAATTCCAACTGCTTGTAGCTTCTAGGTGTCTCTTCTTGACCTGGCAAGTTTGATGTTCAACCAAACATCATACCTCAATCAAGGGAGATTTGGAAGCGATTTGAACCTTCCCAGAATCATCTGATTGAACTATTTAGAAGTTTTCAGCTTCCTGGAGCCACACCTGTTTGACCTATGTATCTCCATATTGTGATTAACTGTCCAATATGACTCTCGACAAGTCAATCAAATGTCATCAAGCAAGGTCTCAAGGTTCCTGATCTGCACTACGAGATACATAAGACGTCAGAGACAGTAAATTGTGTACTTATCAGGGTTACAGAAACCATAGTTGCCTGTCTGCCTGTATGCTCCAGAACTGGAATAACCACTAATATTGTACCAGGAGCTTCTACTGGTATCTGGTACGAGTACTTGTACGATAAACACCACGAATTAGACTGTTTGAAATTTCACCCATCTTGTCAACCATTGATACGATCAGATGTTTGCTGTAGTCTTTGCTATCAAGTGACTAAACACAGTAAAGGATGTCAAGAAGTGCGGACATCATTGACTTATATTCAAATATTTGGAATTCTCAAGGAATGGGACTGTAACATAACTATTTTGTTAACAAATAAAATCTGTTCTGTAATACTTGGGGTTTCTTTAGCTCATCAAAACACATTGAATCCCAACAACACCATTTCCAGTTACTGTTTAGCCATTCTACAGATAAACACGAATGACTACCAGTACCAGTACAAGGGCACCAATACCCTATATGACCACATAACCCAAGTTCAATTCATTGAGATGCCTGTACTTTGATTAAGTAACTCGTCCTCTAACACTCAGGCTAATAGCGATACGCTTCTTGATAGTGCAACATTATCCCTTTCCCTTGAGAGCCAGAGAAACAGAAAAACACAAATTGCACAAGTATAACAAACCCCCCATTGATCCAAATACTCACTTACTTATATCTTACCGGTACAACTACTGGAACTAGTACTCGTATATTTCTACATTTGATATCGCGTTTTACCTTTTGAGGTGTGCATCTGAGACGCGCTTCAAATATTAGGGTTTCGCGCCATTCCTAACTAATTCATAGAAATGGTGGTTTCTGTTGATACAGACTAACGCGCTAAGAGGACAGGACAACAAGGCCAGAGAGCAACCTACATCACGACACGAAACGAGTCGTAGTCATCAATGACCGACCGATTACCACAAAGAGGAGAGATCCCCATAGTCGCGCCACAAGCAGTCCATGGTGGACTCCAGAATCCTCCGTGGATAAGATCCACAGCCTCATCAGTCTCACGGAACACAAAAGAAGCATTTTCGCCAGCGAGACATTCTCATATTTCTGCACCAACGACATCTCCAACATCTATGGGGATGCCTACAATGTTTCCATCCATGTCGCCTTTGGGCTACTCCAACTCGAGATCCTTGCTTTCAGCAGGAGGTGATGTTTCTTCAGAGAGCGAGACTAGATGGAGTCGAGATGCCGCCGTGTCCACAATGCTGTCGGATTACTTTTCTGGAGAACTAATCCTCGATACAAAGGTCCAGCAGATGCGTCACGAGATGATTAAGCTCATTATGAGACATGGAAACGAGGAGGCTAATATGTTGGTACACTTGTTTGAAACAACCTATGGCGACAGAAAACCCTCCAGCAACATTCTACATGCCCTTGGACTTCGATTGCAGCTCATTTGGATGTTTGACCCTGCTCTAACAAGAGCCATGCAACAGAGAGACAATTGCATGAGAGATATCATCTATTCTTGTCTCATCAACATCAAGAACGAGGTCCAGGGCTCTACACTCTCCGAAGTTGCAAAGGAGATCATCATCACCATGCCTCACAAAATAAACGGTCTGATTGAATGCATGAAACTCGCAGTTGGAGTTACTGAGCCACCTACGCCTGGTTGGAAAGAACTCATGGTCAGAGCTAGTCGACACGGTGGCTTATTGACACTAGGTCCCAATGAAGGGGATGCTGTTACTCATGGCCTTAATGTGCTAGGTACTCGTTCCTGGCCTCAAACGGAACTTGACATTATCGATGCTGTTGCTCTTGTGATGACCAAAACACATAACAAGTTCACACCTATCCAGATTCTTCAGAATATGGTGCACTTGGTTAGCAACAACTCCCGAGTTGCTCCAATCTTGCACTCGTGTGATTCCTCCGGGCTCAAATGCCGACTACAAGCTACCCTTCTTGCCTTGAAGTTGATGGAGCCATTTTTCTTTTCTCAGCGGCGGGAGAAACTGGAGAGAAGTAATCAAGCTGCTCAGGCTCCCAGACGGTTTTCAGATGATCGGCCTGTCGGAAAGCCGAAACGTATCTCTCCTAGGAAACTGATAACTCTGGAAATCGAATCCAAGCTGGCAGAAATCACCCGTCGACGATCAATGTCAGACGTTAAAACAACTGCCACTCCAACTATTATCAGGACTCAGCAGCCAAATCCGGTAGCTCCAGCGGAAAAGTCGCGAGATTCTGCCGAAGCTATGCCACCTCCAAAGCTATCCTTTGAACGAGCCCCTGAGGCGTCGTCAACGTCTCGCCCAGTCACTCAACCCCAAGTGAAACCCCCCAAACGCCAAAAACTGCTGGACTTTCCCACTGTGACTTCGAAACGAAGGAGAGATGAAGAGATGGAAGATATCGTCCCATCCGATATACCTTCTACTCCCATCATTCAACCGCTTGTTGAACCAACTAGCGTGCACGTAAAGGAAGAGACTATGGACATTGTCATTCAACCCAGCGTCAAGATTTCAGCAGCAGACGCTACAGCCCAAATCGTCCATCTTCAACCCGGAGTCGCAAAATACATTGAGTCCATTCAAGGCCATGACCCCCGTGTAGCAAAGGCATTTCTCGTGCGCTTGATCATGGGCCGTCAAATTGATGTCCACACTACACTGGAACGCGTGCAGCAGCTGAAATTACGCTACCCTCGCCACGAGTCCTTCTTTCTTCCAAAGGACGACAAACTGCTCCTGCAACTTATGCGTGGAGCAAATGCAGAGCCCTCCAAGCTGAATCGTTTATTCAAGAGGCATCTACGTTCCGATATCGACTTGCGAATGAAATTCCTAGCGTATTTGATTGCTAGGAAGGATTACGAACGATGAGCCAGTTATTTATTTAATACACGTATAATCTTTACTTCTGACATCCGATCCTTAGGCATCATCTATTCCATGGACTACACTTTGTGATCAACAGTTTCAGTTGTCATAAGATAAATAATATACAGTATATACTGGGTTACCACATTTTCTCGCTGGCCTTCTTCTTCTTGTTCTTCTTCTCCAGCATGGCAATGTGGGCCTCGTCGTCCGCAACCACCGTATGAGGATGAGTCTTGCACGCCTGGTAGGTGCAAAAGTCCACCGTCTGCAGCCAGGGGTCGTCCCATGCGTCGGCAATGTCGATTCGCTGCAGAGGGTCAACATGCAACATCTGGCCAACCAGGGCCCGCACCTCCTGCGGTAGTCGTGAGAAGAGCTTTTCAGCACCGGAGCCGGGCTGGATGTGAGGAGCGAGGTTGAGAACAGGAGAGGTGGATTTGATCAACTTCTCGGGGTTGGCGGCCGAGCGGCTGTCGGCGGTCTCCAGGAACAGCTTGAACGACGAGTCCGAGAGCCGGGGGGCCTTCCAGGGGAACTTTCGCATCAACATGCAGCAAAAGACAATGGCGGCAGACCAAATATCGGCAGGACGAGGGTCGTACTTGACATTCTGGCACACCTCTGGTGCCAGGTACGGGTCCGAGCCAACAATGCCATAGGCATCATGAATGGTGGAGGATTCGGGGTACTTGAAGATGGCGACGGATCCGAAATCGATAATCTTGACGATTCCAGAGGCAGTAATGACACAGTTGTCCAGCTTGAGATCCCGATGAGCAAGACCCATGTCGTGCATGTACTTGATGCCGGCCATGATCTGCTTGAAATCGCAGTAGACCTCCTCTCGGGTCATCTTGCCACTCATCACAATGGCAAAGAGGTCATATTCGCAGTACTCCATGATCTGGTAGATTTTCTCGCCCTCGTAGATGATGTCGACCGTCTCGACAATGTTGTTATGCTTGAGGGTCAGTCCGATGCAGTATTCGCCGCTAATCTTTTTCGAGTAATCTTTCTGGGTCTCGTAGTTGTTTTTGCGGCGGAACTCTTTGACGGCGAAAATCTTCTTGTCCTTGTTGCGGCTCACCAGACGGACAGAGCCTCCGGCTCCTTCACCCAGAGCCTTTCCGGGCTTGGAGTAGTGCTTGGTCAGCGATGTGCGTCGGTCGTCGTGCAGCGATCTAATTGTGTTGGACGACGACGATGAAAAGGTCGATGTGACGGATGACCGGGATGCCGATCGGGCTCTTCCGGTGGACGTCAGCGCCTTGAGATTAGGGGTAGACGAGTGGGAGGACTGGGCCCCCAAGCTAGCAGCTCCTGTGATGGGAATTGAGCCTGACCCGAGCACTGGGGACTGGGGGGTCGGGCTGGAGCCGTGGTGGCCGTCGGGCGCTGTTCCGGTGACGGCAAAGATTTCGCCATTGTCACTGGGCAGTTTGTTGTTGCTAGAATGTCTCCAGGGCTTTTGGAAGAACCGTTTAAGGTCCGAGGTTGATCCGTGGGAGTTTGACAGCGATGCAGATGAGCCCGAGGAGGTCAACGGGCTATGGGAGACGAGGAGGTCGGCCTGGCTGTCTTTTCTCGATCTGGAGAAGAGAGACAGGGATGACGGGCTTTTTCCAAACGAGGAGCCTCCTGGGCTGTCTCCTCCGGAAGATGTGCCTAGGGAGAGTCGTGATGTGTCCACAATGAACCGGGGTTCAATGTCGCACTGTTTTGTGGACGACATGCCTCGCATGAAGGAGGTTCCGGCGATTCCGGGCTGGATGCCTTTTGCCTTTCTAGGGGGAGTATCGGACGCTGTGCTGGCGTTCCAGGACTGATGCGCGGCTGGAGAGGAGCCTCCGAGCGAAAACTGAGCCTTGCCGTTGTTAACGCCGTTGTGAGCCGTTTCCTCCGAGTGGCCCGAGGTGGAGTAATGACAGGTGTCCTGTGACGAGTGCGACGTTGAGTACGTCACGTTGGGCTCTGGAGGGGTTGGGGTCCCGCCCGCTTGCGAGCCTAGCAGTTTGCTCAGCGAAGACATGCCTGTCGTGTGTGTGTTGTTGACACTGGTCATGGTAATACGGAGAGAGAGGAAGGTCGTGTCATGATGATCTGCGCGGTATATTACTCCACTGAGCTTAATGTTAATGTTTGAGATTGGAGTCTTGGAGTAGAGTGTAGTTGAGTATGTGGGATGTGGTATTTGAGCGGGTTAATACGATGGTTGACCTCTAACCACCTCCTATATTCTCCTTTACAACTTTCTGAACACTTTTCGACCCCCCAGAGTGTTCCTCCGGCCCGACTAGGATTCTCCACTCGCCCCATGTTATAGATTTTCCGGGCTTCCCCACAAGATTGCTGCGTGAGCAAGGAGCGTACAGAGGAGGTGGAGATGGGGCTGGAAGTGGAATTCCAGTATACAGAGCAATAATATCTGGTTTTGATTCTCACCTCGGGGCTTGGCAACAGTATATAAACGACGCTATGACCCCGATTACAAGCATGGGCTAAAATGTTAGAGTTTCAAGTCGACTCCATGGAAAACCAACGGTTGCTTTTCTGGGGGGTGCCAAGCCTGACAGAACCAGATATGTAGGTGGCCGAAATCTGGAGATTGGCAGGGTTTTCAGACGACGACATTTTTGCAAACCCTGAAACTTGCTTGCATCTACAACAGGACATGTCGACTCCTTTTTTTTTTGGTCGCCTAGAAAAAAGACGTTGAAAGCTTAAAAATGACTGGCCAGGAACGCTTGGTCGGGAATAAGCGGATCTACTGGTAGAGATAATGCTGTAGGTGCGGGTATGGCAAGGAGGGAATGTACGATATGTATCTGCAATAACCAGTATTACAAACAGCCTTTAAGAAATAGTTGAGGAGAGTCAAAATGACAACACTACAATTATACCATGGTATTGTCTGATGTCTATTAACATGTCTTTTGCCGTCACGAACTGAGACAAGCAGCCAAAGTATTAGTCGACTGAAATTACGAAAGTATTTATATCTGTGGTAATAGAAAGGATGAGATTGGCCTCACGAGACGACACTCGAGTGGCTCTTTTTGACTTGTCGGGTGTGCAAACTTGTCTGGTAGCTAGTATCGTAGTACTGGTACTGACACCTACAGCCCTAGCTGACAGATTCAGAAACTGACAATGGCAATGGCATAAATGACTGCTGCCACCGTAGACCTTTCAATCCATCTATTGACTCTGACATGGACTTTCTCGGCTTTATAACGTTGTATACTATAACCTACAAGAGAGGAAGAGACGGTGGGGCCTTTTGACAAATCAATGGTGCAAGGTCATATGATATGTCGACCATGTTCCAGATTGATAACTCAAGAGGATCAGATTATTCTGTGCACTAAAGGGGGAGTCCATGAACCAGCTCATCCAATGCCGTTAGGTTCACTGACTGGCACTAGCAATTGTAGAGCGCTTCTTCGGAGGGGGCGTAGGATTAAAGTGCTGCACTAAATCTCGTGGCGTTCATCATTCAGGCCTTCTGTTGACCGAGGAAATATAGCTCATATGAAGAGGAGTCAAATAAAAGGAGTCCGCATTCAGATTCGGGAGACAAGTATCGTACAAGTACTGGTACAAGTACCCTTCGAAAAGTACAGGTATCTTACAAGTATCTTACAAGTATCGTTCAAGTATCGTTCAAGGGTCCAAGTATCGTACAAGTATCATCCAAGTATCGTACAAGTATCGTAAAAGTACCCTTCTACAAGTACAAGTACAAGTATCGTACAAGTACCCTTCTTCCAGTACGTTCAAGTACGATAGGTGACATCGCACATCTTGCTGTCACTACATGCTGTTGATATATAGCAGGTATTTGGACAGTGTTGAGTACTTGAATGGTTCTTCACCGACAGTTTCTAACAGAGCTACTTGTACGTACTCAGTTGATCTACAAGTATAGTCCTCACTAGCCTCTCAACGTACACCTCTCGTAACCCATTAATATGTGCATGTCTATAGTCCTTGGTTGTTTAACAAACAGAAACCTCAATGGTCTTCTTAGCCAACCGTCCAATCTCACCTCCCTCCTTGGCCAACAACTCCAGACCGTGATGGAGAGCGCCCAGGTAGGGCTTGAGAGTCTGGTTTCTGGCCTCCACGTCCTCAGTGATGGAGGTGGTGGTGGCAGAGGTGTTGGTACTCTTGAAAAGGTTGAGGTGCAAGAAGGGGTCCGAGTTGGGGGGCTGTGTGAAGAGGTTGCTCATTGCGTGGAACAGGGGCTTTTCAGGCTGTCGTTGTTCAATGACAATATCGTTTCCAGATGCATCCAACAGTTTGATCTCCTTGTATTGCACGCCAAACTCGCTGAGACCGGTTCTCAGAAACAGTTGCAGACACTCGAGGAACGACTTTTTGACACTGGCGGCCTGCTTGCCGAAAGCCAGACCTGCTGTGACGGAGGACGAGCTCATGGTGAGCTGCTGGTCCGTCTTCTCATGGGACCATCCAAACAGTGCAAAGAAGCAGTTGAGGGTCTTGGCCCAGTATTGACGCTGGAGAACCGAGCAGATGGAAAGATCGAAAGGATGACTGAAAGTGTGCGACTCGCCAGTGGCAGGAGTCACCATCAGAAGCAGAAACTTGGTCGAGTCTGCTCGAATATCAGGAGTGATATGGGTCATGGCCGAGTGGATGTACAGGGCCAGATTAGGAATATGCAACGAAAGGGGGCTGTTTGCGGTGTAAAACTCGGGCTTGAGAGTGAACTTGGGCTTGTTGACATCAGCCAGCTGGTTGGCAGGAACAGCATCCACCTGTCCAGGCTCAAAACAAAGAGCTCTCAGCAACGACAGCAACTCAGTTCGAACCTTTTCGGAAAGATCAAGCACAAGAGGAGCAGCTCCATCAACAATGGGCTTGATATTGACTCCCAGATCGTCACTACTGGCCAAATACTTGTTCCAGGCATTTGTGAGATAGATCAGAGCCTCCTTTCGAGTACCTGCCGAATGGTGCTTGAGAAGCAAAATATGATGCTTGAAATCCTCATTGTTCAAAGGAGATACAGGACCACCTAAAGGAACTCCTCCAGCACTAGTAATGCCCTTGACGATACTCTGATTCGGAAGAGAGATGGCCTTGGCCTTGAAACTGAGATCTGTATGTGTATTGCTCTTGGGAGCGGTTTTTCCGACCTTGAGCTTGGTCTTCTGAAAGTCCTTCTTCTTCTCCTTCTTTTTTCGTGCAGATACCATGGTGTTGGTTGTTGATAGTGATGAGATGAGATGAAATTATATTTTTTTGTCACCTGCATATGCATGCATGAAAACTAGTGAGCGGAGAAAACCACCACTTCTTATCAGGAGTGTGTTAAACAGGGAGATCACGTGATAACATAGTAAGATGTACCTGGAGAATGTGTCAAACAGATGATTATAGAATTCAAGTTCAACTGAGGCTTTTCAGAGGAGCCATACCATGTTTCAGGGAAATCAGCCTTAATGTCACGTGCAGTGATGCCAAAGAAAAAATAATCTCATCAAAGTATTTATCTTCTCACGACAATCAATTTGATATACTATAATCCTCTCGCAGACTTAGTCTCCATCTTCTGTTCACTCTTCATCCATCCCTGAACTCTTAGTAAGCAACAACCTTAGTCTGCATCTTAGATGCCACCAGTCAACAGGACATCTACGACAAGTCTCCAACACCACAATCATGTTGCCTCAATGGTATAGCACGCTTACTACCAAGCCAGAGTGAGTATTTGTACACATTGATGACGTCACGATTCCTTTACTAACCTCAGAAAAACTATTAATATCGCCAACCCCCAGACTCCCGCGTCGTTTGGAAAGAGTGGAAAGAAGATTGTCACCAAGCCAGCATCAGAGCATGAGCAGGACGTTCTCAAGGTCAAAAAGGCATGGGATATCGCTCTAGCTCCCGGAAAGGCGCTCCCCATGAACCTGTTCATGTCATACATGTCTGGATCGTCTCTGCAAATCATTCCCATCACAATGACGGCCATGATGTTCTTCATGACTCCTCTCAAGTCGATTGTCACGTGCCAGAAGCAGTTTGCCAGCTTAATTTCCCCCACCAACAAGTCCCAGATCCTCGTCTGCCAGATTGTCTATGTTCTGATTCTGATTGCAACAATGGGTGCTGGAGTGTGGAAGCTTGGACAGATGGGTCTGTTGCCCAACACCCGTTCCGATTGGTTAGCTTGGGAAACTCCAAGTGTTTATTTGGAGGTTGTTGGTAGATAAGGGGTGATCAAGGTCTGTGGTGACCAGTGCTGTTTTTCATATAGAAACTATCTTACAAAAAATTGTGAAAGTACGATTCTAAGGTACTAGCTCCATTACATTACGTAGACTACAGTACTAGTACTACTCAGACCATCTCTCGGACGGAGACCAGTGGATGAACACGATTCCAGGTTCAGCCGTGGATGCTCCCTGTGTGGTTTCCTCCACCGACTCGGGCTTCGTGTCCAACAGACCTGTGTTCAACCTGGTCAAGCTGGTCAAGCTGGGAAGTTCCCGATTCACCAGCCTGGGACTGTGTTTGCTCTTTTTCAATGGAGGTGATCCGTCTGAGACGTTTGAAGCTCTCGCATACATATGCTGGGGAGCAGGAGCCGGGTATCTAGGTACTGGGTCGCTGTACAAGGTAGGCGAAGCAAGGTAATTTGGGGCAAACAACCTGGGCTCCATTTGCGGCCTCTTCCCTTGTTGGGTATTGTTCCCCATAGAATGATTCATATGGGGCTGAGCTGCATAAGGTGGAGGAGGCGTGAATGGCACATTCTGGTTTGGAGGGTAAGGGAACTGTCTCATTGGCACCCCTGGCCTGTGAGAATTCCTCGATTGAAGTCTTCTGACACGGACTTGGTCGTACTGTGCGACAAGTCGTTTCCTACCTCCTGGTAGCAACTCTTCCAGCGGGGTGCTGTCCATAAGATGTTGCCAATTCAGAACATGGCCATTGACAAGGGTGCAATTCTCTTCAGCACACGTACACAGCTCTCTGTAGTCTGGAACTGCTGGTAGGATTTTTGTCCTCAAAATCCGTTCTCTCATCTCATCCAAGACACGGTGGTTGTAGTTGGACAGATCGGGGATCTTTCTCACAAAATTCTTGAGGGATATCTCAATCTCGGGGTATCGGTATCGTTTGCTTGGGATCATTGGGTATGTTGTGGTATGGAGGAAGAAGAAATGAGGCAAACCCATTTCACCTATCCCCACATTTGTCTTGTCAGCATTTGACCAGTCAAAACGAAGGGCAAACAAGGGAGAAGGAGAAAAAATTGTCTATTTTTTGATTATAAAGAAATAAGACTTTATTTGTCAAGAAAAAAATTATATAAGTCAACCACACCCACGACCTAAGCTCACACAGATAACTGAGCTAGATACTCCTGAAAAGACAACCATCTACAGTACAATTAATTACTTGATCATGATTTTAATATGCAGACTAATCCATTACAATATCCTCATAAACACCTTGGGTCCAATCAGACCAGGCTTTCCAGAGCCCCTCTTCAAGTTTCTTCACCCACTGCTTGGTATCGAAAAGTCGACCAGTTTCTCGCTGACTATACAACATCCGTCTGTATTTAACCAAGGTCGCCAATTGAGGCTCCGAGATCAAACTGACAGCATTGCTGACATACTCCTGGTTGGAATGCACCACTAGATGACGGTACATGGCTTCAGTCTCGGCCGAGGGAGGAGCAGGAATACTAGCAGCTATAATACTAGAAGCTACCCGTGACGACATTTTATGATCATGTTTGGGAAACGTCAATATGGGAGTTCCGTTCCAAATCACATCTGTAGCTGTCGTATGAGCATTGCATTCTGGAGTATCGAGAAACAGATCACACACTCTGGATCGAGTAATGAAAACATCTTTATCCATGACAGGTGTAAAAATGATTCGTTCATTGATATCGTCTGCTCCTTGATACCATCTTGAAGCCATCCCTCGGATCTGTTCTTCTCCAGAGGGAGGAAATTGAAGTAACCACAGGTAAGCCTTGGGTTGTCGTTGAAGAATCTGAAGCCACATGAAAAGCGTCTCAGGAGTGATTTTGTACAGCTGGTTGAAACTTGCAAGCAAAACCGCCTCTGGAGGGAGATTGGGGAAGATCTGACGACGCAAATGAAGTCTTTTAGAAAGCTCTTGGTGGAATGGAGGCAGTCTGGGGGTTCCAATAGACTCACCTTCGTCCTCGAGACTGGTATCGCTGCCTCTCTTATCCATTTTCGTGTCCAAATCATCATAAAAGGAGTTTTCCCATTCGTTCTTCTTGCCATACAAGTAGTCATCGCTGGAGTACCCATCAACCAGAGGCGAGTTTTCCAGCTGGGAAAGAGCATACTTTTGGATATCCATGGCATTGTCTCCACTAGACCGAGGAGGAGTGTTGGGCTTATGTATCTTGTGATGGTCACGAGAAAGACGACCATGAAGAAGAACAGAACCTCTCTCAAAAGTCTTTCCTCTTGCAACAGGAGATCGAGACTCGTTTTTGCGAACTGCAAAACAATCTGGAGCAGTCTGTCGATGATCACAACAGAAAAAACTGGGCTGGCAAATAATCAGCTTTTCAGTGAACGAGTTCCGCTGATGCTCTCCAATCGCCATTCGGTCTGAAAAGACATAATCTATCCATCCTGCTCCCATGGTTCCAGCATAGCCCATTAGACTGACTTGAACAGGAACAGGTCGACCTGCAAAAATGTCGTTTCGAGCTCCCCTAGTGTATCCGTTCAAGTTAACCAAGATATGAATATTGTCCTTGAGAATGGTCTCGATAGCCTGATGAGTGCTCATTCCACTAATGTCTCTGACAAGAGCCTGTAGCTCAATCTTGTGACGGTATGACGATCCATCTGAAGGAGTTGTGGCGTAACAAATGGGTCGAACTCTTGTAGTGTCGTGAAAACCAAATACTGACTGCATCAAATGGGCTAGAGGGTGGTCAACAAAGTCAGAGCTCACATATCCAACATTGAGAACTCCCCCACCACTCTCTGGGCTCTTTGGAGGTTTGAAGACATGTCTGGGCATCCAAGGTTGACGTAGAGTGTTAACAGAGATGCGTAGAGCAATCAATTGTGCGATTCCAAGCACCTGTTTGGAATCCAGAGGAAGAGTGAACGTGTGGAATGGACTGACTGTTGAAACTGCAGGAACGGGAAGCAAGGGAGGGACCTTGGGTCGAGGAAAGTGGTCAGAAGGAGCATTGGGATCAGAATACCATCGCAATTGACATAATCGTGTAGCTTCTTCGATAGCTCTGACAATCTGGAGTCCCTCTCCTTCTAGTTGGCAATTGGGGGACATGTATGGCAACAACTTGTTGATAATGTCATTGTTCAAGTCTCCTGTTGCATTGGTGATATCATGAACTAAAGAGGGACTTTTGTAGACAATACAATGACCCCAGATTCTTGCGTCCTTGAGCTGTTCGTCAACCACATCAATGAGTCGTGTGATCCAGCCAGGGGTGTTTTCGAAACACACCATTCCATTGTCATCAACTCCACAGAGTTCCAGAGATGACTTTCCTCTGCCTTTCCAAGAACAAATGGTGCTGAGACAGTTTGCAAGTCCACAAATTGCCTCTGAAAAGCTTGGGTTGGCTGCCACAGCCTTGTTGTAGTACTGAATAGCAAGATCTGTCTGTCCAGTGTCCTGGTAAGCAGCAGCTAGATTTCCGAGTGCCGTTTCAAAGCCAGAATCGCATTTGACTGCATTGAGATACATGTTGATAGCTGGCTGAAGTCGTCCTTGCTCTTTGAAAAGTGTACCTAGATTTGTGTACAGATGCGGGTGTTTGGGGTCGAGAGAAAGACCGTATTGGTAGTAAGCCAGAGCCATCCCTCTCACATGGTGGGGTTTTGAGGTGCACAGCGAATTGAGAAGGATTCCAATATTGTTTGCTGGAGAAGCTGAAGGGTTGAGAGAAAGCGATAATAAGTACAAGGAAAGAATGTCGTAAAAAGTTGGAGATCTGCTGTTGAAGGAGATTGAATGGTCTCTTTTGCCAGAGTAGATGCCGTCCTGTAGAATTTTTGCCAAATTCAGCAACGAATTGGCCATGGTGATTGTGATTGTTTGGAACAATGGAAGAACAGAAGGAGGGACAGTTACACGACCATTGTCCGAGTCTGGAGAAGAAAGCTCGTACCCTGATTCTCTGTCTTTTGTAAGTTTTCCGATTCCTGGACAATGCAAAAGTGTGAGACGTAGTAGCAAAGGAGGAAGACCCATGTCTCCATACAGTTTGAATCGGACCTTCATTGCCTTTTTTGGACTTGCAAGGAGTGCAGAAGTGATCGATACTGGTACACTTGCCATGTGGTCTCTCTCTTCCATGTACCAAGCCAACATTACGTTTGAAATGGTGTCTGTGAGCAATTCGATTTCAGAGGTTGCAATATCAGTTGTTTGGGCGGATTCAAAATTGACCATGAATTTTTTGGGGTCCACCTTTCTCCATGAGAACTGGTCAGGCCCCAGTTTGAGATGATCTGGAAGCGAGATTAGCATCACAATCTGTGCAAATACCTGAACTGCCTTTCCGATTTGTTTATTGCCGTAGTAAATGTTTCCAAGAGTGTGGTAGAGAGTCAGAAGCTTGTGCCAGGATTGGAGGGTGTCTGGGGCGATATCTTGGGCGATTGTCAAGTTGATACAGTTGCAAAGTATCGTAGCAGCTTCTTGATGTCGAGATTCAGCTACCAGGACACTTGAGAGGTGTTCAGCAGCAGCCCAGTAGCCTGGATTCGCTCTGAGGGTCATTTTCCACCAAAAGACGGCATGCTCCTTGTGTCCCGAAGTGAGCATTGTCGTGGCTTGGTTGTAGAGGGCTTCTGAGTAGTTTGGAGCAAACAGCAGAATGACCGAGTTGAGAAAGGCGCTTTTATCGAACCGTTTCATGGAGAAGGCCATGCATCCTGCAAAGAGGTATCCTTCCAAGGCTGTTGAGTAGAGTGCTCTGAGTTTGGTTTCATCCAGTGTTCCTGTTCTTGGGATATCGGTGATTATGGTGTGAACCGTTGCAATGAGGTTTTGATTCCGGGATATGAGATCTCCATCCGAATATGTAGCCTGAATATCTGTGTTAGTAAATATCGTCAAGAGATATAAAAAATAACATAAAACAACATAAAAAAAGAGCTTTTAAAATGAGAGGGGTACTCACCTGAGTCCTCGTCCACAACGCTGTCGAAACAATTGAGCAAGTTGGGGGGAGTAGGACCACTAGTAGACAAACTGATTGCACCATCGACCTTGACAAAGGTGGGTAATGGGTATGGATTGTGTCCCAGCTTGTGCAAGTCTTCTGTTGCAGCCGTAAGATCAACCAATTGAGCAATCTCCAAAATCACTCTACGACTCCACAGCTCCAGAGTCGTCACAACGGCCTGTTTGGCTGCTGCGGGGACTTGGGTCGATCCATGCACCTGCTGGGCCAGTTTCAAAACAATACCAATGCTTGGAGCCATTGCCGTCAATATGTGTTTGAAGAGAAAAGAATGGTGATACAGGCAGCAGCTTTGGATGTCTCCGCACGAGCGACAAGCCCTGTTACAAAGGACCAAACTGACACTACAATGCAGGGGATCGTGCCGCGAACCTAGAGCAAGTAGATGCAGCTTGTATGTCTATCGCTTGCCCTTTTTTCTGCGACCTTGCTCGCGTCAGGCAGTGTGCTCGCGTCTAACCCAAATTTCCATGCGGTGGGGTGTCATAGCAGGCATCTAGAGGTCGCTATAGGGGTTCGAAATGCGGTTTTCTATTACTTTCAAGGTAAATTGAATGTTGTAATTGCTCCCAAAGTGAAGAGGGGTTCATATTTGGCGCCACTACTAGTTCCTTAGTGCATCCGAAACGCTGTCCGAAAGTACATTGCTACTTTAGATCGAGTGTATGTTGGATGCTGGTGCAAGTAGCAATCAAGCAGTTTGGGCCACCAAATCGCGGTAAAAATCGATCCCCAGATAATATAAAGTGGATATCATCATAATAAGAGCCTTCAAGTCATAAATTCTTCCCTATTGGGGATATAATACAACTTCAAGACCCATAATTGACCAGCTATTAACCAAACCTAATATTCGTCTCTCATTTCAAATCATGCAATTGTCAGATATGTATAATTGCGTCACTTGTTGAAGAATGAACTGGGGTCAAACCGTTCCATCAGTCCATTCAAAACTTCTTTTGGTATATTCACCTTGTTAGAGGAGAGTATGACTGTTGGTTGCATACTCCACCTTGGGGTCAATAAAAAAGCTGTTCGACACACTACTGGTAGTTTCACCATCTTGTAATGTGACACATGATTTGCAATTCATTTATGATAATTGATTTCTCGTCATGTGGTATGCCTTCAGTATTGCCCGATTCAGCCGTCTAGACACCTGCAGCTTGACATTGCTCTTTCGCAGATCAAAAGTTGCTGTTTGGACTCTGGAATCCGTGGAACAACAGTTCATTCGTAAAGTCGTTCTTTCTGTCTTATTTTCCCGGCCACTGTTTCGACTATTTTACACATTTCTTTTTTCTTCTTTGTTCCTTCCAGATGTCTGAACTATGATCTGTCTCCATATGCATGTCTCGGGTTTCCTTAACTCAAATCAGGAGTATCATCAGCATGCACCGATTCAACTGCATTAGTAAAATAAAAAAAACGAAATAAAAAGTACAAACAAGTAATCCAGACCATTACAATTAGTCAAAAATGCCGAATTTGAACTCTTGAAATCTCCACAAGTGCCAAAACCCATGTGAAGAGACAGCCCAAGATTCGATTGCTACCTCATCATTCTTGAAGGACCGATAGTCCGCATACCGGCTGAGCACAACCATGTCAGCAATAAATGTCTCTTTTTTTGGCTGCCATTACAGCAATCCAGATTATTATGATCACAGCAACAATGTGGGACATGTAGCAAACAACTTGATCCAGTTTTCCAATCGACAGAATGACTCGTCATCGTGCTCATAGTTCACATTTAGCCGTATGTGACCTGCTGAACTTTTTGAGGGTCGATATAACCATTCCTTCAGAGCAAAGTCTCATTACATCTCGATCTTGAATGAAAAGAAGAGAAAGTGGATTTTTCTTTGACATCTGGTAGCTCTGGAGTTGCTTCCACAGTTTACTTCTGTATCTACAATATCAATAGAACAAGAAAAACTCTGACATCATTTTCGTGGATTACGACTCGGGTCACGATTCCTCTTATTTATAATACTACAAGAAATGTCTGGACTTGATATACTGAGTCTTGAAATATACTGGTACGGGTAGTTGGACATCATAAGGCGATTCTCTCGTCTGATTGACAACTCACCCTACCAAGATATGTTACGTAGATACAGTAATTAGCTGAGGATGCTACAAATACCATGATGACACCAAAATGTATTTCTTTTTATCATACAATTGCATCACCCTTATCATGGTTAGGGTTTCCAGATACAGCTGATAGTGCTTAGGGTTCAATCTAACCGAGGAGATTCTGATGGATCATACAGGGTTACCAAGATAATCCTTTCACGTGCGATATAGTATTATTATGTATGTAGCTGGTGGATTCATGTGCCAACTTCATTTCCGTGCCTGTTGAATCGATGCACATGTTAGTTGAATAAATAATATCTCTTGTCTTCTGTCTTTCCTATCTCTTTCCAATGAGTGTCAAGAATTCGTCTCGTGTCTTCTGGGCGTCTCTGAATCGGCCAAGCATGCAACTGGTGAGTGTGCTGCTTCCACTCTTTTGCACTCCTCGAGACACCATACACATGTGGGAGGCTTCGATCACCACAGCCACTCCTTGGGGCTCAAGAATCTCCCACAGAGCCATGGCCACCTGTTTAGTGAGTCGCTCCTGAACCTGCAGACGACGAGCAAACATCTCTGCCAGACGGGCAAGCTTACTGAGACCCAGGACTCGCGAGTTGGGGATGTAGCCAATGTGGATCTTTCCAAAGAAGGGCACCAGATGATGTTCACACAGTGAGAAGATTTCAATATCTCGAACAATGACCATTTCGTCGTGGTCCTCCTCGAACACAGCCCGTTTGATCACATCCTTGACATTGTCTTCGTAGCCCTTTGTGAAAAACAGCATGGCTCGGGCAAATCTCTCGGGGGTCTCCAAGAGTCCTTCTCGGTTGGGGTCTTCTCCCAGCTCCGTGAGAATCGTCTTGACAGCATCTGCAATTCGTCCCTCACGAGCCTTGGCCTCCTCTTCAGTCTGCTCAAGACGAGCTCGGGCTCCCACAGAAGGCCATGACAGACCATCAAAGTCTATGGGAGGGTTGAGGGTGTATGGGCTTGCCACTCGGGTGTTGAGAGGAGTGCCCTCCTGCTGTCCAAGATATGAGTACTGAGACAGCTTGGATCGAGACGACGAAACGGAGCTGGATCGAGTAGAAGGAAGAGAAGTGTTGACGACGGGGTGCTGGGGCTGGGGCTCGTGCGGTGCGGGAATTCGTCCATTCACCTCAGGTCGAATCGTGTTGGTCGAATCATGTCGTTTTTCGAATGCGTTGATTCGTTCGGAATCAAAACCAGACATTCTTTGTTAGACAGTGGCAAGGAGGAGGAGAGGCAAAAAAATGGAAGCCCAATCTTGAAAGAGACGATCCTGATGCTTCTTTGAACCTCAAAACAAACGGATTTGTTTGGATACTCACGTTTCTGATGATGACTGACTCCTGTCCAAAATTAATTTTTCACGATACTGACCTTGGGACATTTCAATGGTAGAGTTAGGCTTTGACCCGGGCACGTGCTCTGGGGAACGGCAACGACTAGTCCAAGAAACGGATCAGGGACATTAAAAGTGGCATTAAAAGTGTCAGTCGTGTCCTTCCAGACAACATTTACTTTATACACTATTTATTTATTCTATAATCTCCCTCAGAACCTCTCAAAATCACCCCTCCAAATGTTCATCTACTCAGTGTGCATATATACAGCGTGCTGAGTTGCACGACTACACACTCTCTGGTGTACGAATCACAAGACGTTATTACAAGTAGTCCAGATGCACGTGTCCAACGGGTGTCAGAGAATTTTCACTACGATTCCACGTTACCCTGGCTCCATTTATTCCAACTGTTTTCCTGATCTGGGTTCTGTCAGAAGAAACTCGAGTCCATTCATTCGTCCTAAAGACACACTCTGCAGATCTGTCACCGCTAGTAAATCCCGGCTAAAAGAATCGCTGTCATAAAGTCAGGCACAGAGAACTCACATACAACCACAAAAAAAACCCACAACATCTATTCAACAAATATGACTCAGTGCCCTGGATTATTAAGCATTGTTCTTTGTAGTTTAAGGTTAAACTGTTACGTCATGGAGTTAACCGAGAGCCGCACTGTTTGGTCATGTGACTGGAGAGATCCGAATCATTTAGCATTTGGTTCAAGTAAAATAGTTGAACTTTACTTGGGTTTGTAATGTACGGTATACCACCGATTTAATGTATCTGGTGAAGGTATGGTTTGTGGTAATGTGATTTTACTGACCGCCTTTTCTCCTCAGCATTTATCTCGTTCTTTCGAATTATCCGTATTTATGCGGGTTTCTGATAATCTAATCTCCTCTGTATACCTTAGTAATCACGCACGCAACCCAAAACACAGTGTTTCATCCATAAAAAACACAACGGCGTTTTTTCTCGATAATGGATTGGGAAGAAAACGAATGGGCTGACTCGGAATGGACGTCTGCGGAGCCCGTCAAGGAGGAACTAGCTGCCGCTTTTGAACCTGTTCAATCGGGTTCTCCAGCTGCCGTTCTCACCCCTGAAATTGATGATATTCACGCCTGGGAAGATGTGTTGGAAAAGAGAAGCAGTCCTCTAGTTACGGATGGAGGAGTCGATACTGCCGAGACCCTGGTTCCTTCTGAACCTCAAGCTGTCAGTGAAGCCACTTTGCAGCTACAAAAGTTGCAAATGGAGGAATCAGATGTTGAAGATGAGGTAGAAGAGAAGGTGGAGCCTGAAACAATCCCAAACGCCTTGGGCATTGCACCTCCTATCTCAATGTCTTCTATTTCCGTGGGTGATCCTCATTGGGGCAGTGATGTTGAAGATCCAGTGGCAACTACAGACCCAGCATCAGAGACAGCTACAGCAACTACGATAGCTACAACTGCAGCATTTACAGAGACACAATTGGATCTGCCGAATGAGCTAATTACACAACCAGTGTCATCTGTGTCATCTGAGGAAGGATGGGGAAAGTCCGAGACTGCAGTAAAGTCCGTTTCTCCAGTGGTTGAATTGCAAGAAGGATGGGGAGAGGTTGAAGAGGAACCGACAGCTTCTGAGGACCCGACAGCTTCTGAAGAACCAACAGCTTTTGAGGAACCAACAGCTTTTGAGGAACCGACAGCTTCTGAAGAACCTCCAGCTCTTGAACCAACAACTATTGAGGAACCAAAGTCGGAACCAAAGTTGGAAGCTCCTCTTCCTATCGAGGATGAGGGCTGGGGAGATGGAGGTGATTGGGGCGATTTCGAAGAAGGAGATGGGTTTGATGACCCTGAACCAGTTTCTGAGGAGATTGTCGCACCTTCAGTTGTCTCGGCAAAGAAGACTGCCGTTCCAAGCACACAACTGGAGTTCCCACAGCCTTTGGAAGAGCTGGTGAGTCAGCTGAGAGGATCTGAAAGTGCAGAGATTGACGAAAAGGGCAATGAAACACTCATCCTGTCGTATCGAGAAAAGTCGCGCAAGCTATACAACTCCTTGATACGGCCAAACTGTCAGTTTATCGAGTCCAAGCGAACTGCTAGTGAAGACAATGTGGTCAAGTGGAAGGGATCCGAGTTTGAAACGATTCTCAAGGGCGAAATCAAAAAGCTGCATGAAAACGACTCCAAAAGCCTCAAGCGTGTGTTCAAATTCGGCTGGAACAATGGAGGGGCAGAAAGATCTGGCTCCAGAGGAAGACCTCTTAGCATGCCTCCTCCCAAGAACAAGGACTCGGCCGTCCAGATTCCAGGCTTGTCTCGTTCGTCCACCATTTCTCGTGAATCCACAGCCTCGCCAGCACCTCCTAATGGTGGACTTACTAGATCATCTTCACTGAGAGAGCGAGGAAGAGATATGAACCGAAACAAGCCACCAGGATTGGTCCAAACAGCTATTGCTGGGGCTGTTGGCCAGAGAGTGGCCTCAAATTCCCCCTCCATGTCTCCTGCTCTCTCACCCACCTCTCCATCGGCACCACATCATCATCACCATGCTCTGAGTACTGTTTTTGGACTGTCAAAGTCCAAGAGTCACTCCAAGTCATCCTCGGTCGCTTCGGTCGCTTCGGTCACTTCTCCTTTGGACTCTCCTTTGGATTCTCCCTTGGATTCGCCTATTGGATCGCCCATCTTGACTAATTTGGCTCCCACACTGTCCCCTGCACTAACAGGAACCCCACCAAGTGGCCCAAGTCGAACTGGAACTCCGGTTAGTGTTGCCCCTCCCATGGTTGAGGAAGACAGCTTTGCAGATTTCGTCTCTGCCACTCCTGTTGCTTCTACACACAACTCTCCCATCTCTTCACCCAAAATCGGCTCTCCTGTTGCATCTCCTCTTGGATCCAAGGTGACTTCTCCAAAGATTTCCCATCCTCAGATCTCGTCTCCTTTGGCTACAAACGGAAACAATGATCCTTTCGGTCTTGATCTCTTGGGATCCAACACGAACACAAGCGCTAAGCCACAGCTCACTACTCAGCCCTCCAATGTCCTCGATGACTTTTTCACAGGGTCCAAGCCTGTTGAATCAAAGGTTGTCGCGTCTCCCTTGGATGATTTCTTCGGTTCCAAGCCATCTACCAACTCTGCTCCTGCCAAACCTGCGCAATCGCCTCTGGACGACTTTTTCACATCCCCCACTCAGAAGCCAGTTGACAATGGAGTGTTTGGATCAGCGTTGAATGGCAAGAATCAGACATCACCAGCTGTCGCAAGCGGTGACCAAATGGATGACTTCTTTGGCTCTTCTCAACCCACCACTACTGCTTCCAATGCTGGCAACAACCTCGGTACATCTGGCTCTGGCTTAGAATCTGCTCACAAGAGCTCTGAGTTTGACATCTTCAACTCCCCTGTGAACAGTACGACTCCAAAGCCTGCTGTTTCGAGAACTAGTAACGGCTCTGAGTTTGACATCTTCAATTCTGCTCCTACCATGCAAAAAACACAGCCTCCAGCTGCTCCTCTTGAGCAATCTTCTACGGGTCTGTCAGGCTTTGAGATTTTTGATAAACCGTCATCCACGCCATCCATCCAAATCGACAGCAGCCAGGCTGAAGAAGACGAATGGGGAGACTTCACAGACTCTGTGGCAACCACAAACCGACCCCGCAAGAACTCATACAACAGTGCTGGCGGAGTTTCATCCAACACCCGCAATGTACCTTCTTCTGAGGTGGCCCAATCCATCTCTCAGTCGTCTACACAGTCCCTGTTCGACACTACCTTCTTGGACACGGCTACGGCTCCGGAGAAGCGATACAAGTCCAAGTCGCCTTCTCGAGCTCCTGTGGCTCCTATGAAGCTGGCCAAGAAGCCCGCGTCGTTCGAGCTTGATATGGGTCCTCTTCAGCCTGGATCCAAGTACAAACAGCAGTCCGAAGACAAGCTGGTCAACGACATTGTCAATTCGCTGACTAATTTGGACTTTATGGCTTCCCAGTGAGGAAGCAATCATATACAATAAATTAATGCATTTAACAAGGGAAAAGTAAAAAGTCATATGTATTGGCATGTGAAGGTGGTCAATACACAGGCCTCTCTAAAATCCCATCGCTGTACGAATTTTGAAATGAAATATTTTTTCAACTATATCTGGTGAAAGGAGAACATGGCCTTTGAACATCAAGGGCAATGTGGCAGGAGGAATATGGAGGAGGAAGAGAGTGAAGTTGATGTTTGTTGATGACTAGTACCTTGTGACACATGGTTTTTCTGTAAACAGTTTTTTTACCGTCACATGATTTCTCGTCTTTTGTCTTGACTTGATTTTTAGTATTACCAGTTGACTTACATTCAATATTGGAATTATGCTTACTAATGTTATAATGAATTGAATTGTATGAGAAAAAAAAAATATATATAATTTGCTGGAACTGTATTTTCCTCTCTGTCAATGTCGAAAACTAAAATCATGGACATGAAAACGTGCCCCACCAAAAATCCAAATCCGATTATGCACTCATGTACGTCCACGGGAAGATGTGCAGGATTGGGGGTGTTGAGGAGGGGGCGGGGGAGGGGGAGGGGTAGGAGAGGTAAACTTGAGGCCAAGAGCTGGTGGTCGTTCTCTAAATTATTTTACCTCGGCTTACAGTGATCGACATGGATATAACTTACGATAAGATGAGATGGCATGTACAAGTACGATTAACGCCCCATTACAAGCATGCCCTTTTTGTCTTGTTGCTGTTGCAAGTGCATGACAAAAACATATGTTGAGAACAGCCCTGTAATCCGACAAACTTAACTGTTGAGTGAGACCCGATAGATGTCCGGAATCTTCTCTTCAGAGACAGTATGATATATATTTGAATGTGGTCTCTCCACGAGCCGAGGCCCGATCATTGAAAATTAGCCGACAGAATGTAAATCCAAAATGCGTAAGATTTGTGGGCAATCAATGATGAACTGAAGGAGTCGCCCCTACTGTAAATATGAGCTCATCATCTTATCATGCTGGCGGCCAAGACAAAGAATATGTAGCAAGTGAACTCTGCCTATCCATCGCCCTTGTGAAATCAGTTTGTACGTACCAGTACTACAAGGTGATCATTACCCCGATCGGGTAGCAGGTACTAATAGTGGTATATACAGTTTCACATTTACCGTATAAACGCGTTTTTTCTTTCCCTTTTATTTTTTGTAATTATTTGGCGCGTTTTTGAATTTTGGGAAAATTATAAAAAAATACCTAAAAAAATCTGCGTCACGTGACTTGAATGACAGCCATTATTAAAATTCTCAAAATTTTAAGTCACGTGTCGGCCGTGTGGTCTAGTAGCTATGATTCTCGCTTTGGGTGTGAGAGGTCCAGGGTTCAAATCCCTGCTCGGCCCGTCTTTTTTTGTCAATCTCATAGGGATACATTACTTTTTGAATCTCCAAATCGTACAGCACACCAGTATGATACCAGTTGGTACCGTAATAGCGGGGTCCAAGTTCTACCGTAGTACTCGTACACAAGGTTGTGGTTGGCATCATACGATGATGCAGTTGATGAGACATTTATTTTGCTGGGAAAGGTGTTTTATCGTCACGTGACCATGTGTGAACGTGATTGTTTCTTTGTAGAACCGTTGGCCCGTCGTTTGTACTTGGCATATGCCTTTTATCATGTCTTCCTTGTGTGTACAGCATCTACTCTTCCACGTGTCGTGGTCTAAAAAGTGCCAAAATATGTTAAACTTTGGGACATATTAATTTTCACACCCATATGCACCCCGGATTGTTGGGGAGGGGACAGAAGGAGGATGTGAAAGTGAGGGGTGGGCTAGAACGTCGGTAGTATGGTGGGGGGGGGGAGACGTTAGGCTTGAAAAGGGCGTTTCAGCAAGAAATATGGTCGTTAGTAAGGCGGGATTTTTTCGTTTGAATTTTCGATTATTTCTTAAATCTCCCCTCAATTGGATCCCCTCATGGTTGTCTCTGTTCTTCCTCATCCCTTGGTGCTGTAGAGCCAATAAGCTCATGTCTCAAAAGGGTAAGATCTGCACTCAACGTGAGATGGAAATGTGGATATAGAGGGAGTATATATGGATAAAATTTAACAGGTCGCGACAAGGTCAAGGTAACCCCTTTCTAAAGACAGGATAAATATCTCCAAATCGCCACAAGCAGATATATCTACGTATAAAACTGCATACTGTTGCCACCGCCACCACCACACGCATATTGCAACATCCAGCCATCATAGACACACAGGCACACTGACTGTTAAACACACCACCACCAACTCTAAACCCCTGCAATTAGTGTGGTTTAAAACACCCGCAGCCCCACTCTGTCCACACACTCAAACAACATGTCGGTCAACATTCTGCAAGACGGCCCTCTGCCCGGGGAACCGCCCAAGGGCCTCGCTGAGGAGTCCCACACTTCCACCGACAACCTGTGGGGCGAATTCAACAACTTCCGAGCAGATCCCGTCTTCTTCTTCCGTGATCTAGGCCGACATGCTCGAAGTAAGGACTGGCGAGCATACGACGACTACATTGGCCAGCCTCTGTTCTACGAAGGTCATGTGGAGGAGATTGCCGACGCGACACTCAACAACAAGGCTGTGACCGACCGAATCGAAGACCTGGCTAACTTGCGAGTGGCCAAAGAGGCCAAGGACCGCAACATGAGCGAGTTAGACAAGAAGGCTAGAAAGGCCGAGCTCGAGAAACAGTTGCGGTCTGTGGCTCGTCAGAACTTTGAGGCCATGTGCTGCCGGTTCGAGCACAAGGCCATTGTCAAGACAGTCTACTACCTTGTCAAGCAGATTTTTGGCCGAACCTACCACCAGGGACTCCATGTCAACATGCAAGAGATCGAGATGATCAAGGCCAAACAGCGAATTCTGCAGGAGAAGAGAGAGTCCATTTTCTTCATGCCCTGCCATAAGTCCCATCTTGACTACATTGCTCTGCAGGCTCTGTGTTTCCGAGTCGGTATCTCCATGCCCATCATTGTTGCTGGAGACAACCTCAACTTCACCGGCGTGGGTCCCATTCTGCGAAACCTCGGCGCCTTTTTCATCCGACGGTCCTTCAACGACGACAAGCTGTATGGCTCTGTGATCCAGGCTTACATCACCACTCTGCTGCAGAAGGGTTTCAACATGGAGTGCTTCATCGAGGGTGGTCGAAGTCGAACCGGAAAGCTTCTTCCTCCCAAGTTTGGCATTATCAAGTACGTTCTCGACGCCATTCTGTCGGGAGCCGTGTCTGATACTTGGATCTGTCCTGTCTCCACCCAGTACGACAAGGTGGTCGAGACAGAATCCTACGTTCGAGAGCTGCTTGGAAAGGAGAAGGAGAAGGAAAACCTGTTTGCGTTCCTGTCTGCTGGTTCTGTTGTCAACCTCAAGCTTGGACGAATCGATGTCCGATTTGCTGAGCCCTGGTCTGTCAAGGAGTTTGCTTTTGACTTGATCAACAAGGAGTGTGTTCGTATTGGTGTTCAGGCTTCCACCGTGGACGCCAAGAACCTGCCTGCTCCTATCCACCAGCGAATCCTCCGATCCGTTGGATACAAGGTTCTCAACGATATCAACAAGGTGGCCATTGTCATGCCCACTTCTCTTATTGGTACCGTGCTGCTAACCCTCAAGGGATCTGGTATCTCTCGAGGCGATCTCATTCGACGTGTGGACTGGCTCATCAAGACCATCAAGCTTCAGGGTGGTCGAGTTGGATCTTTCGGAGCCAAGACTGAAGACATTGTTGATAACGGCCTGACCGTGCTGGGCCCCCAGCTTGTGTCTGTTGAGTCCAAGGGTCTCATCGAGCCCATCTACTCTGCCAAGGACACCTTCCAGCTGTCGTACTACAGAAACCAGGTGATTCATCTGTTTGTTTCTGATGCCATTGTCGCTGTGGCTCTGCATTCGCTCATCAAGCGATACCAAAACGGCAAGGTTCTTCCTCGGGTCAACATCTCCGATCTCATTGTCCAGGTGCAGTTCCTTTCGAAACTGTTCTCCGGAGAGTTCGTGTATGGTATTGATGGTATTCAAACCAACCTGGAGCACACTCTTGCTTCTCTGCAGCAGATGGGCGTCATCGAGTGCTCTCCCGATCTCAACTGTGAGCAGGGTGTGGGACACATCACCATCACTCTCGAGGAGATTGACCGAGACCGACAGACTCTGGAGTTCTTTGGTTTCCTTCTGTGGCCTTTTGCTGATGGTTACTGGCTGGCAGCTGTGGCAATGTTTGCCCTGGTCCCCACCGAGGCCGACTACGAGGCCCGGGCCAAGTACTTGCTCACCGTTCCCGACTCTGCTCGAATCACAGCCACCAAGGACCCTCTGACTCTGTGGGTGCAAGAAAAGGAGCTCATCAACCAGGCTCAGGTGCTTGGTAAGTCTCTGTACCACCAGGGCCAGATCAACTACTACGAGTCTGTTAACAAGGAGATGATCAAGGATGCTCTGACCCAGTTTGTTTCTGAGGGTATTCTGCTTGCTCGACGATCGTCATCTGGTCGATCTCCTCTTCTTGTGGCCATCAACCCCGACTGGCTGCCCTCTCGAGCTATTCGAAAGCTTGACGCCTTCAACAGACTCAACACTGGTCTGGACACTTCCACTAATGTGGTCCAGGTCGGAGAGATCACCCCCGCTGGCAAGCTGTATGACTTCTTGGAGGCCATTTCTTACGGTCGACGAAAGGTGTCACAGCGAAACATTACCGACATGCGAGTCATTCGAATGGCTGACAACTTGGCCCAGGATTTCACCACTCGGCAGCTCATGTCTATCGACGAGGCTTCGCGGCCTCTGGACGATGCACTTGTCAAGGTCTCTGGTGGCAAGGGCAAGAAGCGAGGCGGCAAGAAGAATTCCAAGATTTAGGAGATACTATATAATTGTTTATTTATGTTTGATTTTGATAAGATTGTGAGTTGTAGTTGTGTTTTTCACTTGGCAGGTTGCAGACCATGACGTATAACGTCACTGTGGTAAACTCCTCGTTTATTTTTCTTTTATTCAAGGGAAATGCAAATTAAATATATACAGTAATATTGTAGTCCTAAGGAACGCTCATCCATTGTTCATCATCCTTCAGTCTCAACGAGCTCGCACGCGATCCTAGAACAACACTTACTGCGGGGAATACATCAGCCTTAGGATGGACGAGTCGATGGGTAGTTGCTACAAGTTTTCCTTTGATGAATCCCTGATCCAGCAGAGCCACTAGAATCGCCTCCACCTGCGTTGATGTCAAGTTTGGACTCTCCCCTGCCATAATTTGAGGAGCCATAACTTGTTGGGCATAACCTCCCTGTCGTGTAGCGAAATCCAGGCCTTGGGCAACGGCACTGTAGTCGATGGCGGGTTTACCCTGGGAAACCGACCACTCGTAGATGATCTTTAAAGATCCTCTATTAAGAAGCGTGAATGCACGTGACTTGAGAAGGACGTAGATATCTCTATCAATGAACCAGTCTCGTGAGTTTTCTAAAGCCTCATAAAATCTCGTGTGATTTCCCTGCTTCAATGCCATCACAAGTTCTCCGTAGACATTGTCAAGGTTGAATTGTTGTAGCAGTTCTCTTGTAGGAAGGATACCCAGAAGCAATGAAGCTGCAACGAGATGCTTGAGAATGAGTCTCTTATTGGGCGACTCTGTGTAGCACTTATTCCAGGACCAGTGCAAGTGAATGTATGCATTTTTGAGCTCTGACTTGAGCCAGAAAAATTTGCCGAGGCAGAACCGGTACTCCACTTGCTGAGACTTTGGGTATTCTTTGAATTGAATGCGTGCTGTGGACATGTTGGAAAAGACATTGGCACACAATGTGGGTTGTCGAATGTGGAAATATACTCGACAGAGCAGACATGCTAGATGTAACATGATACTTTTCCTGGTGAACGGGAGATCGCTGCGTTCTGTTCGTATGGAGTTGAAAATTCGCAGTAATGGCGTAGCAATGTATTCGGATGTTGGATACTCCATTGCAGCTTTATTCTGGGCCAGGTTGTGTTCTTTGTCGTACTTGAAAGCTCCTCCAACCACGTATCGTGCCCATACCGCGACTGTATGGGTTAGACAAACTCCACGGGCTGAGGAGAATGCCACTTGCAAGTTTGTGAAGGTGTTGACTACCAGATCAAAAGAGTTGAACTCATTGTACGGATCGAAATCACGAATCAGTCGAATGTAGCTACCCACAAACTGCTCGAAACCACCCCAATCTCCATTGTATAACTGGGCCTGCTCCACTGTAGCGGAGATCTGGTTGTCAGACCAGCCCTGTACTGAGGCCTGAAGTACTGCTGTGTTGGAGGTAAGAAGAATCGGAGTGAATATCTCCGCAAACTGCGTGGATTGAACATCAGGATTTATCGATTGGTCATTGGTGAGACTTGCCAAACCTGATAGAAATTCCTGTGCCATTGTGTGTGTTGGCCGAATACCAGATTGTAATGTTTGATCTGGTGCATTAAATAAGAACCTTAAAATAGTTGATGTGGAAACTGGTTTGAATAAGGAGGTGTTGAACAAAACCTAAAAGGCTGCTTCACACGTCCCACGTCCAATCTGGCAAAAATAAGCTCAGTGACTAAGCTGCTAAACTAGCTTCGTGACTAGCATCAACCAGACGAACCACCATTTTTCAACCATTATGGAATTCGACCGTTCTCAGATATTTGCGCCTGTGAAGGCAGACACAGTTCCTCGATTTGCACAAAGACCTCGACCCGCAGCTCCTGGTCTCCTGGATCAGCTCCCCAGCACGAATATTGGCGGAATCAAAAACAATGACCGGCTGAGAATCCTGGTACGAGGAGTACCTGACCATGTGTCCTCAGAGGAAGTTGAAAAACATCTAATCAAGCCATTTGAGGACCTTGTCGACTCGTGGTATCTTGTTCGGCAAGATTTCGTGGCTGATCTGGACTTGGATCTCGATCAAGAAAACCCCACCGAGAGCTGCACAAGAGTCTATATTCAGCTACACAGCAGAGAAGGCGTTCAAAAGTTCCATGCCAGTGTTAATGGCGATTTTGGTATTGCTGATAACTGGTCTAAGAGCCCCAACAACGACTCTGACACCGAAACCATCTCCGACAACATACCTACTCCTCTGCAGGTGGAGTATTCGCCTCTGTCTTACTTTACGCCCAATGCTACCACAACTGAGATCATGGCAGGCACCATTGAATCCGACCCTCTGTATATCAAGTTTTGCGAGAATCCTGACCAACTGTTGTTTGAAGGAGGCGAGGGACGAGTTCTGGAGCCTGTCATCGCTCCGACGGAGTTTGAGGTAGATAGCATTGTTCCTGTCGGAGTTCCTTTAGCTAAGATCGAAATCCCCGAGAACGAGCGAGTCACTTTACCCGAGGAGAAGAAAAGCAACAAAAAGAAGGGCAAGAAGGGTAAGAAGGAGAAGGAGAAAAAGCTCGACAAGGCTAACGATGGAAAAGATGGCGGACAGAAGGAGAAGGATTCTACGCGAGGGGCTTCGGGTGACTCTAACCGAGAAGGAACGCCTTCTGAAGACAAAAAGAAGAAGCGGTCTAGAAAGAAGAAGCCAGCAGCTGGCGAGGGAGCCGATGGAACTGCATCACCTGCAACAGCAGCAAACAGAGCACCATCTGATGCTGAATCCGCTCTTCTTTCTGATACCCTCTCCAATACTCCTGCTCAAGGTAAACCGAAAAACAAGAAGAAGAAGGCTCGAGAGCCCACAGCTCAACGTGAACCTTCTCGTGAATCTCCAGCTCCTCGAGAAACACGCGAATCTACACCCAAAGAGCCTCGTGACCCTCAGGCCGCTAGAAAACCGAAGAAAAAGAGCGACAAGCCCAAGAAGGACTCTAAGATTGAAGCCAAGAGCGACTCAAAGTCAGACGTCCGACCCAAGCAACAACCAGGTAAAGAGAATCGGCCAAAGGCTCAACCACAATCACAGGCTACCATTTCTGTCCCTCAGACTACAAATCAGAGTCCTGATTCACAAAACGGAGCCGATAAAGCGGCCCCCAAGAAGAAACGAACCCGAACCAAAAAACCTGCTGCCAATGGGACTGCAGCGACTCCATCTGGCAATGCTTCATCTGCACCTACTCCCCAGTAGATACAAGCACTGTCATGCCTTTCATCTTTCTGAAAGTAATTGTAATATAACATTGAAAATAACATGAATATTGTACTGTGCTGTTATTGAAGTCTCAATGTGCAACCATTCATC
The DNA here is from genome assembly GCA_900518995.1 of Yarrowia yakushimensis. Lineage (NCBI taxonomy): Eukaryota > Fungi > Ascomycota > Dipodascomycetes > Dipodascales > Yarrowia > Yarrowia yakushimensis. The sequence goes on from ULGW01000005.1 coordinate 848,683, forward strand.
CCAACTAAATTATGTACTAAAAGTCCAAGTAAATGGTTAGGATCCCCCACTTCTATACCAACCCTAACCTTTAAAGCTTAATAGTGATAAACCTCTCAATCAGCAACGGCACGCATAATCGTGTTGCGCATCTCCAGCAAGACCCTGACTCTCTCTCATCGACATTTCGGCCACATCGGCGTCACAGCGCACACTCTACAATACATCTCATGAGTCAGACCAGCTCTTCAGCAACTCCGGTAATCTCACAAACGCTAAATCACAGATCCTGTGTCTACAAGTGCTCTGGTCAGATTCCTCCCCTCCTAGCAAACTGTGCAGTTTCCGTCTCAAACTCTGTGCTTTTCATGCACGGAGGCTTCGATCATTTTACAGATGAAGTAAGCGATAAGACTCATCTGCTTGACTTGGCCACATGGACTTGGAGTGAAATGGATGCACCTCCTGCAGCTCAAGGGAACATGATCCCTCCTGGATTGTGTAACCACACAGCCACAACGCTGAAAAATGGCCTGATATGCATATTTGGTGGAGAACAGACAGATGGATCGGTTAATGGACGCATCTTCTTGTTTCACACCAAGAAAAGGGCGTGGGTGGATAGCTCGATATTGCCTCAGGCGCCACATGGAAAAACTCGTCATTCCGCAGCTCTGACATCTGATGAAACATGTTTGTATTTCACTGGTGGAAGTGACCCTGATCCGTCTCTGTGTTTCAACCTCGTCACAAACTCATGGTCTCTAGTACCTGAAATTTCTCTCACCAGCTACGACCATACCAGCGCAATTATCGACAATCGGCTTTGGGTCTTGGGCGGTTTGGTAATGTCGAATCTCAGCAAAGACCGGGTACAATGGTTTAATCTAGACCCGTTTGGGGGTGGCTGCTCAGCCATAGTCAGCAAAGGTTCAAGGGTGAGCCCAAATATCTGCAAGGTCGGAATGAACGTGTCAGGAGCATACAAGCATCGTCTTTACAACATCAATTGTTCGTCTGAGGCTATGACCAGCAAAAACGTGACCTTGTCCGTTTTTGACACGCAAGCAATGGCCTGGGTAAACGACCCCCTTGATCCAGCGGAAACTGATACTGAAAGTGACGATGACGATGAAATCCCGGATTACAGATGGTTTGGTGGTGCAACATGGGACGATAAAGCCGTCATCTGGGGTACTCTGGTTCCTGACTCTGTTGCTCCGATAGATGTATTCGACCGAACAAGTACACACATGTTGGTGGTGAGACTTGGTGGAATAGATGGCGACGGGAAAACGCAGAAAGTTGGTATTACCAGTGAGTTTTCAGCTCTGCTGGACTCTGGAGAATACTCTGATTTTGCCATCACTGGCCTCCAAGACGAATTGTGGAAAGGTAAACCCGAATTTTCTCGGCTTTCAGCCTCGCGGAACAAGAAATTTAAGGGAGATGCCAGCATCACCTCATCAATGTCAGTATCAACTACTGACCATCCTCCTCCATATCCAGCAAATCCAGCTTCCCCACACCTCGTGAACTCTGATTCTTACTCCTCTGGCTATGATTCCGACGTTCCTCACGAAGAAACGACCATATCACACGCCATCAAAGTACATTCTGCTATCCTGGTTGCTCGATGGCCATATTTCAAGAGTCTTCTTGATTCTGGCATGTCAGAGGCTCAGAGCAGGACTCTACATATTAACGAGCCGATCAGGTGGATCGCCCCGTTGATCAGATGGCTCTACACAGACAATTTGGAACCCGAAGTATACGAGAATTATGAAATTATGACGGGTATCCTCACCCTTGCACGAATCTACTGCTTGCCTGTCCTGGAATCTATATGCCTCAACCATCTTCAGCGGCCACTATTTACTACTCCTGATGAGGCCTTGTTGGTATGGGAACGTATCTACGATTGTGGAAATGAAAGTACCAGTCAGGCTGTTGCAATTTGGTGCTATCAATATCGTCGACAGATAGTGGAAAGCAGTGGGTTCAGAGCTCTTACAAAGGACAAAGTGACAGCCCTGCTACAGCAGATGTTTGATGCCGAAGATTCCAGCAAGAATATGTCTTGAAAAGTCTTAAAAAAAATACTGCAAGACAATGTATACTCCAGAGGTGGTGTAGACACTGGTTTTAGTATTGTTAAACCGACCCCATAAAATAAGTTCAGATGATGTATGATATACGTTATCGTAATATGAAAATATGCACTCCTCTGAAAAATATGCACTCCTCTTCCCCTTGGACGAGAGTACTTCTTGTACTGCAAGCTTCACACACTACCGGCTCTATGTTTCACTACTGCTACAAGTCTCCACCACCACATTGTTAATTCAAGTAATATATTCAAAAAAATTACCTATAAAGTGAAGCTCTGAGAAAGTACGAGATCTCTGCTGGAATGGCCAATAAAGATCTTGTATTCTCCTCGTTGTACCCGCCAGCTTTGGATCACAACATCCCACACAGCCAGATCTCGCCAGCTCAGATCATATTTCGTCACCTGCGACTCTCCGTCCGCCAATACCGGCGACTTCTCGAACCCTCGAAGCTGCACCTTGGGTGAGTCCACCACTGTGTCGGGAAACGAAACATACAGTTGGGAAACCACTCTTCCGGAAAATGGACCGTTGTTCTTGGTGGTATGCGACACTGTAGCTACAGTTTTCCACAGTTCTGGATTTCCACCAATCCCTCCAGAAGCCAGAGATACGAATCCTGTCCCGTTCGCAAAGTGGTAGGTCGAGTTTGCAACATCTTGAGGAGGCAGTCCTTTAGGAGGTGGAATCCGCAGACTCTTAGTACCAGTGATTGAGTATCCTGAAAAGGAACCATTCTTCAGCCAAGGGTAAACAAAGCCATTGAGGGGCTTGAACCACGATGGCATATACAAGTCGTCGGTCACATTCTTGATTGATGGGAGCTTTTCAACAGTCACGGTCGTGGCGGGTGAGAGCTGTTCGGAAATTGTGTCAACTGAAACATCCAAATCAGTGAAAGTGAAATTGGAATAAGATAAGCCGTATCCAAACTCGAACCTGGGAGTCTTGTTGAACTTGTCGAACCATTTGTAGTCGATGTAAATACCCTCTTCAAAATTGGCTTGGGGGAATCCATCCGAGGGGACTGTTGAAACGATAGGGATGTAGTCAGTTGTATTCTTCGCAATGGTGTAAGGCAGCTTTCCGGAGGGGTTGACATCGCCAAAAATCACATCAGCAATTGCCTTTCCGCCGTAATCACCAGCTGGGCCAGTCAATAAAACTGCGCTGACATTGGGGTGGTTGATCCAAGGCTCCATATCAACAGGACCAACCGTAGTGACAACCACGATTGTCTTGCCATGGCTAGCCACCGTATCAATGAGCTTGTCTCCGTTATGCCACAGGCTGACGTTGTTTCTGTCTCCCAGGTTGCCATCCACAACTGCGTCTGCTTCGCCTGAATTAGAGAGAACATACACCACATTCACATCAGATTTCTGGGCAATGATTTGAGGCAAAGAAAAGTCCCATGATTCAGTTGTTCCAGTCACATCAACACCTTCCTGAATTGCCCGTCTTCTGAGCGCCTCAAAAGGACTTTGATACTCCGTAGGGTAAGCGGATCCACTACCCCAGCCAACAATGAGGGGACCATCTGAGCAAGCCATGTTCGTGCAGACCGGCCCATCTGTTCCAATCTGAGAACCCGCACCGAAGACACCAATGCTGGATGTGTTGGTCAGAGGCAGAACACCATCATTGCGAAGCAAAACCACTGCAGCCTGAGCGCCTTCGAGCGCGACACTCGATGAAAAGGCATCTCTGGTATCAATCTCGTAGTTGACAATCTCCGGGATGAAGCTGTTGTTGTTAAGAGGTAGAGGGTTAGGATTACCGATAATATCATTGGAGTAGTAATCAAAGTTGGGCTCACGATCATTGCTCAATCCAAGATAAGTCATGGCCGTCAAAATTCGTAGCACCATGTCATCCAACCGAGATTCGGGTACTGAACCGTTCACAACCATCCTTGTAAGTTCTTCTCCCCAAAGAACACTTCCGTCGATGTTGTTTCCTGGCATAGTCATATCCAGTCCTGCGAGAGCATTTGACACACCACCTTCCTGTGCTAGCCAATCGGACATTATGAACCCTGGGAAACCGAGCTCAGATTTGAACTTTCCATTGATCAAAGCACTGTTCTGGCAAGCTTGGGTTCCATTCACCAATTGGTAAGAGCACATTGCAGCAGCTGCACCAGCTTTCACTGCATCTCCGAATGGCCACAAGTAAACCTCATTCAATGTTCGGTCGTCAATGTTTGAGGAAAGTTGTGCTTTCAAGTTTTTAAATCCAAACGTCTGCCACTCACCAAGTTTCCTGAAATGTTCCTGCTCGTTTCCAATCAGATGTTTGATGGTAGCAATGACATTTTCTCCCTGAATTCCCTGAACAGCATCGGCAGCCAGTTTTCCAGAAAGGTAAGGATCATTGGTGAAACCCTCCCAGATTCGACCTCCTGCAGCATTCCTTCCAAGTGGCCCCACAACTGGTCCGAGAAGGACATCGATACCCTTCCGCTTTGATTCGCGTCCCAACGCTGTGCCTCGCTTGAAGTTCAATTGACGGTCGAATGTAGCCCCCATAGCAATTCCACAAGGGAAAACAGTAATGTGGCTTGTCTGAGAGATTCCCACGGGTCCATTGTCCAGGCATAGGCCCTTGATTCCGAGTCGGGGTGCTCCTCCAGTGCTGCCCACACAAATGCTTCCTCCCAGACCAGATCCAGTGGTGATGTTGACTTTTTCAGGAATGGAAAGCTGAGCTAAGAGTTCCAGAGAATGATTGAAGGCACGTCTCCAGCTATCACTGGCTTGGAGGGTTCCCACTTCGGGAGTAGGATACCAGTCGGGAGAAGAAACGGCCAGAACTGCCGTAAGCAGAGCAAGCACAAAGAATTGAGCAAGTTTAACCATGGTAGTGATCGGTAGGTGAGTGACTCAGATGCAGGTGAGATATGTGGGTTTTTATTCTCTCAGCGCTTTTCACTATGATCTTCCAGTATTGTGAGACTACTTTGCGCTCCGTGGAGGTCGTAAGACAAGTTGTCTGAAAGTAGCGGGACGAAATCGTTCATTGGTCATCAAACCACGTGGTTCATATAAACGGCGTTGCGTTAGATCGATGAGGAGGTTTGGAACTCTTAATAGTGCCGTTTTATGTCTTTCCATGGAAAGTAAATCCTGTGTGAATGTGTTATTTATTGCTGGGAGAGGTCTGTCAAATCCGAACACACAGACGATCGATGAGGTCAATTCCCGTTGGTGGGTTTCTACAGAGCATAAGACGCTATTAGAAATCCTAGGGGTGCTCGTATGTAGTAACACTCAGTCTTTGCCACTCCTGTTTTTTTTTTCCTTTTTTTCTTTTTTTTTCTTTTTCTTCTTCTAGGGAAATACATTAAGCTTTATATTAGAAGACATGCATCCCCCAGCATATTGCAGCCAGTCCCATCTACATTGCCCCACGTGTAAATAACTTCCTGTTAATTAGTTCTTGATACAGTAATATCTTAACTTACTTCCTCTTTACAATTGAAGTCTTGCTGCAGCTGGTAAGATGTCCAAGCCATTAATAGCTGAGAATAAATTTTCCCTAGAATCAAAAAAATCCGTACCACCATGCATTGTATTGTACTTGTGCTGTAGTCTAAGAATTGGATGTGTTTAATAATCCTATGCAGGTGCTTTAATACTGGAAGAGAGATGGGCGGCCTGGGTGGATCTGCTGTGGACTGGTCCATAGTCTACGCCGCTTTGACCATTTAGATCACACTACAAATACAATATAAGCAACATTAAATTCCCAATTTCGTAAAAATTTCTTTTTTTTTCTGTTTTCTTTTTATTCAAGGAAGATGCAGCCACGACCCGCTTTCGGTATCTGTGAGGTGATAGTTCGCACCTCTCTGGTGCTCTTCGGGTGCTACTGGTATGTCTCCAGAGGTTTCCCCCTTACCGGTAGCTCCGTCAGGAGCAGAAGAGCTATCCCCCTGACCCACAGGAGCAGGGCTGGCAACACCATCAGACGGTTCTTGAGTAGGAGTCCGAGCAGCGACACCATGGTGTCTCACTTGTGTCATCCCTGAACCACAAGTATATTGTGTGAGTAGATACGGTTATCTTCGTAAGCTTCTCATTGCACATTGCACTAGTACAAGCACTAGAGAGACATGCGGATATCGTGGAAGTGTCTATTAGCTGTATGGCACTCCTAATCTGCTTGGCGTGCCTAGATTGGAGCAAGCTGGTGAGGAGCCAAGAACTCGGGACCTTGAAACGAGACTGATCGGCGAAGAGTAAGATCATTGAATATGAATAACCGATAGAAGTATAATTGTAGTACAAACAAGTACTGTACGAGTATCTTTACTGTACCATGTGAGAGGAGAGTATGATATCTGGTACTGGTGACCACAAGACACGTCGGTAATATATATTCATTAAATGAGAACTGCAATAAATAGAGGAAGGGCAGCAAGAGCAAGGGCACCTTCTGAAGTTGCAGCCACATTGGCCTGAGCAGGGAGTGAAGTCTGTTCGCCAACTTGTGCAGGAGCAGGTACTGAGGTCTGTCCACCAGCTTGCGCAGGAGCAGGCACTGAAGTCTGTCCACCAGCTTGTGCAGGGGCTGCTGAGGTCTCTCTGGTTTTGCAAGTTGTAACGGTCACTGTGGCAACTTTGACTGTTCCATCTGGTATGTTGCTGGAAACAGAGAGCTGTTGAGGATTTCGTCTCTGAATAGAATCACGCTTGTGAACACCTCCAAAAGACTCCGAGTCTGCTCTGAATGGGTCGAGGGTTTTGGCTACCGCCATGGTTGCAAGGAGAGAACGAGTGAGGGAGATGATTTGCATGATTAAAAGAGCGTCAAGGGTCGGAAGTTGTCTAAATCTAGGTGCATCTTCGTTACAATATATACTGTTGTTGGCTGGGCCACCCAAAAATACTGTGGTTGGCTGGAGCCACCCATTCGAGACACATCGCCCTGCAACCGTTGAACTTTATCTACGATAGTGGAAGAATCGAAAGTCTAATGTGGAAGAGAGATCTGGGACTGACTTTTTTTAACATTCGGATCCTGTGCAAATATTGTCGCTTTCAGTGGATAAATTTTTACATCATAAAGACATGAGCTCGGTCAAGATTAATAACAGTGACCTCTTAGAACCATTCGCGTGACGTTTTCTGATTCAGAGGCTGGCTGCCACTCCCAAAGCATCTTAGCGCCGATCTTCGGCTCTATCCATCGACAAACGATGTACCGTATCGGAAAGTGTTGTTTCGAGCGAGATATCCAGCCTTCAAAAGGAGGGGAAGAATCGCATCTAATACCCTCATCAATTGTTACAGTTTATGGGAAAATGTTACGTTAATTACTGGTACATTACCAGGTACGATACATACGTACCAAACCTGGATTGTGAGCCTAATGACCACATTGTGCTGTTCTCATGCTGAAAGGTACAATTAGAGAAGGAAATGCGTACATAATGAAGATAGTGTCACATTCTCTTGATTCACGTATACTTTGGGGTGGATTACCATTTCAGGTAATGCAATTGCTCCCCATTATCGTGAAACAAGACAAGTTAATGCTGGGACTGATAAGTGGGGCTGGAAGCATGTCTCTATAAAGCATCGCTCGACAAACCTTAATACCAGAACGCGATATCATATTTTTAGTATTGGGCACACTGCTTGTGTGGTTCAAACACCCCACACTTTTTTCGGAGAGAGAAAATAACATCATTGTCATCACTTTCATGTGCTTACATTCGCCTACAGACATCATCTCAAACTACCAGTAATGAATGAAAACACATGATAATTAGGTGTTTACTTACGATCACTGGTGTGTTTCAATACTGTACTGCACTTGTAACACTTCTACTTGCTTAAATGTATGTAAATTACTTAAGCGCATACCCCATTGTTAACCATCCAACAGTTCCACCTTTTCGAACCATTCCCTGGCAGCCCTAATATTAGTCACAATAACGGATCCATCATCGTCACAGAAAGTGCCTTCATGGGCTTCTCTGGGAGGCATTACGACCATGATGAATGTGTTCCCAGTGAGGTTGTCGATATAAGCCGAGCAATTGTGGCCATGCAAGGTCAGCCTTTTGAGCTGTGATTTCATTTTGGAACAGCTCTGTTTGTAGGTTTTGATGATGTTGGAGATCTTTTCGAAACGCTTGGGGTCAAGATTCTCGTCGCCTTCTGCAGTGGCAGATGCGTGAGAGATCACCAAAAACGTAGTTTTCTCAAACAATACTGCTTCTTGTGCCTCAGAAATATCTGCGAAAGACTTGAGATGGCTCTGGATAGCAGACATATTGGGAATCAGCGAACAGACAATACTGGACCAAGCCTTGTACAGCGATTCGTCCCAGATGGATGTCTGGAAGCCTCTAATGGTGAACCCAAACGGCACGGCATGCTCCTCCAGGGTTTTCATCATGGTGTTGAAGATCTCATCACGCTTATTGAGTTGCATGAGATCCATTTTGTGTAGCAGGACAAATACCTTTGCGTCGGGGCTGAACTCTCGCAGGTTCTTGATGCATTTCTGAAAGATGTCGATGTCCTTGGCGAGCTTTTTCGAGCCCACGTCAAAGACATGGATCAGAACCTCCACCATGCGGAATATGTGATCTTTTTGTGTCGAAAAATAATTGTCGATGAAAACATCCTGACCTCCACAATCCCACAAGTTCAAGGTCATGTGGCCAAGAAATCGCAGGTGTGAATGCTCAACATCGATTGTTGCGCCCAGGCGCCGCGTGTCAAAAGCCGAGTAGTTGCTGAAAATGATTGATCGCATCGATGACTTGCCGGAGCCAGACCGGCCCATGAGCAGGAGCTTTTTTCGAGAACTGCCTGCCATTATTATCGGTGTCGCAACAGCTGGGTGTCTGGTGTTGGAGTACACTGCAGATAACCCATATGAAGATTAAGGTTGGGAGCTGGGAGAGCTATTGTGGGGTGGCACTGATTACTGTAAGATACCCCGATGTTTCATAGCACACCAATGGGCCCTGTTTAAAATATAAGAGCTGTGCTAACGACTCTCTTCAATGCATTTCTAGTTGTTTCACAATCTCTTTTTTCCTTATTTGCTGACATTGTGCACGAATGGATACCTGTTGTTATATGCCTTTTTACTTACCAATACGCTCAGCAGCTAATTAAAGTTGTTGAATTGTATATACAAGTACAAGTACAAGCACTTGTACTGTAAGATACTTGTGATAATACGACAAGTATCGTAACTTGGTACATTTACTTGTACTTGTAGAAGCTCTTGGCCATTGATCCCGTTCCCACCAATTTGGCTCTACTTGAAGACTCCTCATTAGAAGTACGGGTAAAAAACAAATGCAAGGTGGCACTGTAACCGATTCATGCTACAAAGTACGTACTGGTACTTGTATTGTACCTTGTACTTGTACATATAATTATAGTCGAACACATTCTGTACTTCTCTCCTCTTGCTATCGTATCGGTGATATCTTACCGGAGTACAAAGGAGGCCACCAGCACCGTATGGCCCTAGCATAGGATTTACTGTACTTCCACTCCTACCGAACTCCTGCGAATGCGGGTGGAGACAACACGTCCACTCTTGGAAAAAAGATCCCAATAGCTATCTCAACACAAAGAAGCAACAAAAATTCCCTTGTTGTGGATCTCAAGCGAAGCTTGAAAGTTCAACTAATCATGTCTTGTTTGTCGTAAATTTTGAGAGCGTGTTACCTACGCCTATCGTTCTGTTCGGGTAGGTCGTGTTTAGTTTAAGGTATGGCCTGCTCCTCTGAAGCTAAATATTTGGCGTTTAGAGTTCAGGGACATAAAGTCCCTACAAATCCCATAGTTCGTCAACCTCGTACATCCACTCTCAGCCATCATGGGAAAACTCACTGAATTGCTCTTGCACCCTAGCGAGCTGTCTGCTGCTATTCACTACAAGCTGTGGCGTCAGCCTCTGCACCCCCGGGATATTTCCAAGGAGTCCACGGAGATGCGACGATGCTACGAGCTTCTTGCCGTTTGTTCGCGATCTTTTGCAGCCGTTATTAAAGAACTGCATCCTGAGGTGCGAGACGCCGTGGTGATTTTCTATCTGATTCTACGTGCTCTCGATACGATTGAAGACGACATGACTCTGTCGCGTGATGTGAAGATCCCAATTCTTCGAGACTTCATCAAGTGCATGAAGACACCTGGATGGAAGTTCACGGACTCGGATCCCAACGAGCCAGACCGTGTGGTGCTCGAGGAGTTTCCCGTGGTTATGACTGAGTTCAACAAGCTCAAGCCCAAGTACCAGGAGGTGATCTACGACATCACCGACAGAATGGGCAACGGCATGGCCGATTACGTCATTGATGATGACTTCAACAACAACGGCGTGGACACCATTGCCGCTTACGACCTGTATTGCCATTATGTCGCAGGTATCGTGGGTGAGGGTCTTACCCGAATCACCATTCTTGCTGATTTCGGAACCGATGTGCTGCATGAAAACCCTCGGCTCCAGGAGTCTATGGGCTTGTTCTTGCAAAAGGTCAACATCATCCGAGACTACAGAGAAGACATTGACGTTAACAGAGCATTCTGGCCTCGAGAGATCTGGCACAAATATGCCGAAGAGATGCGAGACTTTAAGGACCCCAAGTATACCAAGAAGGCCCTGCATTGCACCTCCGATCTGGTTGCGAATGCCCTCGAACATGCCACAGAATGCCTCGATTACCTCGACAATGTCACCGACCCCTCAACCTTCACTTTCTGCTCCATTCCTCAGGTCATGGCCATTGCTACCCTTGACTTGGTTTACCGGAACCCCGATGTTTTCCAGAAGAACATCAAATTGCGAAAGGGGACTACTGTCAGCCTGATTATTGAGTCCAGCAACATTTCTGGTGTGTGCGACATCTTTACCCGATACGCCCGAAAGGTGTACAAGAAGTCTGACCCCAACGACCCGAACTACTTCCGAGTGTCTGTTCTTTGTGGCAAGATTGAGCAGCATGCTGCTCTTATCAAGAGACAGCGAGGACCCCCCGCCAAGACCATCGCACAGCTGGAAGGTGAGCGTAAGGAAATGGCGCTGTCGCTCATTGTCTGTTTGGCAGTCATCTTCTCTATGTCTGGACTCATGGCTTACATCGCCTACGTGTCTGGGTTCAGATGGTCCCCCCGAGATATTTTCGACTCGAAGATGTTCCCCTTGAAAGATTAGAATGAGTGGGAATGCTCTGTAGTGGTTTCGCTACCTGCAAAGTCGTACCGATAAGGACTATCCTTGGTAAACCCAGAGTTACAATAAGCAGTATTTAGTAATCAATGACGTTTTAGGATATCATTATTGGGTGCACGCTCTCTGTATTCCCATGATGTCACATCCACTGAGAGATGTTCCTGTGTTGTGTGTATTACAGCACAGCCTTGACATACATCAACCCCTAAGTATCAATGGGAAGTACCTACGCGTATTTCGTCAATAGCGAAGAGTTGTATAATCCGTTGAAGCCCTCGCAGAAGTAATTACACCATGGTGGTACACCTGACCAGTCACCTACATGCTTCTTTCGCATCACGTGGTAACTTAGCTCTGGCGTTGAGTAGGAAAACGGTCCTGAACTCAAGAAAAATGATCCAGACACAAGATTGTAAATCTCACAGGCACCAACGGGTGTGTGTGTGTGTGTGTGCTCTAACGCGTTCTGATGCCAGTTAGGATTTTCTTTTGTAATTGTTCTAATCACGTGAGTCTGTGGTGGTTGATGGTAATCCCGCCAACTCAAAATTAGCTAGGGTAAGCCAAGCCTGCAGAGTCTAAACCTAGTTTGGTCTCCCAACATGGAGCTCCCTGCATTATCTTGTATGGCCACTCGTGTCACTTCCACGATACCTGTCAATTGGACAGACATTTGAGCTACATCTTCATCTGATCGACAAAAACAGCGGCACCTTACGACACTGGCATGATCGACTTGGGACTCTCTCGGATCTCGCGGTTGCTCAAACTTCTCGGAAATCCTCAAAACAGATTTAAGGCAGTCCATGTGGCCGGCACAAATGGAAAGGGCTCGATCTGTGCTTATATTTCAACAGTCCTGACTCTCTCGCATATCAAAACGGGTCGTTTTACATCCCCTCATCTCGCTTACGTGTGGGACTGTATCACAATAGACGGTAAGGCCGTTGATAAAAGCGATTTCTTATCAGCGCAGGCTAAAATCTGTGAGGTGGCAAGAAACGGGAAACTGGAGCCAACTGAATTTGAAATGCTTACTGCGACGGCATTTGAACTGTTCAAGGAACACAGTGTGGAAATCGCCGTTGTGGAGGTTGGCCTGGGAGGTAGGCTGGACGCAACGAATGTCCTCTGTCCTGAAAATGTGCTGGTGTCTGTGATTTCGCGGGTGGGCATGGATCATGAGGGTTTCCTAGGAGACAATCTCAGATCAATCGCTAAGGAAAAGGCAGGCATCGCGAAAATCGGAGTTCCTCTTATTCTCGATGGACACAACGACGCTGACGCGAAAATGGGAGTCAGGGATGTAGCCGAGTACGTGACCGAGGTTACTGAAAGTGGGGTGGTCTCATTTGCGTCCGATTTTGGGCCCCTTGATCCCTCTTTAAGTCCTTTGAAGGGTGCTTATCAGGCTGAAAATCTCGCAGCGGCTGTCGATGCACTCGAGGTTGTGGCACAGTCATATCCGCAGGTTAAGCGCGATTCTGTGGTTGCTGGTATTAGTGGGACCAAATGGCCCGGGAGACTGGACATGTGTTCTTACAAAGGCAGAGAGGTGTTGTTGGATGGCGCCCACAACCCCCAGGCAGCTAAGTTGCTCGGCGAGTACATCAATGGTAGCATGCGCAAGGAGGAATCTAACAGCCACATTACTTTCATCTTGGGCTTCTCAAAAGGTAAAAATGTGAGTGAAATTGTACAGGAGTTTGTTAGACCAGGCGACACAGTCATCACCACTGGATTTTCTGCGGTGGAGGGAATGCCATGGGTCAAGTCCGAGACGCATGAAAGCATCCTGAAAGGTTTGGAAGGAATCACAAATGTGAATGTTGTTGATGCTGGGGGGATTCAAATTGCGTTAGACAAGGCAATTGGACGAGACATTCCAATCGTTGTGTGCGGCAGTTTGTACTTAGTAGCCGACTATGTACGACTGGAAGGAAGGTGATTAGAGCATCTACTACACCCATAGAAGTAAGCATGATAATTAATAGTAGTAGAGTGATACGCTGAGCTATGTACGAGAAGCTGGCTGTTAGTGGCTTACTTTACAGTCTTTGGAGTCTCGCAAGCCTTGGAATTTTCTTATTGATATCTTTATATGGGAGTTCGATCTGAAGCCCAGGTTTCTGGCTGGTGGTTATTCCTATATACTGCTCCTATTTATTCACACTCCTTTACGACCTCTCGTCTGACGCAATTACAGTTAAGGAGACCCATCAAACTCTGATAAGGACTCTGGAATCGGTTCCGTTGATTTCACCCTCACCGCGACAATGTAGCGTCAACTCGAACTTGATCATGGGTGCATCCCACGTGTCTCTTTAGTTTCCCATGCTACAAGTAGTTTTAACAGTTAACTCGTATAACGCAACTGTCATCCCTAGCATTATTCTCTGCACCGTTATCACCCCACAAACCTTAAGGGTTTAGTGCACCTGAGTTCGCAAGGGGACTGGGGCTTCACTCCTTCCAGCACACACCAAAGCATCATGCTCACCCCAGATCAAATCAAGCAGTTTAAAAAAGATGGATGTATCGTTATCCCTAACGAGCTGTCCCCAGAAACTGTAGCATCGCTGCTCCAGGAGAGCCACAAGCTACTGTCGGATTTCTCACTAGATGGCCACCCCATGACGAAGTTCTCAACGGGAGACAGTCTGGGATCTGGGAATACCAAACATATCGGAGATGCATACTTTCTGGAGAGCTCAGATAAGATTCGGTTTTTCTTTGAGGAGGGAGCTGTGAGGGACGGGAAACTGACCGTGGCCAAGGAGAAGGCGGTCAACAAAATCGGACATGCCCTACACGATCTGAACCCAGAATTCAACAAGATGAGCGTTACAGCTAGGAACAGAGATATTGCGACGTCCCTTGGTCTCAAAGACCCAAAGATTCTTCAATCTATGTTGATTTTCAAGCAGCCTGAAATCGGAGGCAAGGTGCCCAGCCACCAAGACGGCACTTTCCTTTACACGAAACCTCAAAGCGCAATTGGTTTTTGGTATGCCTTGGAAGATTGTTCCTCACTCAACGGAACTCTCGCATTTGTTCCTGGGTCTCACAAGACTCATCCTGTCTCTAAGCGATTTGTGAGAGATGGTGCTGGAGGCACTACCTTCGAGGATCTGGAGGGTCTCTGTGCTGGTATAGAGCCCTCTGAGGAAGAATTCAAGGTCCTAGACATCCCTGCTGGTTCTCTGGTTCTCATTCATAACTCTGTCCTGCACAAGTCTGAGGCTAACATCAGCCAAAAGAGCCGTTTTGCGTACACTTTCCATGCCATAGATGGCGAGTGTGAATATGACCAAAGAAACTGGCTTCAGGTGCCCACCACAGGCGGCGATAACTTCACGCGCCTTGTGTAACAGTACAAAACACAAGTGCCGTTGGTCGTGTGAGCCAGAACATCAGCCACTTTATCCCCCAAATGTAACGCACGTTGTATTTGTTGCAGATATCGTAAGTACAAGTACAAGTACCGTACTACCAGGTAGCAATTAAATTACTCGACTAATAATAACCCCATTCTGAAAATGGGTATGTACTGTATTGGGGGTGCTTGAGTCATGTTGGGGACACTTCCTCCAACCTACTGTACATCACTCATTCTTGGCGTGGAATGTCGGTTTCAAGATTGGATTTCAAGTCATACAAGCAGCCAAGATACCAACTCGAATGTGAATGAGATTTCCTATATACATATTTATCAATGTTTGTCGTAATTTCCAATCTTCTCCATCGCTTGAGAGCCACCCTTGGCGAGTTCGGGATCCTCAAGAACACCAGCGATACACTCCCAAGGATCTCGAGATCCTCCCCACTGTAGCACCTCGTTTTTCATTCTGGATCCTGCTTCACGGGATAAAGGGTTTTTGGAGAACAGCTTCTTCCACACAATGTCAGCCATTTGACGGTCAAGCAGATAACAATAGTAAGACGCTCCGTAACCGAAAAGATGGCCGAAAGACCCGTGCCAAGAGGATGGGGAAGGAGGAAATAGTGGTCTGTCATGCTCAAGATTGTCGTATAGCTTCTGTGAGTTGAAGTGCCCATTTTTGATACTCGTTGAAATATTTCCATGCAAAACCTGGTCCAACATAGCCATCTTGATTTGAGTATACTGCTCGACGTCCTTAAAGTACGATTGTTCGTTCAAATGGCGCTCCAGCTGTTGGTAAGGAAGAGGACTGTCAGTGGAATAGTGTCGCGCAAAGAGGGCAAGAGATTCAGGGTTGGAAGCAAAGTTCTCCGTAAAGACAGAAGGGAGCTCAACAAAGTCAGTCGCACACCGCGTTCCACACACATTATGGAGCGACGTACGCCCTAGCATGGAGTGGATGGCGTGTCCCATCTCGTGGAATAGAGTCTCAACCTCCTGGTAAGACAGTAACGAAGGGTAAAGGTCATGAGGGGTAGTAAAATCACAAATAAGGGCGATGGTAGGGATTTGAAACACCTTGTCATTGAGATTCAATGTGGGGACCTTGGCTATTGGGCTGCTGCTCATGTGGGCCAGCTCGTCAGAATAAATCTCACGCGAGCAACGGACAGTGAAGTGTGCAGGATTGGGAGATTTTCCCTCCCGCTGAAACAAATCGGCATACATGATGCCAATCAATCCCTCTGTTTCAGATACCACGTCGAGTCGACGAACATCATGGTGCCATGTTTCGCCGGTTTTGGTCTCTGTCGGCACAAATCTGATACCGTAAATCTTGTCAAAGATACGACTAAGGCCCTGAACCACAGTTCCCACTGAAAAGTATTCGCTTAGCATGTGGGCTGTCTTCGTCTTGTTTCTCTTTTGGTAGAGCAGTTGGGAGGCGTAGAAAGACTTGTCCCATGCCTGTAGGATACTATCTGGATCACCAGACACCTGCTTTTTGATTTGCTCTAGCACAGAAAGTTCTTTCTTGGCGCCAGGAAGTGTCTTGTCTAGCAGGCCGTTAAGAAATCTCATCACATTTTCAGGATTACCGGCCATTTTGTCGGAGAGCAGATAATCAGCGTATGATTCCTTTCCCATGAGGTTGGCGAGCTCCAGACGGCTCACGAGCAATTCTTCCAACGATTCAATCGATTTGTTTGATGACTCCCTCATTTTAGACCATAGCAACTTTCGCGACTTTTCGCTTTTCATACCTCTCAGAGCCAACTGACCGGGAACACCACCTGTGGGAACGTAAACGGAGTTTCCCTGGGATAGCTGCTGAGCAAGTTGTGGGTCGAGCCCCTGGGCCTCACCCTGGGTGAGTGTAATATAGTCCTCCTTGGGATGGTTGGAGGAGATGAAGTCCCGACCAAGCAATGAGATCTTGGTAGTTAACGAAACGAAGCTTTCCCGCCCAGCTTCATCTAGAGTCACTCCACTTTTCTTGAAATCCTCCAGAAGGAGCTGCCCAACTACCTTCTCCTCGTGGGTGAGCTGGTTGACAATCTCGGAATCTTTGAAGACCATGTCGAGTACAGTGTATAGCTCCACAGAGGTGTTCAACACGTTCATGTACTCGTACATTTGTTCGTGCGCCTCCTGAGCAGCTTGCACAAAATGCTGTTCCGGATGAGCAGCACGAATGAACTCTGCCAGATCGATAACTTGGCACAAAACGTCGGATAGTCTGTCGAATGTGGTGATTGCTGTTCGTAACTTGTCTCGTTGCGTAAGGGCTCCTAGAAGCTGCTGGATCAACTGACCCGCCTCTTCGATGGAGGCAGCAGTGTACTTCTGGAACCCCGCAGGAGTCTTGAGGAAATCGTTCATGAATAGCCCAGTTTCGTAGTCAGACTCGTTTGTCAGGTAGTTGATGAATCCCGTTATACTACGGGACTGCTTTGGCTTAGCCACTGACTTCTGCGAGAAGTCCTGCCACACATCGCCGTTGTCAAAAACCGCCCGAATCAGCGAATCTTGTGACTCCTTGATATTGGGCTCGAGACCAGTGTACAGTGCAGGGGAAGCACTTACACTGGTCGTCGGGGATGAGGAAGCTGGTACCACCCTTTGAAGGCGCCGGGACAGGGTCGAAAATCTTCTCATGGTTGCCCGAGGTCGAACCGAAAGTGTGATGCAGGTTATATGGTCTGAAGCCTATTTAACTTCGCCATATAATTGTGTGTCCCAGGGGACACCACAGGGTGCAAGGATATGCAACTGATCCAGCTTACTACAAGGGCTTTTTTTATATATACATGTATACGTATATAGAATAAACCAGGCTGGATAAATGGATGGGATAACTAACAGAACATGTCTGGCTGACCTCAGGAAGGAGCCAGGCTTTTATATGAATCACAAACGCTAAAGTAACTGGTATTCGTACTTGTACCCTTGTAACACTTGTACTTATACTGGTAGTTAACGAAAGCTTAATTGGGAGTTCTCCCAGCATTCTGGGAGGCCCCTCCGTGCTTGGGAATGGTTGTCAGTCCCCACACCACACCTTGTTAGTCCGAGTCAAGAAATCTCGGAAATCCCAACACAAACTGAAAAACTAAATAATACAACAACGACAGAAAAGTTGAACGCAGTGAGGCATGTCATCCTGTGAGGAATGAAAGAAAGTGGACTTTGCGAGGAATATATGTAGCACGAAGGTCAAAAAAACCCCAATTAAGTCCCAAAATGGATTTGAAGTTGAGGGTCGAGAGCGCTAAACTTGTGAGTGAACTCTTGGATATATCACACCAATTCAGGACACACAATGTTATTGAAAAAATATAAAAATAAAGAAGACTGTACTTGCGACGACAGGAAACACGAAACAACCCTCTCCAAGGCGCCTCATCCCTCCCACTTTCGAGGTGGCGAGTATTGAACCATTATCGTGATACTACTAACCCACACAATCAAGTACTCGCAAGGTCAAACATGCTTACCCTGGTAGCAGGTGCCAGGGATACTATTGTCATAAAAGACCAATGCTCAAAGGTCTGTTCCACTGGCCAGTGAAGTTTGCCAGTGAAGTTTTCAATCATCCTCCGCAATTCCGAGACGACATCCAGATCCTGTAATGGGCATAGGCCGGGTAACACACACACGACGAGAGCTCAACTCCCTGCTGGTATCATATCAGGAACGGGAGAAACATACAGATGGGCTCGAAGAGACCGGTTCCAATACGAACACACTCCTAAAGCCTAAACGTGCCCATTTTTCAAAAACACAGAAATAATCCATTTAGCCTGACTCTGACCTGGGAAAATGCTGAGATTACTGGGTTTTCTAACCCGATGACTAATCATAAAATTGGGAAATAATGGTCCTGCATCAATAAAAATAGCACAGTGATGAAATTCAGAGTCTAGCTAATTCAATGATCCCACTAGTTTTACCAGTGGCCGCTCTAATGTAGTTTTATCCTCCAACGAATTCGCGAAATAAATATTCACCCCCTGGTTTCAACTTTTTCGATTTTTTTAGAAACTCCCAATTTACAACAAAGCTTAATTTCGATGCTTCTCCCAAAATCCCAGAAGTTGGATCAACTTTGAGAAAAATCTGGGAAGTCCCAAAAGTTCGTACAACTTCAGAATCTGACAACACAAAACATGCATTTACCTAGAATAATCCAAAACAAATAAATCTCAGAATCGAGGACCGTTTGCAAAGGTAAAACTCAAGAAATCACCTCAATACCGAATACAAAGGACACGAGGAGAATTCAAGACAAAAATTCAAGTTGGGTTTCTTTTTTTTTCTGTGTATTGTGCAGGACAAACTTATAAAAGAGAGAGTCAGCATTCATAGGTACAAGGACCCCTTGTACAAGTATCGTACTGGTACCAGTACCAGTACAAGTATGTGTCTTGCTCAGTCAACCATTCTGATATGAAAATTAGCTTTTATGCACAAATTCGGGCATTTATGCAGTGCGAAGAGTCTGTACTGGGTGTATAGCAGCTTGGTGCGTTTCCACAGAATCAAAAAAAAAGCACTTCCCTTCGCTGGTTTGATACGGGAAATACTAAATAATTATTTGTATCGCAGTTACTAAGTTGGTGAAAACAACACTCACATGAATATCAATAAATATTTGTACTGGTACTTGAAGGTGTCCTGGCCAGGCAGTCCAGATATTAGGCCGGGTAACCCATGACAACAGGGTTCAACTCCTCGCTGCAGAAGCTGTGAGCATCTCAAGGACTGAAGAAACATACAGATGGGGTTGTAGAGCTAGTTTTTAACAATTAGACACCAATTTAAGCCAAAACTTCCCCATTTTCCAAAAACTTGAAAATCACCCATTTTGCCTGACACTGACACGCAAAAATGGTCAGGTTTTGGCATTTTCTGACATGCTGACTAATCGTAAGTGTTTAAAATAGTGATCCTGCATCAATGAAAATAGCACAGATATAAAATTAAGAGTCCAATGATCCCAACAATACCGCTTATGATATCACCAGTATCCTCTAATGTGGTTTTATCCTCCACCGAAATTGCAAAATAAAGAACTAACACCTAGTTTCGGCTTTTTCGAAGTTTTCAAGAACTCCCCATTTTCAACAAAGCTTAATATGGAGGTCCTCCCAAAATTCTAAAAGTTCCAAGAGTCGGTTCAACATTGAGAAATCTGCGAAAGTCCCAAAAATTCGCCCAACGACAGCAATCTGGGCAAGCCCCAAAGTTCATTCCACTTCAGAAATCACAAACACGAATCTGAGAATCGAGGACTGCAATGTGAGACGAGAAAGAGAGAGAAAGAAAGAGAACAAAAGCAGAAGCAGTAAAAATTTGAGAAAGGACCTCAGTACCAGTAGTGAGTACGAAGAAGACGAGGAGAATAAAAGACTTATAAATCGGATGGGGTTCTGAATTTGTGTTTATTTTCCCAGGACAAACTTTCCTGAAAGAGAGACTCTAAATCAAGTGAAATACGGTTTTAAAAGAAATATATACAATATTGACTAAAATATGTACTGGTATCCTGTGAGAGGGAGAGATGAAATGTGTTAAGTTATCTCAGCCTGTGCAAATGGTTACTCTGGTTACCGTTATTGATCCCAGCAGAACCTTATTTGGTCTGGGGTATACCAGTTCTCTATAGTTTAGATTGCAGCTTGTTGACCGGTTATATTTTGTGTCTTTGACTAATAGAACAGGAAACTCTTTCCCTAAGGACTTGCCCTTCCTCAACAACGACACTCCTGTGTACACGAGCAACCCGCTATCAGTTAACCCCTCTCGCTTTTCACCCTTTTCTACGTTCGTCGGTTACCCTACATTGACGAACATCACACATGTGTACATCATGCACACACAAATACTGCAGGTACGATAGTAATAACCTTGACGTGCAAGAGGGGGACATACTCAGCCCCTAGTCCAACCCAAGTACAATACAAGTACTATTTTGTTCAACTACAGAGAGGGGATAGTCTGAAGTGAGTTCGATACTGGAAACAACAAGTATGTATGTTATACAATTACATGGTATTTTTTTCTTATACAATTAATTAAATGTATATACAATTAATTAAATTTATATACAATTAATTAAATTTATATACAATTAATTAAATTTATATACAATTAATTAAATTTATATATATATTTAAAAATCTATAACCTTCCAACAATAGCTTAATTAATTATGGGTCTAAGTAAAATGCATTCGTGTGGGCAGTTAAAAGACACAACGAAGTATACTCAAGGTCAAACATGCGTATCGTACTCTGGTCATGTAATGATTTACAAACATCAGTTTCATATACATGATACAATTATCCAACTTCTTTTATAATACCAAGAAGCCATTATGGCCACACACCGTAGGCTGCAGCCGGGTAACCCTCATCAACAGAGTCCAACTCTTGGCTACAGGTGCTGTGCTCATGTCACGAACAGAAGAAGCAAACACATGGGTTTGTTGAGATCTGTTCTAATAAATTAACACCACTTTAAGCCGAGAAATCCCTATTTTACAAAAACATCAAAAATGCCAATTTCGCCTGACACTTACACGGTACGATGACTAATCACAATTTTAGAAAATAATAACCCTGCATGAACAAAAATACCACAGTGACAATATTTGGACCCTGGCGATTCACATAATATCACTTTTATTACTACCACCATCCTCGAATGTAGTTTTATCCCCCATCGAAATTGGAAAAAAAAATTGACCCCCCTGTTTGCGACTTTTTCGATTGTTTCAGAAACTCCCAAAATTCAACAAAGCTTAATGTTGTGGTTTCTCCCCAAAATCCACGAAACTCTTGGATTCTTGAGAAATTTGGGAAAGTCCCAAAGTACAATTTCAACTTCAGAACTCTAAAAATCCAAACAGAATCTGGCAACCGAACCTATCGGCAAAAACCTCAGGCCACAGCACAGACCAGGGAGATACGTACACAAAATAAAATAAAAATGAAAATAAAAAGATGTATGAAAATGATGTTAAAGAGTACAAATACCAGGTACTGGTACCAGTACTGGTACTTGTACCATGGTACCGGGCACCCTGGCAGTGCTGGAATATAAAAAAATATTTTGTAAAAAAAAAAAAAAAACTACAAGCGAAAGACACAAAAACCAAAGCACCCCCTGTCACCTGCACACAAAAACCAAAGTACCCCCTGTCACCTGTATAAACATCAATACGCCCTACCACTACAACCTAAAAGAAAAAAAAATCTGATGGTAGCCACAAAGAAGAATTATACTGATATGAAGCTCTAAAGTACGTAAAAATCAAATATAACGTCTCTTCATCGTATAATTATGTATATTCTGAGACAAGAGTGAAAAATGTACCACATTGTACTAATTATTACCCATGAACAGCAGGGACTTCGTGTGATTATTCCGATGGTTTGTATGAATGTTTCAACGCTGTGTGACAAGGATAAACATATCAGATGTCAGATTTTCTTTGAAGTAGTTGTGTGAAACAGTATGCAATCGTTCTTGTAAATTCATAAAATTGCAAGTTTGATGTTCGATTTTCTCCCAACACTGCCTAAATAGGAAATAACAGTATTTCCATTTCAGATACTAATCATAGTAGAGTTGAACATTTACCATGCCACTATTATTATACATGATTATACAGCTATAATAATATAACACCATATACCATTTAAATGCATCCCCACAGAGTTGAAACCATCAATCAGATGGAATTAAATTAATATGAACTTGCAAGTGGACTTGTAATTTTGGAATGGATTCATATATATTGCATCTATATTCTCGCTACACTTTGTTTTATAAAACGTGGTGTCGATATATTATGTGCGATATTGCCTCTTTCGGTAAGAAACAGCAGTTGGGAAGTGTACCATTTACAATTTTAGATATTGTTGTGTAACTCAATGCAACGGATTCTGCTGAATTTGCCATTATATATAACTATTGGTGAGGACAACTGATATTCCGAATGTTGTTTTATGGCGACAGATATTATATATATATATATTCTTTGTAAGAATTTACCTATATTGTTGACCTTACATGTGTATGTAAAGAGATTTCGTAACAACTTCTTTTTTGAATTGCTATTCTATCATTTACTATCATTTTACTCACAGTCCAGGGCGACTTAATGAGTTCCATTTTTCTCATTATGTGCTGATGGATTATTTCAGTAGTACCGGCTTTGGTCTATTTATTATATTATTACAAGTCTGTTTTCTTTGTTTCTTTACATGCTGATTACTTTTTTTTTGTTGATTTTTTTTCTTCTGTTGCCTGTGTTTTTTCCCCTTATTTTATTTTATTTTATTTTCTATTCTAATCTTTTTTTTATATTCTACCTGGTACCTTGTACCAGTACCTGGAAATGCGAATGTGTGTTGGGACTTCTCCTGGTGATGGTACCATGCGCAGGTTTTTTTTTTATGGTGGCCTTTTCGGAGTTTGGGGGAAATCCACTAAATTAAACTTTTAAGGATGTCTGGATTTGTTGACGCATTCTAAAATGTTGCAACTGGGGGGTGAAATAATAAATTTTCGATGTAAAACCCCATTTGATCTTGCCTGGAGAATGTGGTGGCATATTTGTATTCATCAGACTCTGAATCACTTCCCTGTACCATTTTAGTTGAAGCAGAACCGTTATTATCAAATATCTTGATTAGTCAGCATATAAATCTTCAAATCCTGGCCATTCCATTGTCAGTGTCAGGCAAAATGGATGGTTTTCATGCTTTTGAAGGGGAAACTCAGCTTAAAAGCGTCTCATATTTATTAGTGGAGACCTCTACCAACTATTCTGTCAGTTTCTTCTGTTCCTGAGATGGTCACAGCATCTAACAAGGAGTTCAACTGTCATGCCGGGGGTCACCCAGCAATAGTCCAGGAGTAACCCTGACAGAGTTCTGATAGGGGCAGGCTGGAAAGCGTTTATTACCGATTTGTGGCACCATTATTGACACAAGATGATCTTATCAGAGTTTCGAAGACGCACTCCATTGCATTATCTCAATCTTAAATATTTCCTACTTATAGAAAGACATATATCGAGCACAGTTTTAACGAGTTTAATGTTTTGGGAAGACCCAGTATATGCCATATTCTCCTTGCAATTACAGTGTATGGTAAATACGGTGTATCAATGACTAAACAAGAAATTGGCCTTAAGCGTCATCCTAACTCATATTGGAGCCCCTATTTTGCAACTCACATCTGTTATTTTCATACCTCTTATTACGAAGTAACTCCTATGAACTTCGGTCGTGACTATTCAACGTTTATTTACAGATAGCCTTCCTTATATGGTAACACAATTATAAGCAATATACAAATTTAGGTGTCAGTGACCATAACAGTGTCTGTGTAACTTCCTCACTCCACCTTATAAGGAGGCTTGTCTCGCCAGTTCCTCTCTTCTTTCTCATACACACGACACAACATCTCCGACACATCTACAACATAACGTCCATGGCCTGCTCTGACAACCATACTACTTGGTTTTTGGTGTGCCGTTGCTGGTGGTAAGTCTTTCTGCTTGATTTCTCGCTCTTGTCTCATTTGTGTCACTTGTGTCTGCAGCCAAGATGACCTTATAAAAAGACATAGTAACCGCCTCTCTCATAGAAGCTAACAAAGCGGAAGGGTGTCTTGAGCCCCCTCCACCTAACAAGTGGAGAGGAGGGCACGCTGTGAAGGTCCGCATATCTGGCATGAGGTGACGCACAGGCCAGGCTCGAGAAGGGGTGATGCAGCTGCGGGGAGAAGAAAAGAGTACCCCAACGCCCTATAGAGCAGCCACCTGATCGATTCCTGGGAGACACACGGATTTTCCTGGATGTCTTGGACCTTTTGAACTTTTGGTTAGTTCGTTATGAGGCACAACAGAAGATGAGCTTAATGCCATACTCTTTGGTGTTTCATTGTCCTCTCTCAGATTGTTCAAGACAAGTGCATACTGTCAGTTGTCTGGCCCGTCGCTGGACCTCTCGCAGGAATAAGCACACCCCTCGATCATGTCCCCCAAGCTTGCATGCTCGAGGTCCGACGCTTCTTTTCTGGTCATGGAACGTTTTATCTTGTGAAACCCCCATTTATCCTCTGTCATTCTTTCGAGTTATATTTTCCTTTGCGGTGTTGGCTCCTTTGCGGTGATGGCTCTTGCGGTGACGGTTCTTGAAGTGACGGTTCTTGCGGTGATGGCTCTTATTTTACCTTGCTCAGGGATTAACAGAGTGACCAGATGGGATGGCTGCCCTGATGAGACAAAACCATGACTAGCGTCGAAACACCAACAGTGGGGGCTGTTGGTGTAGGCAGCCACTAGTCAGAAATTTCTTCTTCTATCGAAGTAATTCCAGCTGTGGGGGCAGCTTGGGATTACTTCTACGGAAGTAGAAGAAACAGTAAATAAATTATTTAGGTACTTTTACAAGTATTTAAAATGCATCTGAATAGAAAGTTTTATGATTAACACAAGATTGATTGCGAACCGGACTAATCGGGAAATTTACAACATCTAGAGAGGACAAAAGTGAGGGGTGAATTGCCCAATCGGTAATTAACTCGATGAATACGAGGAATAAGTGAAGTTTATTTCCCGATTGGGGATTTTCCCCAATATAGAAGAGGTTCTCTAAATGGTTCAAGAGGTTATTTGAAATATTGATCTGGGGTTCCCCTCCAGGAGACTGATTTCTGTACTGGCCCTGCCACAAGTCAGTTCACAACAATTTGATGAACCTAGGGCACAAGCTACAGGAGCGACGCAACTTTTGTTTGATTCTAGGGAAATGCATATAATTAAACTAATTATATACTACGCAACTTGCATCCAAGACTCCTGTGTATTGGGTCCCAGGTAGTGGTCAGTATCATTAAGCAACTGAATACTTGTACACTACCTGGTTGTTATGTGTTTATATATCCATATTCGTACTGTGACGCGTAATATATAACATAAGTTCCCTAGAATAAAAAATGGGAAGGTGGATAATATATGATCATTTATTCAAAATCATAATATATTGCGACTGTTGGTATCAAGTATATGTGAAATTGGCATAAGACGAGGGAGTGTCGAACCCAGGGGATGCTCCCTTTTGACATTACAACTGGTAGATAGTGACGATCTGACTGTCAATGTCCTTCGCTACATGTACTTTTACTTGCACAAGTACCAGGGTACTTGGGTTTGCAAACCAACACGGACCCTCGCAGTGTTATGCTATTCAATGGTAAAAAGGTGACAACTGTGTTGAACACTTACAGTAATACCTCAATCAGGAAAGATGAAGGAGTTGTTGTCACGATTGTGGGCTGATGCAGTTCATAAGAACCACGAGCAGTTATCTGGTAAAAAAATATCTCGATTCTAAAGGAATGCAAAAAATAACTTGACCAGTTCAATATTAAGGTGTTATGTTAAACTTCCTGGTGCAAGACACTCTTTAGCTCATTTTGATTGTGCAGGTTCGGTATGATAGGCAACCTTCTTTGAGGTTGACTTCCTATACACCTCTTAAAATGAAGGTTGTCCAGTTGTGCTATTGGTGTACGATACTGTGTTGTTCCTTCCTGTTGTTAATCAATGTAATGACTTACACGCCCAACAGCAACATCCTTCCGATAGTAGTGCACTCCTTCTGGGTGTGCACTAGGACATCCATCAGAAAGAGATTCCAGACCTGTCGAAAACCACATGAATACGAGTATCAATATCTAGTTAATGTAACGGCTTACAACCCACTCGGCAGGGACACGTCGTTCCGATAGTAGTGCACACCCGGAAGGTGTGCACTGGATCATTCACCAGAGAAGAGCTTCTAGACCAGTAGATAGCTCCTATCTACAGGACAACATCAGTCACCCTCTGGCAAGCATTTCCCCACAAGCGCTACACTACATATTTCTGTGATGGTAAATGCCAATTTTTGCTACCAGAATTTCCGCTCACTAAATACCCTGGTGCAAGCACCAGTACACAGTAGATGTTAAGGTTTGTGAGACACAATTTCATAAAATCAGTATATATTTCTTTGAAAACAGCATCTTACCTTATTAAAAATACCTTTTATAGGAAAGTAATGTGGGGCTACTGGTAGAAGTATCGCAAAGTACTTGTAAATTACCATTGCCTTAATGCAGAGGAATGTTTTTTATTTTTTTTGATTTATTATCATATTTCGCATCATCTCCAAAAAAAAATCAGTCATAACAAGTAATATCGTCGTACTCGTACAACTTACCAGGTACTCGTACTCGTACAATTTTGTCTGCTAGTGTACGAAATGAAGTTGTACACGTGAAGACCAATGCGGGCGGCGCCAACACTTGAAGGTTACATTAAGGTTATTATGACGCATTTTGGTGAAAATAGTACATATTTACTTGAAAACAGCGTCATCTCTTATTTGTAATCCCTCTTTTAGGAAAGTTTAAGGACTGCCTCCTTACACTGCGTGATATACAATAACTAAGCTGCAACCTGCTTTCTCGTCTTGTATGCCCCTCGTGTCGTCGTCTTTGTTAGTGAGGCGATTCCTTAATCTCCCCCCATTTCCCCCCCCTTCTCTCTTAGTATTTCGTCTCAATTTTTGTTTGATTCATGCAGTCCCGATCCTCAGGTCCGTTTTCGTTTTCTCAGATTTCTGAAGTGGGACTTGCCCAGATTTCTGAAGTTGAACAAACTTTTGGGACTTTGGGGACTTTCCCAGATTTCTTAAAGTTGAACCAACTCCCAGATCCTCTGGGTTTTTGGGAGAAACTACATAATTAAGCTTTGTCGAAATTGGGAGTTTCTGAAAAAACCGAAAAAGTCGAAACTGAGGGTGAAATATTTATTTTCCAACTTCGATGGAGGATAAAACCACATTAGAGCTGGCGCGTGGTAAAACTAGTTGTACAATTGAAATAAGCAGACTCAGAATTCTCTCCCTGTACTATTTTTATTGGAGCAAGACCATTATTTTCAAAATTTATGATTAGTCAGCCATACAGAAAGCGACGAAATCTGACCAGTTTCCCGTGCCAGTGTCAGGCAAAATGGATGATTTTAATGTTTTTGAAAAAAAGGAGAAATTCAGCTTGAAAGTGTGTCCATTTATTAGTGCAGACCTCTACAACCCATAATGTCTGTTTCTTCTGTTCCTGAGATGATCCCAGCCTCTGTAACAAGCAGTTCAACGCTCCTGTCAGGATGTTACCCGGCCGAAGTCCCTAACAACGAGACTTGGATAACGTCTCAGGGTAATAGGGGAGGCTTTAAAAGCAGACTAGTTAGTAAAACAGATACTGGAGATCAGCTTCCTTCTAAATTCGAGATCCAGAATACCTCTCTTCATTCATCTATAAGGTGTGTTTATTGTGAGTGCACAATGGTTTTAGAGTTTGTTTGCTGTTACTTAACTCATCCTGAAGAGATTATATTTGAGGCACCAGATGAAGGAGTAGCGGAGGATTGAGAACCGGAGGGTTGAGATCCGGAGGAAAGACACACACGCGCACACAGACACTATGTCAGGGATGCCAATTGCGTAATATATAGCTTAATGCATTTCCCTAGAATCAAAAAAAAATACCAAATGACAAGGACGGGTCTAAAGTGGGTTGCAAGTTGCTACATGAACTAAACATTCATATAGAGTACTTGCACATGTGGTTTTCAACACATATTATTCACTAATTGAACTGTGCATGCAATGAGGGAGGTGCAAATCATGACAGGTAAACACTAATAAAACCAGAGAAATACAATCATTCACTACCACTTGTACTTGTACTCGTAATACTAAACTTATATTTTCCCCCTCATCGTCACTGTACCAAATACCTGTTGGATATATACTTATTATAGTGATGTAACTACCAGTAATTTAGAACATTATTTGAAGATTGTAGAATCTATATACAAGTACGAGGTACCAGTACTGGTTCCAGAACAAGTGCATGTAAATTACTCGTACAAATAATGTCTCCCCTGCTGATGGGTCGTTCTGATGGACCACTCTTATACGAGAAGCTAAATTCCTGATCGGGCAATTTTTACAAACAACATAACTTTAATATATGTATGAGGATATGATCACATAAAATCGCATAAATCAGAGGGGCTGAGGAAAATTCAAAAACCAAGGTGTTATTTATCTCATAGTCGTATACATGATACTGGGCACTTTCAATGTACCAGGTAGGGATAATCCTTCTCTACATGTTGTGGATTTACTCACATGACAGCTACAAGGTAGTAAGATCCCTCTCTCTCTCATTAACACTACAATATTTGTTCATGGATTAACTGGCCAACTGCCTGTACTAGAAGGTACTAAAACATGTACAAGCACTGGTAGTAGTTGGAGCTGAACTTCTGATGTGGGACAATCAGGACTACGGCTGGAGGTTCACATCTTACTGAGACTTCAGAGAGTGGGTGTCGAAATTAACATCGCGGCAGCAAGGCATGGTAGCTTGGGGCGAAAGACTCACCAAGACTAGTGGAGTCCTATCGTTTAAGCCAATATGAGCTCAAAGAGTGAGCGACTCTGCGCTTCAAGTTGTGGATCCTAAGATAAGAGGCTCAAAGTGGCAAAGATGCGAGCCCATTATTTGATGACCATAATACCAACTTAGGTGTATTTAAAATATCCCTTCTAATCGAAATTTCAACCATTAAGATGTCGAGTTACCACACTAACCAGCCCGTGCATTTGAACTACGAAAGACGAGACGTAACAATTCCAGTTTCATAACACAACTATTACTAATGAAAGACTTTGAAAGTTGTTCTTTTTGTGTTGTAAGATAGCTTACGAAGCGGGCACACAGGTGAGCTTGTTAAAATCTTTGGGCATCCACTTGAGACAGTACTCAAGGTCAGGGCTCGCTAAAAGGATGTATTGACAGCAAGGAGTTGAGCTCATTATAGCTGTTGTATTAGATCACCACTCCACTCAACAGTTTATCTCTCTCGAAGAACGTTAACCACATCCCCCACAAAATCTGCCCGCTTCTTCGCAGAAGACACTCCCTGAGCCACACTACATGGAAAACAAGGACCATCGCTACAACTACAACTTCATTAGCCTCACTAAACCTCCGAGATTTGACAGCAGTGATCGGTCGCCGAAGAAACTGGTCAGTCCAACTCTTGAATGTAATGGGCCACTACTCCCATCATGCCTACTGGTAGTTCTCAAGAGTCCGAACTATACTCTCCAGCATCCCCAGCAATACCACTCTTTACAGTTATTCCTACAGTTACAAACTAGAGATTCATCAATATTTCCGCTGAAAATCTAATCTACTAAAAAACTACTGAAATGTCCCCTCGATAGTTTCCCTAGTACTACCAGGTTGAGAATCGCTCTTAGCCAAATTGTGAAGGACCAGCATAAGGCCATAGGAAATACACACCATGGTGACACTCTTCTAGTTTCTAGAATGCTGCGGTATCCCAAGTTTCTTTGCTTGAAGATTACTAAATCGATCGTATCAAGAACAGCTTCGATAGAGATTGATGCCCTTGTTGTATCTTTTATATTGCATAAGGCATAAATCAAGACCAATAATGGAAGTAATAAGAGCCTACTATTAGTTTTTATTGCAAAACTATGCCTTGCTTCTCTCCGGGCTGGCGTTGAGAGCCTTGATGGCTTCGTTCCATATTAGCCTAAGAGCTTAGAGTAAGGTGGTATACATACGGATAGAATTTAACCGCAGTGAATTATATACATTATTATCTTCTATCACAAGCTTGGAATTTGCTTTGCTCTTATGGATGACTCGCAGCTGGAGACCTGGAGCCCCCCACTGTTGTCCTAGGACCGTGTGAAAAAAGATCGAAGCAGGAGTGAATCCTGACAGAGACTTGAGAAAGATATGGCAGCTACAAATGTCCCACCTCGCCCTGGACTTACTCGGCTGTCGTGGCACATCTTCCTTTTCTGATTTGTTCTTATTTTGATTGTAGTGTTGATGATACATGCAAAAGGAGTGCGAAATACCTTATTATCGAGAGTAAGGAACCAATTAAGCTATGTGTTTAGTATTCAGAGAGATATTCCTGACCGATAAAGCACTTGTGAGCTGTACAAGTACTTGTAGTCCGCGGATAGCAAGGAAAACTGAACTAAAAACATGCCAGTTGAGTGTAAGAGTCCTTAGATTCACTGCCATTACCTTCAGAGTTTGTTTGGACTATTGATTCCTTAGGTGGTACGCTGAATATAATGGGATCAGATGTGTTCGAACGGCATACAAACGAGTCTGCAGAAAAAAAATGTACCAGTAAGGGTATTAAGTCAGAAAGTATAACACCACCTGTAAGTCCCTGCGAGTCTCTTTAACTAGTGCCACGAGCCTTTCGTACTGTACTTCTGCGTCTCAAACAGTATCAATGTCGCATAGTTCGCATGACTTAGAGAATCACTCCTGAATGCTCACAACAAGTTCACTCTGAGGTACTCAGATTATCACAAGCAGTACCTAGAACAACTCTGAGTAACCATTATACAAGATAGAAGCCCTCAATGTACCAGAAATTCACTCCATGACTCTCTGAGGAGACGAGACAAGGGGACCACTCACAGGTTGTCTGGGTTGCAGAGTCACATCTAAGTAGACGTTGAAGCACGATAGTGTGCACCTACTGTGAAAAGAAATGAGGCATGAAGGTTATCCGAGTGGATAATAATAAATCTGATACATAATTCTGATACAGTCGATATCGACTTTTTTGTTCGCTGGGTGGATGAGATCACTGATTTTTTGGGATGGAAAATAACAGGAAACAAAATTTCTCTAAGTGGTGTGACACAGCCTTCATATTGTATCTCTGAGTATAGGATATCCTAAGGGATTGGTTGATCGACGGCGATGAACAGTATGGTGGAGTGCATAGTGTATGCATGGTAACATCTGTACCATGGGCACCCTATACCCTATGATTAGACATGTTTAGTTGAGCATATATACTCATGTAGAGCCATGTAATAGGGATCTGACCCAAGATGCTCAATCTTCACATCGATCCCCAAAGCAGCCCTAATAAGAACCTGTAGCGAGCCCATTCCATGTACTTCTCTTTATTCACCTAGTCTGAGATGTTCATAGTGTCAGTATTCTGGGATTCTCTCTTTTGTACCAGTACCAAGGGTCGATGGCATTGTCGCGTTACGTGCACAGTGTCTAGCTGAGTGAACACGGCAATCGTCTAATCTTCGAGAAATACTGTGCAATGTGTACGGGGCGATTTTCAACTCCACCTTAAGGGACATGACAAAAGCAAGCTGGACCACTCATGGCAAATACAAGAAATGGCCTGATATCTCAGGCTTATCCAACGCAAAATACACGCTTCAAACGTATTGCAGTTTATGATTATCATACCTGGTTATATCTGAGCATTATCAAGTGTACTGGTTCCAGGTACCAGTACTTGTACTTCTACCAGATGCTTCTACAAGTACCTTGTAATTCTACACTGTTCAGATATATCAGATGAATGCACGATTTTTCGATCCCAGCATATATCGCACACTTTCGTCTCCTTAATGGCCTACAGTTGCAATGCGCGAAACCATAAGGCGTTGGTTCCCGAAATGGCTCACCATGGCCCCATGTGCCGACAAATAACACCCTGGCGCGGCTATTGCTGCATCGTCTTGCTTGGCTAATGTGGGTCCGTTTTTTAAGCCCTTACTGAGGAGGAGTGGAAGCAAGGTTAGTCACGCATTTTTGCTTCTACAGAAGAAACCAATATTACAGTTATGCTGCTATGCTATGCTCGAAAATGCTGTAAAAACATGCAGTTTATTTCAGGGGGTGTAATATTAGTAGAATTCCGGTTCCGGTTCTAGTTGTTTGAAAGGAGATAATCCCGTTAGGAGTACCTTGAGTTATGGGGGTAGCTACTATAGCCTATATCGGAAACTACAAAAATCGCACTATTTTCCCCATGACAAGATCTTCCTAAAGTCGTTTTAATATCATGCGGGTGGGTGCGAGGCAGGGCGCGATTTGTACATGCATTACACAGATAGATGTGGGAGCATGGATCGACAGTGCATATCCCATCGGTCTCGGCCTCGGCCTCATCGGCGATATAAACAGATTCCAATGCTTGACCCGCATTTTGGGTCTGAATCTCCTTGGCACCTGCAGGCCGGAAACGGTGAAGAAATTAGATGTTGGAGCAAGCATGGGGTAGCGCTCGCAAATTTTTAAAGTACCATACAAGTACCTGGTACAAGTACCAGGTGAAGGGTACAAGTAGCAGTTCCCATCTTCCCTTAATGTGTAGCTGTGTATGGGATGGCTAGACACTCCACAGCCATCGTTCGTCTTACAGGTCCCACAGAAGAGCAACATTGCACTTTTTTGATTCCAGGGAAATTCATTGCATGTGCTTGGTTTGGGCGCCACTGGGCATGTGCTAAGTCTATCTTTCTACAAGTTCTGGCTAAACCAGCTGCTTGGCGTGAATGCATGGCATTAGAAACGTACCAGTACAGATTGTGCGAGGGTTGTAGCACATGAACAAGGCACAGAGGCGGGTCTCAGCTTGGCTCCTCCTAGGTATATTCATAGACAAGGTTAGTGTCTACAATGGTACCGCTCCATGGTACAAGGGTACCAGTACTGCGTCTCACATCACTACTGTATATACTGTATCAGGTATATCTGTACTGCTACCAATGGAACAATTGTACGCTACTTGCCCTAGCACTGTTACTTACCTGTACAATGCAAACACCTAACTATATTCTAATTAGGAATCATACGGTTCAAGTAAGCCCATAGTTTGCACGGATCGTGGATCTGGAGCAAATGTAGTTCTCCTTGCGACTGACTTGTCCTCCTGAGGACAATGATATCTAGGACTTGGGCTGTTGTGCATCCCCCCTGGCTCTCAAGCGCGCTCTTCTTTCTTGGCACAATATCGCAGTCTTTTTGTTTCTCGGCTACTTGTAGCGCGTGCCAAAGGGGCCACTGACTGGGACTAATTAGTGTAGCAATATACTTCCGAAAATTTTTATTCTTTGTGGGAGAGTTAGTTTTGATTTGATGCAGCTCTCTCAGGATAAACAAAGTTTGCTTTTTCTGAATCTTTCTGCACGAAAATAATTTGCTCAACGGTTTGTCAGAACTTTGAGCTTATCCCATTTGGGCCGTTGGAGTTTAGTTGTATATAAACTTTTAGGACTAGGGTAATGCGAAGGTCATCGTAATCGAGGCTCTTGTAGATGATGAACAATCTCGAAGTAGAATGATCTCCCAAACTACGATAAGAGAGAGCAATCAGGTGGCGAATGGGGCAGCATGATGTTGTATACGCTGTGGGTCGTCCATACTGCAATTGTAGCCGAAAGCGTGCCGACATCGGCATCCCCAGTTCACTCGTGTGTATGCCAAGCAAAGTCACCCTGATAACTATGATATAGGTAAAATGAGCTGAGTGAGTGGAAACTGCCGAAAGATACTTCACGTACATGATGTCTAGAAACTGTAACGTCTATCCACATCAAGTGTGTCATCATTTCGTGATCCACCCACCCTACAGTATGTGTGCGTCGGCATGATGGGACATTAGTGAAGCCCATAACGGTTCATGATGGTAAAATCTTGATGAGTAGAGACATGAATAATTCTTATTTCAAAAGTCTCCTCCTCTTCTTTACCGATCGCAGTCTGTAGAAAGCACTAGTCTCTGTCACCATCCTTCGTTGAGTAAAAACATACTGGCAGCATTAAAAGTGAACGACTGACAGTCTCTCAAGAGAACGACTCGATTTTATGTACAAAAGGATATTGTTGTGTTGATGGTGCTATATATCTCTTACCGTATATCAGCGATTTGGAACTCTCGCACTCAAAATCTTACCCAGCATAGTAATAGCGCAACCACTAATGGCACGCTGAGAAAGATTTCATGTATAGCGTGCCAGGACAACAATGTGACTTGGAACTTTGGTGGTATTGTACCATGGCGTTATTGAAATTGAAGTACGAGCATTGAGTGAAACGATCAGTGCAGCTCCTTGGTGATTACCTTGGTGGACTTACCTGTAGTACCAGTAGTACCGTAAGGAGAGGAGCAACAGTTCGTGAACTCTTTATTCCTTATTCAAGTGAACTGCACGAAGTAATAAGTGAGCTTGGTGCTATTACTTCTAACTCTCAGTAAAAGCAAATACGCGTGCTAACCTCTGGATAAACCCAAGAATGACTAATGCCAAGCTCCCTTCAACACCCTTTCGGCCTCTTTTCGGAATAGGTCCAGAGATCACTACATAATGATGACGATAGAATTGATTGATAGCCAAGCTATTATATAGCCGCTTTCGTTACATGAAGACCTTCCGGCTCTATACGCAACCCACCTGGTACTTTGGAACAAGAAATTACTGATTTGTTGTTCCTGATTTGTTTTTATGTCAAAAGTGAGTATTACAGAAAGTATTGGACAACAAGAAAGCCCCTGATTCTGCCCACCTGTTCTGCCCACCTGTTCGTTTACTTTTCTTGGACATTTGTCGGACACTGTAGCTGTACTTGGTTGTGGATCTCGTCTCAAATGTTGGTGGCTATCAGTACATACCCCGCCATGGTATGCAACCATCTCTACCTGGTATCGTGCCAGGTACAAGGTACGAGTACGTCACCCGATGTCTATCTAGTTACGATGAACATGCTGCCTGCAAACCCCTTAGATGAATATTATTGATTTATGATCAAATGTCTATTTTTATTCCTATGATGTTAAAAGCCATCAAAGGTCTCGTTTGGGTTGATACTGGCACACAGCAAAAGCACAACTTTTCAAGAAGAAGCAAACAATGGTAACATTCGCAGGGTTGCAGTCGCGATGAAACCCAAGAGAGAGTCTCATCTCTCACCTGAATAAGATGGTATTTTTATGAAATTTACGTGTGACGATTGATTAATAAGCAAGAAAGTCAAATCTGAGAAAACATCTTCAGAGCCAAACAAATAGTGTCTCTAGTAAGAGAAATACAATTTTATCATGTAAATGAATAGATATTTGTACAACACCGAAACGTTACATCACTTCACAAGTTGTATATGAGCTTTGCCAATTCTTCGATTAAGTAACCTAATCTAGACGAAACCTAATTTCACATACAAGACGCGATGCGCGTTTGGACTTGAACTTGACTGTAGCACCATGGACCGACAGAAGGAATTGGAGACGGAAATATTGGTGGAGCTGGCCAAAATCAATGAGACGGCAGTTCTAATGTGAGTATACATGTGCTATGCTGTCTATATTGGCCCCTTGGAGTAATATTAACGCAGAAACGAAAACGTGTTGGCGTGCACTGACCTTTTGAATCGCAACCATGAGGGTGCCAACTTTCCCCAGTCAACAAATTCTCTCTGTAACTCCATTGAGCGGTTCATTCAAGACGTGGAGGGAGAGGTGATTGATCCGTGATCAGAGGGATAACCAGTTCCTCGCTGACCCGATCCGAAGAAAACCACTTTGCACTTGCTTGATGTTTCCGAGGCACATCTGTTGCATGTGTTTGGCCACTAAAGCACAAGCAACAAGTGGTGTGACACAAATAGGGGGTACTACGACGTACTTCAGACCCATGGGGCTATCTGTATATCAGAGATATTTGACGAGGCAGATACAAGCGAAGCTTGTGGAGAGTCTGATTTGTCTTCAAAGCATGACAAGTGCTTTATTGCAGATGAGGTCACCTGGGGAAGAAGGGGCCACTGCTCACCGAGCGGCTCTATATTTAATGAACAATCTACAAGTATGTGAATCGTCTCACATTTGGCTGTTGCAGATCATGGTGCTGTGCTGCTTATGCAGTGTATCCAGAATGGTGACTACCACTCACATGAGAAAGGGGATATTACAAGGTCTTTGTGCTGTTGGACCTAGCCCATGTTCTCATCTCGTTTCCCATCACCTGATTCCTTGAATGCACACTACTCGCGGCTCGGGTGGTGCCTACGGCGCCAAAAATACACTAAAAAATAGTCCCAGTGAGGTTGGTGGAAGACAGAAAACAGTTTGAGACATCTGGGTGGCTCCAAAAACTAAACAGCGTTGTACGGGTAGTCAATCGCTCGGTCAAAGCCCGGCGGGCCATGTAGCATGAATGAGAGGGGCTAAAAAAAGTTGACTTGCGGACAGCGAAACGTGACGTCCGACAGAGGCGAGAAAGTGGATCCTTTGATCGAACATCTAAAACAACTACAACAAGGCATGTACTGTCGTGATCTTCCTTACAGGAGGGATAATCAATTTGCCTGAGACACGTACAGTACGACCTGGTTCTCACCAGAGAACCAGGAACATTGCTTGCTATCGGTGTAATCGTAGTTGACGACAAGCACGGAAAGTCAGACAGTACGGGAGCCACGAGCCTTCTACAGTCTAAACTTATTATTCCGTACCGGTTTGCTCCTCCTCTTTTTTTTTCTTATGATCCACCATCGAGTATCGTACAAATTGTACGTGAATCAGAGTCTCGAGACTTTTAGTATTGTCCACTGGCCGGTCTGCCTATCAAACCGCTTAACATGTCCCAATTGGACCCGATGCAGCGATCTTCAACGATTGTGAGATACACACGGGTAACACATGATCGAACAAGTTCTAAACCGGCAAGTCCAGAAAAGTCGGACATTCACACGTGATACCTGCCACCCGACGCCTCGAGAATCACCCACTTGGTGCCTCGGGGAGAGTGGCTACTCCACACCTCTCCTTTTACACGTCTTGTCATTGGGTGAGACATGTTTGATGATCAATTTTGACATTAATGAGCAGCCTGTGTCTCAGCCCACGGACATTTATTTTGTGTGCCGATGGTGCCGTCTGTAACACGCCAGACGATTCACAGCTGCCATCGTCGTGTTACAGAAAAACGAGCTAGCGTCTATGTAACACTGCAACACCCCCCTGGTTGTTGCGTACCACGCATACGCCCAAGCGGGGAGGGAGGCAGCAAGCTGCTTGTAGTTACGTCAATCGGAAGCCGCACGTGATCCCGATGGCTCCGGGGATGTGGTCTCCTTGGAACACTTTCTTTTTTCACCCCGACCTTGAGTTGCTCCCAAACCGAAAATGCTACATTGCTGGCACTGTGGATGATCTCTAACAAGGGTATGTGAGCGACACACAAAACAAGGTTCGGTTGCTTAGACCTCATTTTCTCATCCGCACTCACCTGGAAAGGGAGTCATGTGGAACAACACGATGGCCTCCTTGGCATCATGCGAGATTGGAGGAGTGCATCACAACCCGCAGCATCCTTTCTTGAAACACCCTGATGACCTCTACATGGAGTTGGGCATCCCCCTGTTTGCATAATCCATGCAGCTGCAATCTGGGGTGCATATTTGAAAAGGCCCTGGAAGGCCGGTCAGGGGTGTGGAGAGCCCTTTGCAGCCAGGAGGTGGGTCCGGGGTCGTCTACCATCACTCTGGTGCTGCAAGGGGGCATCTACCTATGCCTCGGTGGTGTATATCATCATTCAACTCTCTGAGCTTCCCATCATAGCCATTAGATCCTCCGTACAACAACTACACCACCATTTGGCGATAGTCACACTAATTACTGGAACATTCAATCTACAATCTCGTCTTTA
The DNA here is from genome assembly GCA_900518995.1 of Yarrowia yakushimensis. Lineage (NCBI taxonomy): Eukaryota > Fungi > Ascomycota > Dipodascomycetes > Dipodascales > Yarrowia > Yarrowia yakushimensis. Next base: position 887,037 of record ULGW01000005.1, read on the forward strand.
TACCCAAACCAATAATTTATTTTTCGTCGGCTGCCTTTTATTTGGCAGACTCGACATATGCAATGTAATATTTTGAAAAGACGTCCCAGTGGAACTTGATCAAAAGAGAGAGTTTTTCAATGAGAGGAGAGACGGTGGAAGTGGAGTTGGAGGAGACGGCAGAGGCCTCGAGAATTCGCATCTCCACGCCAGTCACAATCTCCTTCACCAGCCGTTTTTCCACCAGTTTGTACATGGCTGACGAAGGCAGAATGTTGTTGGTGAGCCAGTTGGAGGCCAGAGAAGTAAGCTCGGACGAAGGAAGAGTCGAGGGGTTCTCGTTGACAACGGCCTCAACACGCTTGGCCAGCTCGAGAGCAAGGCCAGACACGTTCTTGGTCCACTTGCTGTTTCCGCTGCTGCTCAGCACAATGGCCAGACAGTCAGTCTTGAGCTTGGCCTGGTACTCGGGGTCAGCGACAACCTTCTTGGCCTTGGCGTCGCCTCGGGTGGCCACCAGCTGCTGGAGCAGCATTGAGCACAGGTGGAGGCAGACGAGCTGGCGCAGGTCGGATCGGAAGGCAGACAAACGAGCAAAGTCAAAGCCAAAGGTGGCAGGGAAGTCGCTGCTGCTGCATGTGATGAGCTGTGCCACGGCGCCAATGAGGGCAGACTTGTAATGCTTGGTGGATCCGGTAGAGGGTCGCTCGGCCGAGGCAGCGGCACCAGCAAACCACTGGCAACTGCTGGCAATGTCGAACCGTCGCTTCTCCACCACCTGTTCGTAGTAGTCCTGCTCAAAGTCGACAGCCGTGTCCACCAGGATAGGTCGCAGGGACCGGATCTGGTGGTTGGCAACGTCGAGCTTCATGGCCTCCAGAATGGCGAAAATCATTCGTAGACCCTCCGTCAGCTTGCGGCTGTTCTTCTCCTTCCAGCCAGCGTTGATGCGCACGACCATCTGGTCCACCCAGCTGTCTCGCATGGGGGCACAGTGGGCCTTGAACACATTGCTGAGCCACTGTGCAAACGACACAAAGTCAAAGCAGTGGTGGAACAGCTGCTGCTGCACCAGATCGGAATCCAGGTCAGACTCAATGGTCTCTCGGTCCTTGACGGGAAGAAGAGACACCAGAACCTGACGCAGAGTGGTGAACAGAGTTGTGAGAGTGCTGAAATCAGAAGTGCAAGGACGAGAAGAGTCGGCGGCAGCCCACACACCCTCAACCTCGGCAGTGATGCCGTCCCAGTATCGCTGTGTGCTTTGTCGCTTTCTCTTGCCTCGCTCACCGTCCAGGTTGGGGCGGAACTGAAGTTGAGGATCAAACACAATGTCGTGACGCAGACGGGGGTTCTTGAAGATTTCTGCAAGGTCGATTTCCCGCAGAGAGTTGATGTTGACCGGTGGCAAAGGAGCAGCGGAGTTTGTTGTGGAGCTCTTTGCGGCAGGCTTAGGCGCAGAGATTTTGGTGCTACTGCCAAAAGTGGGAGTAGATGCAGGTCGAATGTGGTTGTTGTTGTTGGGGGGAGCGACAGAGGCGGCAACAGGAGAAACAGCTTCCTCCTCTCGCTTTCGCTTGCTGCCACCAAAGCTGTTGCCACTGAAGGCAGGGTTGAAGTGGCTCACTGTAGGCTGACTAATCACATGATTCATGTGGGTCACATGGCCGGCAGCTGAGGCTGAGGCCGTGGCGCTGGCCTCTCGGTCAATAATGGGGAGGGAGCGGCTTCGAGCCCAGGTTCGCACGCCGTCCAGCTTGACCTTTTTCGATGGTTGCGTCTCATCGTCAGCTGTGGAGTTGTGTGTTGCTGTTGCCGCTGCGGCAGCTGCGGCGGCATGGGCGGCGACAGCAGTGGCAGCGGCTCCGGGGACATGTCGCGAGCATCGTCGGGCAGTTGTAGCCGTGGAGGCTCGAGCGGCTTGTCGTCTATCACTGGTTTCGTCGTCCGTGTATATCTGGTCCATATCTCTTCTGGCTTGTGGGGTGCAGTCCTCCTACCTGCCGCCTCCTTATAAATGGTGCTGCCGCAATGCTTGGTGGAGAAACTAGCTGCAACCTTAGCTGCAACAAGGTGCAGTTGTACAAATGAAAGGCCTTCTTTAGGTTGGGACAGGAGCGAGCTTGAGTTTTTGGGAGAAAAGCAAAATCAAAAAGTTGTGCAATAGCATTAAAGTCGGGAAATTTTTTAAGCTCGAAAAAGCGCAAAAGAGAAAACGGTCAATTGCTTGCACCAGGCACACATCATGTTCCAAATGCGGAGCTGACAAAACCCGTGGCAACCAGGTCATGTGATACTCTCCGAGCCCATGGCGGAGTTCCACCTTGACACATGAGCAACGTCATGTCACAAATCTCTCACTCGGAGATCTCCGTCTGACATATATATCCTGTCGCAAGTGTGGTTCGTCTTGTTGTGATGTTGTGAACAACTAACTAACGGCACAAGTACAGTTATCTGGTAGACGGCACGCTTGCTCCTAGCTTGAGGATCTTTTCAGGATTACCATTAGATCTTCCAGTGACAAACCATTTGTCCAATCGCCACTGAAGAAGTTAATTGTGTCTCTGATCTTCAAGGCATCTTCCGTTTAAATGAATGACTAACAGAGAGGCTTGGAATTGGAGGTCAAACTGCATGATAGCCGCCTTAGCCACCCCGTCTCTCCCAATAGAACAATCTAGTCGTATGCTTGCTGTTGTATAGTGACAGATGTTGGGGTGGTGACCCCGCTAGCATGGGATCTGATCTGGAGTGAAGCAGTCAAACAGAGGTACTACCCTGTCCAACAAATGCTGCATCCCTGTCACTTCCCCCCATTTATTTTCCTTGCCACCTATAATAAATGAAATCCCTAGCCGTTCATATGCCGTTCACGTGATTGCAACGCTCAATCCATGCATCTGTCAAACCTTAATTGTTGGGACACAACCTATTCTAATTTGGTCCGTGTGGTGGGACCTCGAGGATGATCTCGTATGATCGGCTTCAAAATCAAAAGACACAACCCTGTCAGTGTCTTGTGCGCAGTTGGATTAGTCAGAACCAATCATCATGTGAACGCCCCCAAAGTGTTGCAGTGGCTAGTGAGGAGGCCACCAGGGTCACAAATACGACCGTGACAATGAGACGGGATTATAATAGAGCCTGGTGTCGATGGTGTCGATGGTGTCGATGGCTTGGGACCCTTTGGCTCCTAGAGACCCACATTACTGGGTTTTCTCCACCATGTCCGTGGGCCCTTTCCATCTTTGCGTTTTGTGCATCGCACGGAATTCTCATCCGAAGATCCACTTTGTGCAGGTGAGTTCAGGTTGTACCCTCGGACCGAAGCGAGGTGTAACACAGGGGGTTTGTGTGCTGTATCCCAGCAACACAAAATAAAGCCGTTTGAGTTTCCAGCCCGGTACAACAAGAATTAGATTGCGTCTTAACATAGAAACCTAAATTAACTAATCGGCGATGGACTGGAGGTGGGCTAGAATGAGACTAGCCAAAGTGTGTCTGACATGTGTTTGTGAGGCCTGGCGACGACACAAGGTTGAACTGGAGCTACCTCAGAGCAGGGAGAAGTATAACACGCGACGTGTACAAGCACAGGAGAGCCGGGAGAGCCAGGAGAGCCAACAGCCTCTACAACCCCTACAGCCCCTACAGCCCCTCCACCCCTTGGCTGGCTCAAAAAGCCTCGGCCATGTCCCTGCGGGTGGAGACTCTCGGATCCCGGAATAGCCATGTGTCTGAAACCTGCGCTCTCGTTTCTCAGGTGCATTTTTGCTTATGGTTCGTCTGGCTGCCTTATCACTCGCATCACAGGACTGTATTGTGTATTGTAGGTCTTGCTACGGCAACGTCATCGCCCGCATATACAATGGGATTGTACGGATGCGGCAAGCTGTACCTTATTTATTTTCGTCAAATCCTTCCTAATTAGGTCGCCACAGCAAAAACAATGGGCTTGTCTCTGAGACATGTCAATGTGAGACATTGGACCGGGCGGAAAACTGGAAGTGGTTGAGGAAACAACGGAGTAAAAAAAAATTTATAACTCTGGGAATAAAAATAGCCCGTGCAACCAGGAAAAAAATAGACTACGTTCGATGACACTTTTGAAAGGTCCCTTGTGACTCGCCGTGGAGAAAGTGATTACGTAATAGATAAAAGGGACAAAAATTGGAAACATGTGTATTGGAGCGTGTGGGTAGTGTGCAATTGCTTACCTCATCCATCTCCACTGTCTGATCTCTTTGCCCAGTACTTGTTCTTTTTTTTTCTTGTCATATCCGTGTAACGCTCGGCCCTTTTTTTTTCTAGCACAAGAAAAGATGCGTTGATGTACGAGCGCGAAATCAACAATACGATGCAAAGGGTCATTGAGGCTGAATGTTGATGGTACCAGAACATTGGGGGAAAAGGTATAGCTATCCAAGAGGGGTTTTAGTATAATAGCAACAATTGACCCCAGAATAGTCGATTGGCCCGTTCTCTTGAACACGGAACCACTCTTGTGCCAAACTTGGAGATCGTCAACCCCCGATCCTCCTATATGCTGGCCTGCATGTCTGTATGCCTGCTTCTGCCTATTATGGATTAACGTTGCACTGCAGTCTGCACAGGTACGTCTCCCCCCTGTAGCGCTACATGAGGATGAGTGGGTCTGGAGATTGGGTGGATCTGGGTGCGTGATGGGATCGTCGGTCTTTTGTTTTGGGGGGAGTTTGAGTGTTGGGGTTGAGCAATATATGTACGCACAGGTGCTCGCGTGTCCTGATCGGCCGGGTATGTCTTGCTCACTCCCGGGTAATGGTTTAATCTAAAGATTACCTTGCCTTTGCTCGCGTCAGGGTAACTGTTTCCGTTGGGAGAGCTCGCAAATGAGATGCACCATTGTGTAAACTGTCGATCATTAGTGCCGTCTAGTGTCTATAGATGATGGTCATACTATTCAGCTAATGGCTAGAGCGTTGTAGGGGACGTCATAGACGCTTCGGGATGGTCCTTGCGCGGATGACACAGGCACCATGTTGACGTCTGACACTTCATCTTAGCAAGTCAGCCCCAGACCCAAAACGGAGACTGTCCGGTTACTCTTAGTCACACCGGTCCACAATTGACATGGCCCTTCCTAGACATTTTAGGCGACTCTTTTTCAGACTGTCAGGGGTCGGTGGGAAGAGTATCGTACCAGGGTACCAATATCCAGGGTACTCGTACCTGTATCGGCAATTCCATCCTTGCACTTGCACGATTCCGCCTTTGTAGATAAATAAATATATCCCCGGCCTTGCATGGGACTATTATGATCATCAGTTTCATGTTGATGGTGACAGATGGTCTGGTCCAATAGCACCCATATAAGATTGCTTACCTCCCTGCCACTTGGGGTTATCGGAGATTATGTCTCAGTGTCAGACTCGAACTCCGATGTTTAGAATTCCACGGATCTGTCTGGCTTGTTTGAGGATCCCCCGTGACAGTTGACGTAGCGGAGAGACATGCCCAGAGCTCCGGGGCTTGGAGCGGATGAGCAAGACAAGTAACCATTGTAGATTGGGTGGAGAGAGTGGTAAGAGATTGTGAGTAGATCACAAGTCCGCCAAGGTGGAGATCGTCAGCTGCGCTTTTCAGAGAGGAACGATATTGCCAGGTGTGCAGTGAAGCGTCACAGGGTCCACAGCTGCTGTAGAATGCGCATTTCAAGAGTTCCAGAAGCTGTCAATCCACTGGAGTTGCCTCTTTAGCCGCTCCATGTGCCAGGTTTGACATGGGACCTCAACCTCAACATGTACGGCACCAGCATCAAAGAGAAGGTTGGGAGGTTGTCTCGATGTTGAGACGGTGTTAGTGGTTAGGGAACAATTGTGAGACTCGTTGATTTGTCTTCTTTGTGGGTTGTACATGCACAAACGCCATGGAGCATCTGGGCGCACGGCTCTGTTTTTGCAGAGATAGGAGACTCTCTTTGCCGCCGGTACAAGCAGTTGCTGCTACTTGTACAGTATCATCATCCTCGTACCGACTACTCTAGTTCTAAACTGAATCCACGATCGTAATCTTGCCTCTTTTCAATCTGTCTGCACAGATCAGACCTCCTGAAACACTGCCCTTGTCGATCTGCTGTCATGTAGAGCTGTGGTTCCAGTGCCCTGAAACACCGTCCATCACCAGAGACTCTTGTTTATGGTCCCTTTATCTCCTCGGCTCTTTGCCTGTAGCATTTTGTCACGTCTCCTGTCTGTCGACCTGGGGTCAACAGCAGCAAGTTGCAACTTTAATAAATACCTAAATGTAGAGTTGGAGATGCTTACGAGAGAATGCAAGTAGGCGAATACATGTATATTTGTTGCTATCGCAGTTGTGCATGTAGTCGGCAGAATAGGTTGCTCAAGTCTTCTACAAGGGGGTACTTACCTTCACACCACCTTTGTATCTCCTACAACATTGCTCAATAACCTCGGACCGTAGGTATTATGCACGAGGAGGATCTACGTTAAATAAACGGGATATTGAAGGCAAAAAGAGCAGCCCAAAATGCTGTTCTACAGAGCGAGCGAAGTGGCCCAAAACATGGACTGACCAAATGACATTTACCGGGTCATCTTGTATCATTTGGAGAGAAAATGGTTGGCCCGAATCCTGACCTTTGCTTCCAAAATCAACATCTATCTCTTGGCATATCCCGACTTGCTATTCCTGGCTTGTTAACATATCATAGAGCTCTATATTACAACAGTCGGACGATTTACCAAAAGCATACAGCCATCCGTGAGGACTTTACCAACCAGCCTATCTACCCCACCTCAAGATCACCATCCCACTCATTCGCAAAGTCAATGCCCGAGCGTATTCCAGGGCCACCATGAGATTAGAATGGGCGACTCCTCTGACCAATACAACTACCAGTGCAAGTACGTACTGGTACGATACTTGATCCATCTCGCCCTTGCATTTTCCTGCATTCCTGAAATGCCATGGACCAAATGCCGCACAAGGTACTGAGCTCGTACAATACTCTGCAATCTGGCCGAGCAGCAATCGACATTGTAGATCCCGACGCTAAACAGTGACGTAATGCCGTGTAAAGTTTTGTGGACCAGCAAGGGGGGAGGGGGGTGTGGCCCTCGAGCGATGCAACCTGGGTGTCACGTGACAAGGGTCTGTCGTTCTGCCCACGCTGAGGTTTTGGGGCTGCTTTTGTTTGTCAGGGACTGCAGTTGGACGTGTTACAAAGTCCCCTTGTCCTTGCAGATTGGTGGTGGCATGACTCTCTCGTGTCATGATGGTTGCCCCGAGGAGTTGTAAACAGTTGGGCATCTAGCCCACAAGCCCCTTCCCTAGGCTTGCAGCCGGAACTCTAACCTTATTTGTAGCCTCCTTAATCCGTCCATGAGCATAAGCTCTCGGCCTAATTTAGAGCTCACACAACAATAGTTTTGTATCGATAGTCTAGTCGAGGCAGCACGTACTGCCAGGGGTGGTGAGCGGGGAAAACCGTGAAAGGGTTAGACAATAATAATGGTCCACTAGGTGGAAAACTAATAGGGCGGTTAAGTTGAGTGGGCTGCCTCTATTTGTGCAGGCCTGTGTGTGTGTGTGGGTGGTCTTTTTTACAAAGCCCGGAGGGATTGCAGTATACGAAGGGACCAACTCAAAGCGTGGGGGTACCCCCCTGGGCTGAAAAAGAAAAAATGTGCTCGTACAAGTTAGCCCCATGGAGTACATGAAGACATGAAGAGACATGAGGAAGCAGCAGGCACAACGTACCGGGTGGTGTCCATGCAACCAACATGGGGGAGGAGGATAAATATTATTAGAATACGGACAATCTATCAAATAATACGAATACGTTGTGTGTAATATGTGGGTTTTTTTTCTCTTGTTTGAGCCTTTTGACTTTCACTCCACCACCGCTGACTTTTTTCAGATCTCATGAGAAAATAGAGTCCTGTATTTGGTGTGACTTGTTTAGAGGTCCCAAAAATGTGAGGAAATGCAGCATGTAGAGGCGGCTTCTGAGGAACTGTGGAGATATTTTTCTTTTTTTTAAATCTTTTCTTCCAAATCTCATCTCTAACGATGGCTCCCCTAAAACCTGAAAAATGTTGTGCCCAACAGTCTTCAAAGCTACGTGGGGTGTTGATCCCTATCACCAGCACAACAAAGAGACAACTGGAGTATAACGTATCTGGATTTGTTTTGTTTGGTGGGACCAGCACATGAACATGGGGCTACTGTTGATACGGTTTTATTGACACCCTGCTTCTCTAGCATTCTTGTCAAAGTCCTCAAACTCCTTCTCACTCTCACTTTTCTCCATTGCAGATCTTGGAGATTGAGTAGGAAGCAAAAATCCCACGCTGACCAGTGTATCCAGCAAACCTTTATCTTATGATAAGACATGTTGGTGAGAGAAAAGTGGACTATTTCAATGCAAAAAGGAAACATGAGGAGTGAGATCGGTTTCTTTTGAGTGGAGCAAAAGAAAATATCCGTCCAAGTGGACCTGTGGAGACGGATCCACATGGATAATATAATGTTCACCAAAGTCATGCAAGTTTGGCAAATCAGACTTCTAGTGGTCGGATGATGTCGAGATTTCACCAGTTGAGGTTATATGGGGGGTTGTAGTTGGTGGTGTGAGCCATCGTGGAGTCATTGGGGTCATCAACAGCATCTGTACATGATCTCCAGACGTGGGGGTCCTCTTCCACTGTCTGTCTATCCATCCTGTGAGGTCTTGAATTGGTCTAGATGTGGATTTTCAGTTAGAATTCCTCCCATTTTTGACTGGCCAAAGTCAATGCTCGAGACCGGATTAGTGTGGTGAGAATGGGGGTCGCAGAATTAAACACAAAGAAGAGCTAGACCTCGCCGTTGGTTTTGATAGTCAGGCCAACCCTTTCGATCTCATCCCATCCATTCCATCCCATCCCATCTCATCCCATCCCATCAGGACGTTACAACTGCCCCCTGCAACACCATCCGACGTTCATTTTCTGTCTCACCAGCTTGCATGTCTTAAACGCTGGCTCTGCAAGATGCTAAACGCGCCTTTCGGTGTCTCACTTGAAAGACAATCGCATTGAGCCCTGTTGGCTCAGGCTCAGGGTCACACCACGGCATGCCCAATCGGGAAGCACCAATCACGGCTGAGAGAAACCCCAAGCACAACAAACTTGGTGTTGATCATATTGAAGACAAGACTCGGCCATTGGAGGCTGACAAACCAAAACGTGCTGACTCAACTTGACTCACCTGCCTAAAGTGGATCCGTACGGCACGGTAGATGAGGCACAGTCAGAGGCATACTCAGAGGCACTGACAGAGGCACAGCCAGAGACATGCATCCTCCCCCTTTTGTAGACGCTAACGTATCAGTACGATATCTGTACGATATCTGTACGATACAAGGGTACGATATCGGGGTCGTGAAGATCTCTCTTATGACAGATCTCATAAAAGTTTCCACATCTTGGTCCTGGTAGAGAAACTGTCCGTGACTATACCAGTACAAGTACCGTACAATCTCCACAAGTCAACTGGTCCCGCCTCAAAGACTGAGACAGAAAAACGAATCCACCGCGGCTCTGACAAAATCGCCGTGCGCTCTTGAGTTTCACCTTGCCACTACTGCCACTGGTACATCATTGTCTCACCAACAGAGAAAGTTGGCATCTTGCACATCCTCGTTTAGGGGTACACCTATAACGGTTATACTTTTAACCATCGTCAATTGTCGCCACATCACGCATGGCCCCATGTAATCTGTAAGGGAAAATGAAGATCTCTGCTTTGGGAGCCCATACGCCATACATGCTGCACTGGCCCGATGAATGCGAACCAATATGCGCTCTCTTGCAGAACGGATACGGTCCATGAAGATGCATATGAGAGTGAGAGGCTCCCACAGATCTCCATTCCCTGAGACACATTGTTCATTAGTCAGTCTTACATGTTCCGGTGGTGCCGTCTATGATGAGGTTACATCATGTATCGTAGTATGATACCAGGTACGATACCATGGTTGGCGTACAAGTCCAGTTCAAGTGACAATTGCTCCAATTGCTCCAATTGCTCCCTTCCAAATTCAGGGGTCAAAATTATCGTAAAGATGCGGCTACAACCGGCTTGTTTGAGATGCTTGATTCCAAACCATGAATACATTGACGTGGGTGAAAGGGGTGTCCATGGCCAATGATCTCTCAAGATCTCACCCCTTCAGACCAACCTACAACACACCGTACCTGGTAGCAGCACTTAGAGAGCAACCTCAGCCGCAAATACCCTCTCATAGACCCTTGCCGAACCCCGCAAGTTGACATGCATCTCTCTTGGCAGTCTGGGTCCCCACTTCGGAGTATTACGCTGGATCAGTCTCGGAAACCTGCCTTGTCAATTTTTTATTTTATTTTTTATTTTTATTTTAACTTTGGCCGTTGAAAAATTGGGGCGCCGTTGCGTCGCTCACCAGACTTGTCTCAGGGTTAGAGAGCAAGCGGACTTGTCTCACCCAAGACATAGCAAGCAGAAAATCCAATTTGCCACAACGCAATTGGCATAGCTGTCAGCTGAGAGCAATGTCAACATCCTGGTGAGACACACTTTTCACCCTGGAATGGAGAAGCATGCTTCAAACTGAAACAATTTAACTGGATCGTCATCTCTGGATCGCCACAACATCGCCTCACAACTGCCTGTCCCTTGCTGCATTGTGTCACGTGCACCCCTGAAAGACCAACTCGTGATTTGGGCTGTAGGGCGGCTAAATGATGCCCTATACCGGCGGCTAATTCCTATAACAGCGGCTAAATGGCTTAAACCTAGTAGCCATCCTGTCTTCAGGGTAGTACTTGCTTCTTCTCCTGTTATCATCAAATCATTATTATACACATTGTTACATGGTCTATCTTCGTCTGTTTCTGGATCGCAGAGGCGCAATCTTTCTGCCGGATCCGTCTCCAGCAGCAGGAAAGCCTTGAGCAAACATATTGTTCTGGACAGGAGCAGGAGAGCCAAAGTTGGGCGTCTGGGGAGCAGGCGCAGTGTTGACACCAAAGCTGCCGGCAGGGGTGCCTGGGGTCGATGGAGCACCTCCGTTGAATCCAAAGGTGTTAGCGGCCGATCCAGCACCGGCGCCAAAACCAAAGCTGCTTGCTCCACCAGCAGGAGCAGCGGCTCCAAAGCTGAACCCGCCTGAGCCATTGTTGGTAGGTGCAGCAGCACCAAAAGCAGAGGGTGCAGTGTTCGTGGCTGTGCTTCCAAAGCTGAAACCTGTGCTGGCGGGTTGGGCAGGTTGGGCAGGGGCAGCTGCTCCGAATCCAAAACTACTGGCTGGAGTCGCGCTGCTGTTTGCAGAGCCAGAAGCAGCATTGTTGTTGCTGCCAAATGCATTGGTGGCGCCAAAGCTGAAGCCTCCGGAGCTAGAGGAGGCAGCTTCAGTGCTGCGCTTGGTTCCAAACATACCGCCACCGGGAGGCGTAGTAGTGCCGGAGGAGGCGTTTCCAAACAGACCTCCAGAGCTGGGAGCGGTTGTAGAAGAAGCTGCTCCAAACAAACCTCCAGAGCTGGGAGCAGCAGTAGAAGAAGCTGCTCCAAATAGACCTCCAGCACTGGGAGCGGTTGTGGAGGCTGCTCCAAACGCGGGCTTCTCGCTAGAGGCATTGCCGAACGAGAATCCAGACGAAGGGGCGGTCGTGGTGGCGGCAGGTGCAGCACCAGATGCTCCAAACGAGAATCCCGTAGCAGCGGGCTTGGCGGCCTCTGTAGTCGAGCCAAACGAGGGCTTGGAAGCACCAAAGGAAAACGAAGCCGAAGGAGTAGCGGATGTGGCCGCACTGCCGAAAACTGAAGCCTTGGGCTCCTCCTTCTTATCTTTGGCTGCGGCTCCAAATGAAAACGATGGTGCACCGTTCGTAGTGGCTGCGGCGGGGGCACCAAAGGTGACGGGCGTGGAAGTTCCAGATGAACCTGCACTGCCGGGAGTGGAGGTGCCCGATCCAAAAGAAAAGGGCTTGGGAGCAGAGCTACTGTCCTTGTTGTCAGAGGCGCCAGATCCAAAGGCAGATCCCAGCTTGTCGGAAGAGCTGCCAAACATGGGTCGTTTGGCTGCCTGCTCTCCATCGTCGGCAGATCTCTTTCCACCGAGCCCAGCAGACGTCTGGGCTGCGCCAAATCCGCCAAATAGAGGCTTGGATGCTGCGGGCTCGGCGGGAGGGGTTGCAGAGTCCGATTTGGCGCCAAACGAGAATGATGGTGCCGCAGGCTTGTCTGTCTCAGCAGCCTTGGAACCAAAAGTGAAAGGCTTGGGCTTGGGGCTATCTGTAGATGCTGGGGTGGACTCTGATGCTGTGATGGGGGCGCTTCCGAAAGAAAACGTGGGCTTCGAAGCTGGTTTGTCTCCAGCAGGCTCGCTCACCTTCTCCTCGGGCTTGCTGCCAAAAGTGAGAGGCTTGGGTGCCGAGGCAGAAGCAGAGTTAGCACCAAATGAGAACGAAGGTGCAGCTGTCTTGGTCTCCGTCTTGGTCTCCGAAGCTGGCTTGGAACCGAAAGAAAAGGAAGGAGCGGGCTTGGTCTCCTCGGTCTTGTTGTCGTCGGTCTTTGCACCAAACGAGAAAGAGGGGGCTGCTGCTGGTGCGTCCTTCTTGGCTCCAAACGAGAATGATGGTGCGGCGGGTTTATTGTCGGTTCCGTTAGTGTCCTTGTCACCAAGCGAGAACGAGGGTTTCTCCGAGACAGGTTTGGATGAGCCGAAAGAAAACGAAGGCTTGGTTTCCACGGGTTTGGTTTCCTTCTCAGCGTCGCTCTTGGCTCCAAGAGAGAACGAGGGCTTGTTTTCAGACTTCTCCACCGCGCTCTTGGCTCCAAACGAAAACGAAGGCTTATCTTCGACAGGCTTGGACTCCTTCTCTGAGTCTCCCTTGGATCCAAACGAGAACGAAGGCTTGGGTTTGTCGCTGTCCTTAGATCCGCCAAACGAAAAGGGCTTTGGCTTATCGTCACCAGCTCCATCACTCTTATCCTTGCTGGCTCCAAAATCAAATCCAGCGCTGGGTTTAGCAACAGGAGCAGTAATAGCGACTGGAGCAGATGCAAATGCAGATGCGGGAGCAGGCAGAGCCTTTGTGGGTTTCTCTTCGACAGTTTCCGTCTCAACAGACTCTTCCACGGGCTTGGAGGAGGCCTTTGTAGCAGCTCGGTTCAGGGTATAGACGGGGGAAGAGCTTTCTTCAGTCTTCTGGGCCCATTTGGACGGAGTTCTATGCTTCAGGAAAGTAGCCTTGAGATCGAAAGGAAGAGGTTTGTTGAGATTGTCGATTTCCTCAGCAGTCACATTGCCCTGAACCTCAGCCTCATCCTCAGACTCTTCATCCGAAAGCTCAAAGTTTGCGGAAAAGAAACCGGGACGAGTCATACGCTCCTGTGGTAGTGATTGCAGATCAATAGACCACGGAAGTCGTCGCGAAATGGGCACAGAAGAAGTCTGGGTTTCACTATCCACGTACTTGGGTCTCTTGTTGACTCTAGCCGGTGCTCTTCTAGCCTCGGCAGCAACCTTGTATCTGTTGGGCTGTTTCTTTGATGCAGTTGACTTGACGATCATCTTGGAAGTCATGTCGTTGACAATGTTGTTGTAGTCGTTGTGGTAATCTTCATTGTCATTGTGGGTTTCCTTATGCAAAACAAGAGCTCCAGCCATTCCATCGTCCTCCTGATCTCGTTCGGGCGATCCGATAGCATGCCGCTTTCGCTCGGCGCGTTGTCGACCCTCCTGCTTCTCGATCATGGCAGCCTTGTATGCGTTAATGATGGATGCAGCATCTCCATTGACCCACTGAGTTAGTACTGTAAATCGCACTCCAAAACGCCCATCACGGCCCAAATTACTCACCTGAAACGCGGGAGCGTCATCCTCGACAATCTCAACGTCTTCCTCCTCGAACACAACATCCTCAATGTCGTGGGTGCCATCAACCCGAATCTTCTCCTGCTGCTGCTGTCTCTCAAACTCCACACTTGTATCACCCTCCTCAATAGCCACCGAATGGCGTCGTTGTCGGGTCTCGGAGTCTGTGTTTCCTCGGAACTTGCTCCACAGCGACGAAACCATGGATTTGAGAGTCCCTTGAGGCTCCTGGATACCTCGATCACCAACGTGGTCTTGCTGTCTCTGGAGCCCATTAACCCGGCTGGAACGGCCCGAGTTGTCGTAAGGACCCGTGTACAGCTGTCGTTTAGTTCGATCTTGCTTCATGGTGACCTGCTGGATGCTGGATGGCAACGGTTCCAATGCGATCCTGATGATTGACTGGGGATTTTTTTTTTGCTATTGCTGTAGGCAAAAAAACCAAAACACCGTGCATGTACTCCGAGTTTATTTTGCCTGGGTTACCAACATGACGGATTAAGGTTTGGTCGTGTGGTTAGAGAAGAGGAGGAAGTAGTCATGAGCTATGGGAATGGTGGTAGCTGGGTTATGGAGGTATATCTGATTGGACAGTGTTTCAATGAGTTTCTTGATTGACAAATTCCAAACTTAAATTATATACTCAACATACATATATGACTCCAATTGAGACTATACAACTCATGTGGCAGACCAATGTGGAAGATGTCAACACTACTGGTAGTATCCTGTTATACACGGAGTATCCATATGACGCACGGATCGTCACTATGATACACGTTACACAACTTCTCATACCGTCATATCTCTTGTCTTGACTTGATTCTCATACTAGAGTATGCTTACTAATCAAATGAGAAGTTGCCCTGATAGGCACATGCCCTGATAGGCACATACCAAACTACATTTCACGCGTACAAAGAACGTACACACAGAGAAAACGCCTTGTCCGAGTGAAACAATTATCTGTCCCGTTTTGGACACTATTGTTTCGGATGTTGCCTCACGAGAAACTCAATGGTGTGAGACGAAGAAGAAAGACGTGTTCCATAGATGTCGTTGCTTAAGAAGAGGTACCGAAACGACACATGACTCGTGTCTTACAGCTTCAGTATCAACACACGATGCTTACTAAGAGCCTCATTTCTAGGTCGGAGATATCAGACCACTTTGGGACGTTATATCCGAGCCCTAATACAAAGTTTGTTTGAAAAATATAATCCTCCTGCATTATCTCAAGATTTGGAATCAGTCAAATCGACACTTTTCAACCGACAATAGACAAAATGGTTTCCTTTTCTTGTGAAGTGAGTAAGATGATGGGATATGTGAATCACGTGACTCTGACAACCATGACAGGAGGGCTGTCAGAGTCAGAACCACTTCAAGCTAACTCAGGTTTGCAACGATACAATCGTCAAGAAGAAGCTCAACATCCACCAGAACCAGTGTCGAGGAGCATACTTCACTTGCATCGACTGTTCCACCACATTCTACAACAACGATCATGTCAAGCACACCTCTTGTATTTCCGAGGCCGAGAAGTACGAGGGAGCCCTTTACCGGGGAAAGAAGACACAGCAGGGAAAGCAGACCCAGCAAGCATCCAAGCCTGTGACCAAGGTTGAGGAGCCCAAGGAGGAGCCCAAGGAGGAGAAGAAGGAGGAGAAGAAGGAAAAGAAGGAGAAGAAGGAGAAGAAGGAGAAGAAGGAGAAGAAGGAGAAGAAGGAGAAGAAGGAGAAGAAGGAGAAGACTGAGTCCACCCTGGACATCTCCAAGCCTACATCCATGTACAAGATTGTCAAGGATCTCAAGAAGAACAAGAACATTTCCGAGAAGGAGATTCTCAAGTCTTTCAAGATTGAGAAGAACGACAAGGGAGAGTTGGTGTTGGTTGCTGATCTTTAAAGGGGGTGATCTAAAACAAAATGAAAAGTCCAACAGTGGATATAAGAATAACATCTGTATAAATGAGAAAAAAGAAAAAAATATCATTAATGCTGATCCAATTTGAATCGGCCTATAGTACATCCGAGTCTTTCTCACTTTTTGGCAAGAGTGACACTGATCTTGTTGAAGAACGAAATTGCCTGTGTTAGTTGATGAATGATCTGGTGATAGATCTGGTGATAGATCTGATGATACCTGACGATGTCTGATGATATCTGACGATGTCTGATGATATCTGACGATAAATCTGACGATAAATCTGACGATAAATCTGACGATAAATCTGACGATAAATCTGACGATAAATCTGACGATAAATCTGACGATAAATCTGACGATAAATCTGACGATAAATCTGACGATAAATCTGACGATAAATCTGACGATAAATCTGACGATAAATCTGACGATAAATCTGACGATAAATCTGACGATAAATCTGACGATAAATCTGACGATAAATCTGACGATAAATCTGACGATAAATCTGACGATAAATCTGACGATAAATCTGACGATATCTGACGATACATCTGATGATATCTGACGATATCTGACGATATTTGACGATATCTGACGATATCTGACGATAAATCTGACGATAAATCTGGTGATCGATATCCTTCACAATATATCTGATTCATATCTCCTCCACGATTCATATCTCCTCCAATCTTCCTCATCAAACACCTCCCCCATACTTACCTCCTTCCTTGCAAAAGTTATACTGCCACGCAGATACTCAGGCAACAATTTAGCCACCTTTTTGTCCTCATCCGTCTCGGTGATGATCTGGTAAGCAAAGTCTGGACTCTCTGCTCCATCCAGACCCAAATGGTATCTGACTGTTCCGTTTTTTCCAGTCTGCTTGCACAGAAACAACTGTTGACCCTGCGAGTTCTGCGACACAATCTCCACGTCTGTGCCTGTCAACTGTCGAACAATGCTGTAAATCGCCTCCATTGACTGTTCATCCTGCTTATGTTGCTTCACACTCGACTTGTACTTTTTGAGATCCTTTCTCTGAGAGTCCACCTTGTCCTGTAGAGCCTTGGTTTCGGTCTCCTTGGCCGCGATATAAGTGTTTCTCTCTTCCACAGCCTCCGTGGCCTGTGAGATTTGCGACTGCAAATGCTGATTTTGTTGACGGAGAGTCTCTATCTCACTCGTAAGTTGTGTAATGAGACGATCCGATTCTGTGTTAGCTTACGATACTCTGACCGAATCGAACGCAATACTCACTAGTCTGTGCCTCTTCTGCTGCCTTTTGAAACTCATAGAGTAGTTGCTCTTGTCGAGTCATGCGGGTATCATAGAGAGCAGTATGATGATTGTCACTAGAGACCTCATGCTGGGTTTTAACACGTTTGGACTTTGGTGCCTGAACCACGGCATTCTCGGCTTTGGACTGACTCGCTCCAATACTCTCCCCTCGTCGTTTGAACAGATTAGCCATTGAAGCGAAATGTGTGTGTTTTTTTTTGTTTGTTTACGATCAAACTTGTACGGACGAGATTTAGACTACGGATTATGCAAGGTTGGAATAGGGTTTCCCCCATGTCTTGCACCTGCCAGTTCGAGTCTCGGGGGGAATTTGTTAAATATATTTACAACTGTCCATTTTGGAGGGATTCCTCCTTTCGAGCAATATCCAGCTCAGCTCCAGCCTCGGCCTCGGCCTCTCCGACGTCAGTCACAAACAGAGGATAGTAGACCTTGGCTCTGAGATAGTTGACCTCTCCATTGGGTCCTGGGGGAAGCTCCACGGCTATCTGGATATCCTGCTGCTGCATAATCTTGTCCAGCCGAACAAGAGCCATACCCACGTTTCCATGGTGTGATAGAATGTTTCCTAGTTTGACCGGTTTGGGCGGGCTGGAAGGACTTGTTTCTGCACCAGCAGTAGTCTCCTTGGGTTTGGCCCAACTGGGAACTCCGCCTTCAGAAGCTGCTTCTTCGGGCTTGGGTGCAGTCTCCTTCTTGGGACTGTCAAAAGGCGACGATGCAAAAGTTCGCTCTTCGGGCTGAGAGTTGAGCGAAATGACATTGGAGCCGTCCAAAAGAGGAGGAAGCGCCTCAGAGAGCTCGGGATCGTACTGGCACTCATACTCACCTGGCTCCTGGCCCTCCTGGTAGAGCTGGAAGGGCACGATTCGCTTTCGGACCACTCCGGTATGATGGGTTCGAATCGTCAGCTCCTGGCCCACGTAGCAGCCTCGGTTGAAGTCCAGACCGCCCATATAGTCGAGATCGGACTCCATGGGAAGAGCCTTGTTGGGAGGGATCTCTCGTGAGCCCTCGGGGGTGCCCCGGATGTACCGCAGCATATTATATTGTGTTAGGGTAGCCGAGGGGATGGCTGAGAAGTAGGTAGTTGAAGTTTTGGCAGGAAGAATCATTCGAACGCCAAGAAGAGGGTACCGGTCGTCCACAAGAAGACCATAGAGCAGTTTTTGGGCAGGCTCACCGTCTGTTTCAGCAACCTGAGAAGTCTCTCCAACCTCCGCCACGCTCCATGCAACCTCGCAGAGACTCTGGAAAAAGCTGCTGTCACATTCACTGTCGCGACGCCAGTAATCTGGAGTGGCGTCTTTGTTCCAGATGAAAATGCACTCGTGATCCGTGAGCTTTTCCACCTTGACCTTGGCTCTGATCCTGTGTCTTTTCAGATGCAGTAGCAATTCGTCTTCCACGGTCTTGTCGAATTCAAGCACAAAGCTCTGTTCCTTGTCTGTGTGACTGCTGGTTGTGTACAAAAAGGCGTCTGTAATGACCCGTCCTTTTCCATTGAGAAACGCTCCAAACACTCCAGAAAACGGAGTAGCTGCGCCGGGAGACACAGGGAGAGTAAACAGACCGTTGAGAAACTTTGCTGCGTCCCGACCACTAACATGAACCAGGGTCTTTTGGTCCGTCAACTCAACTCGACCGACCTGAGGAACTGTCGATTTCAGCCTGATTGGAGACATGTAGTTGGGACGCGTGGAACTGAGACGATATCCCATTGGCACCACCTGCCGAAAGAGCGGCACATGGAGCCCCATATGGGTGCCCACATGTCTTTGCAACGCTCGCAACATGTTGGTTTAGAAGCAATGTGATGTTGCGAGTTGAAAGACTAGGTTTGGTCGTGCGGAGGCGGATCTGCTTATGTAAGCGAGACTGAGTGGGTTGGTAGTTGCAATGTCGGCAAATCAAGGAGAACAAAGAAGAGGAGGGGAACCGTCTTAATACGTTGAATTCGTATTTCATCACCACCGCTACAACTTTTCAATGTCTCACTTGATCATATACCCAATCAGGAAAATGCAGCTTTGAAAAGCAATCGTTGATAATAATGGATTGATTTGTCCTTCTCTAGTTTTTGCTTTCTGAATTGAATCACGTGATTACAAGTACTCCTTTAGGACATGTGAAAGTAGCTATTCAAGTAAAATAGTTAAGTATATACTTGGGAAATACTTAAGATTGGTGATGGACGAATGTACCCAAAATGAGTATCAATCGCGATATTCGAGTTGTACCCAAGCTGAATACACGTATTACTAGATTGATTGCACTCTCAGTATCGTACCAGTACTAACTAGGGCTCTCCTTCTTGCCTCTTAAGAGCATTGGTACTCTCCAGATCCACCGATATGCACAGTCAGAATCAGGGTCTGGAAAAGAAAACAACAGAAATGACATGGCTGAGTTTGTTCTGGTACGGTATTTGCACTTGCACTTGCACTGTACCAGTATATCTTACAACCCCATCCCATTTTTGTAAAAGCTCACGTGCAATCTTTCCTCACCCGCGGAGGTCACGCGCACATCACGTGACCATGTACATCTTATCCTCACGTGATCTGCTGCAGATCGCCCCCCCGCGGGCCAATCACAGCCCACCCAGATGGTCTTATGGACTGGCAGTCCCATGCATAGACTCTAATGGCCTTGCCATAAATGAGGGCGCAGGGTTTTTCAGCTTAATAAGAATCAGACAGTAATGGCACGTCACACATTGGACAGAGTTTAATCTTGTGCCTGGGAGGGGTGGGCTGTAGGAGCATATATAAAAGTAGGAGGAGGAGGGTTGTATCACGAGATTGTAGATAATACTTTTGCGGATCTAGTTTCGGCACGAATCCAAAAGTCGTTGTAAGTTTGACCATCTGTTTCACTTGCAAGCTTGTCTTTTTTTTCTTTCGATTCGTCCAAACAGTTGCAGTTGCATTTTCTCTCCCCCAGTCTGCTGCATCCATACCAACACCTACAGTCCCAGTTGACACACCCTCACACCACAAAAAAGGCTATTCGCTACTACTCACTCGACACATAACACCGACCATAAAAATCTCCAGATTTGGCCGGCTGGCATAATTGTTGGAGGGGTATAAAACAGAGACAGTGACGCTCTACCAGTGGAAAATCGACAGCTGCCGCACCCACAACCATGTCAAACTTCTTCGAACACTCTCCAGCCCAATCTCCAGCGACTACAAATTCTTCTGTCAACCCCATCCATCGACAGTCCTCGTCCTCCTCGTTGCACATGATGGGATACCGGAATCAGGGCGCGCCTGGCCCCAACGCCTCGGCCACCGGAGCTACCACCCCGACTCATGGACCCACCACCCATGCTCCTGTGCCCATTGTGCCTGTGGGTCTGGATTTGGGCGGAACCGCCTCGGCACCAACACCAGGAGCTACAGGCGGGCTGCAGAGCAACCGGCAATCCCCATCCCCCCTCAAGCGGGCACAAAGCCGACACTTTGACATTGACACAAACAACCCGGCCAACACGGCGTCCAAACGCTCGTCCTTCTCCTCCACCACATCGGCCTCCTCAGTGTGGCCCGGAACCACCGCCACAGATGCATCGCGGACCACAACTCCCTACTACAACCTCACACAGGGAATGGCCGGCCTCGGCCTGGGAGGCCCCATCGGCGTGGGCATGGGATCAGGAGTCCCTAGCCCCCACCCAGGAATGGGAGGAAGCCCTGCAGTGGTGCCCGGAATGGCGCCCATCGCGCCGTCTCCCGTGGCGCCCACCGCGGTCCACCCCGGACTCGCAGACGACGACCTGATCCCCACCGCCATCGTCATCAAGAACATTCCGTTCGCCATCAAAAAAGAGCAGCTGCTAGACGTCATGACCCAGCTGCGCCTGCCGCTCCCATACGCCTTCAACTACCACTTTGACAACGGCGTGTTCCGAGGCCTGGCCTTCGCCAACTTCACCACCGCTGACGAAACGGCCGCTGTGATTGGCTCACTCAACGGACGGGAGATCGGCGGACGAAAACTGCGGGTGGAGTATAAAAAGATGCTGCCTCTGGTCGAGCGAGAACGCATTGAACGCGACAAGAGAGAGAGACGCGGCCAGTTGGAGGAGCAGCATCGGGGCCAGGGCGGCCAGGGAGGAGGAAGACGCAACACCGGTGGCCACACCCAGCAACCCGGAGCTCCCCAGCCTCCACAGCAACAGCAACCTAGCCTGGCCCAGTCTGGTCCCGTCGGCCAACCTGCCCACACCCTTGCCTCCCATGTGACCCCCCACATGTCATACCCCCAGTACTCTCCATCACCCACCCCGACCCCTCCTCCGGCCCCCAAGCTGGATCTCAACGACCCCGAGACTCTGGAGTTTTACTCGCAGCTGCTGCTTTTCCGGGATGACGCCAAGCGGACCGAAATCGTCTACTCGCACCCCCTTCTGCTGCCCCAGCAGCGGCAGATTGTCATGTCGCTGTGTGACCAGCTTGGCCTCATTTTCAACTCCGAGGCCACCGGTCTTGTGGTGGTGACCCGGCAGAGACAGTATTACGAGTACCAGTATTAGTATTTTATAGACCGGTTGGGTCTTGGAGTGCCAACCGTCTACACGATTGATGAAGCATGTTTTAATGAGATGCGTTTAAAGGTCCCCTCCGGGACTCTCCGACAACACGCAATGAGTGAATGATATTACAGAAATAGATCAATGAATGAATGAGTCATGTTTCCACTGAGATGAGGAAAGTTATCGTACCAATGAGCTGTTCAGGTTCTTGGTACCATAGATCCTGTGAAAGGAAGTATAACAAACACCACACTATTAATGACGACATTAGTTAAACATTTACTTTAGACATAACGAGTCAAAATCCAGTCAGCATAATTGATACCTAACACTGTCAATAATAACGATGGAGACATGATTCGAAAACGAGGAGATAGAACCGATCACAGGGAACATTTTGAATCTACTTTTAACATGACTGATATTATCGTTGTTCGTAAAAATGGAAAATACGACGATTTTTAAAGAGTTGTCGTTTTTTGGGTCTTACGTGATGAATATTAATGGAACCAGGGTGAATGGGTATTAAAAACGTGTAGAATGATGGAATATAACCTTTGAAAAATAAATTATTCTCGTAGATATATTATTGATAGCCTGGTCATCTTTTTATATTTGTCACAATTTTGAAGTCAATTTCAGGTCTCACTCGGGTTTGGAATACATTTATATGTCATGGAGTATTTCATAATGTGAAACAGTTCTAGTTATTCGAACTCTTCTATTTCCTAGTGATTCGGATGTATATTGGAGCTGTGGGAGCTATTTGAAATTTCTTCTCATTTTTTGCTGTGAAATGCGTGTCAGAAAAACAAAAACTCCTTCAGTTTTGACGGTATCGAGACGAGTAAAATTTCATATGACGAGTTTTGTCGTCCTCTACATGTTGTCAGAAATTTGTCCCAGTGTAATTCCATTTATATGTCTATTTCTGCAAAAAACTGGTTTTCAGGGTCAGAACTCACATGACTGAAAAACGCGACTAGAAACATCAGTTTTACATCGATTGCTTAGATAATTGAAACAGAGATACAAATGGACAGATGTAAACTATTTTTCATCAAATCACGTGATATAAGTGTTTTGGAAATATATTACGAGGGATTTTACGTCAAAATCTGATCGACCACTAAAATGGACACACAGCCATGAATTGTTTCGGTATTGTAAGATAGAAGGAAATGCCACCTATTAGTAATCATATATATCCTATGGAATCCCGTTTGGTATGTTTGAAGGTGCTTATTTGGTTCTACATGTCTAACCGGTATCCCTGTGTGTCGAACATACACGATGTGTAAAAATGTAATGGAAAGGGACATGTTACATTGTTTAGACCAAGGAATTGAAGTAAGTGAACTTGTAATTGATATTCTCAGGTATCGATAGGCATCAAGATCTGGACTTGAAGTATCTCCCTTCAGTAGACGATGATGCTAGAGGAGATCGTTATATCTTTCACTCCTAAGAAACCATTGTAATCAAGTACTTGTAGGCTTCTCAAGTCAGCCTGACAATTGTAACACTTGTGATTTGGTTGATAGAGATCTGAAGCATTAGGGGTTGTCTAGTTTATGCCATATATTAGGATGAGATTATAGTTAGTTGGAGCTTTACTTAAGAAAAAATCAAGTAGCTTTTGATAGAAGGGACAGGTTACATTTTGGGGTCTAATAGTGCAAATAACGATGACAGAGGAGTAAATTTAGGTCCAAGAGATATCAACGAACGCGGGAAACATTTTTAAACTGCTTTAAGAATGGATGATGGCTCAATCGTGCATAAAAACGGTAAACACGGTGATTTCTGTGGAGTTGTAGTTTTTCGAGTATTATACAACCAGAATTGATGATATCAAGATGTATGCTTCATCCAAATGTGTATTGCGACGAGATCTATCTTTCAGTACCAAAATTAATACCACTTTTTATTTTATTAATAGTATGTTTAACTTTTTCAATTTCTCAGAATTCTGAGCACATTATGAGATGAAAAACATCAAATACAAACGGTACCACGTGACACTGAGTATAAACAGGTTCATACAAGCTATATACATCAATTTATTTTTGTTTAATGTGTTTCAGATTTATATTGAAAAAAAACTCTTTCAGTTTTGATGATATCGAAATGAGTAAAATCTCATAAGATGAGTTTCGTGGTCCTCTAGACATGGTCAGAAATCTGACTCCTTATGACTCCAGTTTTATACCCTTTTCTTCAAAAACCAGTTTTCCAGGGCAAATTGCAACATGACAGAAAAATGCGTCTAGATTTAGCAGATCTAATATGATTGCTTAGATAATTTTACCAGAGATAAATACCGACCATTGTAATGTCTGGAATACATTTAGATAAATAATACTGTTCATTGAAAGGAATAATGAGGTGTTTTGTCGCAGAATTCCGCAAGCTACTGAAACGTAAAGTTGTGAATTGTTTCAATACCTTGAAGATACTTAAATAGATGATCATGCACTGTTATATCAATTCATTGGCGTCCAATTTGTAATGTCTGAACAATTATTCTGGTCCATACCAGGGTATTATGTGTCCGACTCTGCGTAGGCAATCACGAGTATGATATTGAAGCAAGCAAAAGAACAATTGAATATACGAGAATGAATGGCACCACTAAACGATGCCACCATGATAACTAGGTATCCCAATGAGGTATTATTAGGTATCTGTTGTTAATACCAGTCTCTATTGGCCTGGAGGTATCTAATATTTCTGTATAGTCTTGACAATGGAGAAGTGGCAAAAAAATAATACTGCACTCTCAATAAATCGTTGTGATGGCCCATTAACTCTTTTCAAGTCATCCAAGACAATGATAAACCTTTCTGTGTATGATATTGTTACCTAGTGAGAAGAATGGTGATAGTAAGTATTGTGGAGTGCGTACTTTATGCTAACCCAGACCTCAAGAATTTAGTTAAGGTTCAAGTAGTAGTGGGCTAGATCGAGGGATCGAATTTTCAGGGATAACGGAGTTAATATGAAAGATATTGACATTATTCGAAAACAAACAGATGTAACTGACCATGGGGAACATTTTGAATGTACTTTAAACTTAGGAAACCTATTGGTAGCCCTATAATGTGGTAAATACCGCGATTTTCGCAGAGTTGTCGTTTTTCCAGCGGTAAACATCCAATATCGCTGGAATTGAGGTGAAGAAGTATAACAATGGTGTAGAAACATGAAAAATAACTTCCCATTAAGACTTTGATTTCTCAAATGTCTTAGTGATGGTGCAGTCATGTTTCTCCGTAGCTCGCGTTTTTGATCTCATTTTTAGACCTCAATCAAGGAGAAGAGATATTAGAAAGAGCTGATGGGTACCCTAAGTTAGATCTATGCCATCCGGAATGATCCTCCAATTTTCTTCACTACCTGATTTCTTTACATATGCTGAGCCCCAATCAAAGTTTTTCATCATTTTTTGTCGCCAGAAGGGCATCATAAAAAAAAAAAAGTCCTTCAGTTTTGATGATGACAAAACAAGAAATATTTAAAAATAAGGAGCTTGTGCCACTTTCGATATATCCGCGAAAATTTGTCCTATTTCGATTCCTTCTACATTTCCATTTCTCCAAAAAACTGGTTTTTGGAGGTCAAAATCGACTGCACAGAGAATGACGTCAAACGCTGCCATTATTAATACAATCGCTTATAAAATTAAATCAGGGGTACCCCATGTCAGAATTCAGGAGATTCTTGTCTACTTACGGCATATATTCATCTCTGGGAAGTACCACGAAGTATCTTGTGGTCTCCTAGGTTAAACATTCATATGCACCGAACAACATAGTACTTCAGATCTCTGAAAGAAAAATTCCTCACAGATCCTTGAGACTGGCATATATAGTATTAGCAATAGTTTGAGATGTTTATAGGTGAGTTGTCATCTCCACAACAATTTTCTATACCTGAGGAGCTGTGTTATGGATGCAAGGAACCAAAGACATTATGGTTGTTGGATATCTTTGAGAGAGAACTTTTCGAGCTGTAGAACTTCAGGAAACACTTATGGGGTTTCATATTACTCTCCCAGGTCTACATTAGCCCTTAGGATGACCTCTCAGTATAGTACTTGAGGAATTGCTGAGTGATAGGGGATGACATTGGCAGTTGACTACTATTTTACCGCAGAAGCGGCCTGAAAGCATCACCAGGGTTATTATCACACACTCTTGCAAGTAAAAGGAATTTTTGGAACGACTGATAGTACCAATGAGGTGCATAGAGTATTCTTAAACAGGCTATTTTCGTGCAATAGGTTGCATAAAATATGCATGTTTGCCAATATCTAGTAATTTCAATAAACACCTTCAAAACACACATAAAGGGGAGTAATGATGATTAATGTAATTAATGGGTGTATTGGTTTCCTGGCGAGGTTGATTTATCTTTTTATTTTCAGTTTTGCAACTTTTAAACGGGTTTCCAATAGTTACCTATCTTGTAGCTATATTCGGGTAGAAGAGGATCACATTATGAGATATATCTCAGCCAATTTTAATGATAGAGATGTAAATTTAAAACCAGGAGAAACAGAAGAGAATGAGGCACATTTTGAAACTACTTTAAACATGGCTGTTATCCTAATAACTTGGAAATCCGACATTTACTGGGATTTTGCACATTTGCCATTTATTGCGTGTCACTCACGCGAAATTGATGCGACAGAGGTTAAGAAGTGACCCAGCTGTGTAAAATCATCACATATACCTTCCCATAAGGAGTTTATATACTCACATGTCTTAGTGATGGTGCACTCATCTTTCTCCTGCGCTCAAGATTTCAAGCATATATTCAGGCCCAAATCTAAATCTAAAAAAGCGATCACGTGATGGATGATATTACCAAGCATATATCTCTCATATAAATATCCTCTCTAAATTTCATGTCAATCAGATTCATCTTGGAACAATGAGAGCCATTTGAAATTTCAAGCCAGTTTTTGTGGTGAAATGGGTGTCAGAAAAAAAAGAACTCCGTCAGTTTTGACAATATCGAAATAAATAAAATCGCATGTGATGAGTTTAGTGCTCCTAAATATCTGGTCAGAAATTTGTCCCCTTCAAGTATCAGTTCTACACCCATTTCTTCGAAAAACTGGGTTTTCGGGTCTAAAAGTGACATGACAGTGAAACTCATCTAGAAGCATCAATCTGAGCCTGAATACTGAGATATTGTATCTGGAGTTATATATCAGCAGGAGTAATTTAGTAATAACCAATTCATTTAATTTGGATATCTTGAAAAGGCGTTACGACGTATTTTTCTTCAAAATATGGATATCCACTATATTGCACCCAGAGCTATGAGTTTTATTGGTATTGCAATATAAATAGAAAGAGGACTCACAGACAATGGTATATAAACCGTTCAGTATGTTTCAGGTGTTGAATGGACTCTCCTTGACTCACCCCTAACCATTGTATAGTGGACAGTACCAATCGCAAAGTTGAAGCGATAAAGAAAGGAAAAAAGATCAGAGAAGTGCGACAAGTCCATTACATCACTCAGAGTATCCCATATCTGTTGCAATTGCATTTCTTAGATGTTCTAGGTGGTATCAAGTCCTGAAGTGTCTGTTTCAGAGTACTCTAGACGATGTTAGAGTAGCTTACAAAGTTCCTCACGCCTAGGAAATCAATTAGGCTGACTGAGGCGCATCGTATCAATCATATCAGGTAGTACTTCTCGTGTTGTTTTCATTTCCTAGTTTATGCCATAGATTACGATTAGATGAAACTTAGTTGGAAATTTACTTAAGATAAAGCTAAGTAACTTTTGGGTCAAAAACCAGTTCACATTTTGAGGTATAAAAGTGCCAATACTAATGATAGAAGAATGAATGCTAAAATAAGAGATGTAAATGAGTACGGGGAACATTTTGATGTAATGAAAGTTCGTAAAAACGGATATTATGGTGTTATCTGTAGAGTTGTAGTATTTTGGGTCTTATCGAACGGAATTTGATGATATCGAGATGTTCAGTTCACCATAGCATGTAGAATGATGGGTTACAACTTTTTAAAAACCAATGGATGACTTAGATATGTTATTCACAGCATGACAAACTTTTCCCATCTCTCAAGTTTTTGAGCACAATTTGAGCTCTTACACACTGTATATATATGGTATCACATGATAGTAAGAATAACCTGGTTAAAACAGCCTATATACATCTACGGTTTCAATTCCATGTCTTTCGGATTCATATTAGATCAATGAGAGCCAATTCAAATTTCGAATCATGTTTTGTCGAGAAATGGGCGTCAGAAAAATAAAAACTTCTTCAGTTTTGACGGTATCGAGATAAGTAAATATCCATATGGTTAGTTTTTCCTTCCTCTACACCTGGTGAGAAATTTGTTCCTTTATGATTTCATTTCTACACCCATTTCTTCCAAAAACTAGTTTTTAGGGGCAGATTCCATAGGACCAGAAAATGTCTCTAGAAACATCAGTTCTAGTTCGATTGCTTAGATAATTCAACCAGAGATATATACGAGCAAGAGCAAATGTATTGAGGCCAGATTGATTTAATTGGCTAACTTGGAAAAGTATCAGGAGGTATTTTTCTCCAAAATCTTGTTGACCACGAAAATGTGTACTGAGCCATGAATTGCTTTCATATCTCCACGGGAAACAAATGACAGTGTATTAACAATGGTATCTAAAGTATTGAATCCCGTTTGGTATGTTTGAAGGTATTTGATGGTCTCTATCTTAGCTAACATGTAATCAACAGTTCGTTCTGAAATTAGGAAGTGTGAAATCTATGATTTTGAGCCCAAACAAACATCAAGACGATCCACATGGCAATATGGAACCTTTATTTATGGCCCATGAGATTATCTAGGTGTATGTAGGGACTTCTAGGTATCTGCTTACTAATCAAACAGTGATCAAAATACAAAAAGGAAAGCTGTTATCAGCTCTAGAGGACGACAGGACTCGAACCCGCAGCCTTTGGAGGACGTCGTTCTGAAGAACCGAAATCCAATGCGCTACCATTACGCCACGTCCTCAGGTAGGTGACGTCTGTAAGGACCAAGGTCTTACTAAGAGTCGAGATCTCACCGGTCACGATAGAGGTCTACGAGATGGCTGCAGCCGGCATCCCGGTCTCCCACGAGAGGAACACATCCGTGATCCGTCTCATCTCCAAGGGCGGCGACGACACCGACATTGCCAACTACCGACCGATCTCACTCATTAACACAGAGCTGAAAGTCTTCACCAACATCATCAACGCGCGCATTCAAAAGTGCCTAGACATTCTGATCCACCCGGCTCAGTCTGGCTTCGTACCGACTCGACACATCACCACCAACCTCGACACCATGGACCACTACTACAATCACTACGCTCGCAGGATCAACGAGGTCGGGGAGAAACACCGAAGCGAAAACCACTGGTTCATGGCTCTCCTCGACTTCCGCAAGGCGTTTGACTCCATCAGCCAAGAATGGATCATCACCGTGCTGAAGCACCTCGGCTTCCGATCACGTATCCTCAACAGCGTCCTCTCCATCCAGACCAAGGCGGAGTCCAAGATCAACATCCGCGGAGTCCTATCTGCTTCTGTCCCGATAGAGTCAGGGGTCCGTCAGGGCTGTCCCCTATCCCCTACTCTATTCATCCTGGCGATCGACCCCTTCATCCGCCGGCTCATGTCTGGCATGACTGGCCTCGTCCCCAGGACCTCACCTCCACGACATAAGATACCGGTCTCTGTCAGGATCAAGACTCCATGCACCCCAACCACCCTGGTCCCCATGAAGCTCTCTGCCTTTGCTGACGACGTTGCCCTCTTCATGAGCTCCCTCAGCGACGTCAGTTGGGCCGGGAAGGTCATCTGTGAATTCCAGCATGCCTCGCAACTCTGCCTCAATCCCACCAAGACTATCATCCAGAAAGTCGGCACTCGGGAAGGCCCCGACCAGGTCATGGACCCCCGCCTTGCGGAAGTCCTGGTCTCTGACTGGCCAAAGGCCCCTCCCAAGCACCCGGGAGGTGAGATGCAAGTTACGAAGCAACGCCCCACAGGTGAACTCTTTAGGTATCTGGGTATCCACTTTGGCCAGGATGATCTGGTCGCCGCACACTACAAGGATTTCATTGCGCGCCTTTTCAAAGACCTCCGCTCCTTCTCGCTCTTCGGCCTGGAGCACCATTCCAAATGCTGGCTCATCAACACCTTCTTCTTCTCAAGATTTGTCTACCACATCCCATACGTGAAACAATTCGACTCCTACACCATCGCCCGCTTCGTCTCCCAGGCCTGCGACAAAGTCAACGGCCGGCTCTGCTGCAAAGATGACCCGCCCCGGAGAACCTTCAACGATATCTTCATCACCCAACCGCTCATTGTCGTACCTCGCAAGTTGCTCTCGCGTACTGGCGCATCTCCAATATCGTACCACAAAAAAACGATACCTGGATGAAGATCCTACCTATGGAACAAGACACCGACTACGTCAACTGGGTCAAAGGCAACTCCTCGCTCCCCACTCACTACCGCATCGACTCTGCTGCCGCGCAGACGCTCCACTTTGTCCGTACCACCCGTCTCCGTATGGTCCGAAGTTACTTTGCAAAGTCCTCCTTCAAGTACAAACAGGCTGGCTGCGGCATCTGCCGTGGCTACAAAGAGAGAGAGAAGATCCACGAGCACATGTTCAGCGAATGCCCTGTTGTCAAGCGCATCTGTAACACTATTGGAGTCCCCCTTCCTGCCATGGCTGACTGGATTCTCATCGAAGCTGAGCACGGTCTACAACACCACCTACGAGACCTAGCACACGCGATCTGGAGACTTGAGCGAAAACTCCGAATGACTGGCCAAAATGGAAACTTCTTTGCCGTGCAACGAGAACACCTTCACTTGTTTGACCGAGCAGTCACAGGATACAAGATTGACATGGAGAAGCGGAATCGCCTATACATTTGATTGAGGCATGAGCACCAGTTGACAGAGTAACGGAGGATTGAGAACCTGAGGGTTGAGAACCGGAGGAAGGACACACACGCGCACACAGACATTATGTCAGGGATGCCAATTGCGTAATATATAGCTTAATGCATTTCCCTAGAATCAAAAAAATGCACAAGACATTATGTCAGGGATGCCAATTGCGTAATATATAGCTTAATGCATTTCCCTAGAATCAAAAAAAATGCATTTCCCTAGAATCTAAAAAAAAAAAAAAAACGCGTAATATATAGCTTAATGCATTTCCCTAGAATCAAAAAAAAAAAAAAGTGCGAGACGCGCGTCAGTCATGCAGTGGCTGTCTCCCAATGGGAACGCGCAGGAGGATGGCAGTATAAGGAAGGATTTTATGTATGATTAATAAGATAAGTTATTACGGAACAGCTTCAGGGACCAGGACCTATAGCCTGACACGGGATACAACAGTTACAGGTAGAGTCAACGGGAGACTCGAGTCAGCTCTACTAGAATACGGGATCGGATCTTACATTTGGTAGCGGCACTTTGATTTGCGATTCAGGAGCAAGTTCAGACAGGCAGAAAGACAGAGAATTCAAGATTCGATCAACGACTCGGATTATGACAGACGATAGTGGAGCCCAACACCTAAAGGAAAGCGTCCAGGTCTTGCGGCGTCAGGTGACGGCCCTCCTCCTCGAAAAGTATCGGGGGAGCGAGCCCGAGCAAACAGACCAGGAACGATTGCTAGCTAGCCAGAAGCTCGCCGGTATGCAGTACTTCACCCCGAAGCTGAGTGGTGAAGGTGCGGACATCGGTAGAGATGTGCAGCTGTTCTTTCATATGTTGGAAGGACATTTTGCCGACCGATTCATCCCGAAGGAACACCAGGTGATCCTGGCTACCGACGCCATGATCGGCTCCGCCAAGGATTGGTGGGGGCTTCTGAGCCACGAAGACAAGGCTAAGATGAGAGGTAACTGGAACCTCTTCAAGACAGCGGCATCGGACTACTTCATTCCGAAGGAGTATGCGATCGAAGCAGAGGCAGCCTTCTTCAGGATTGTCGCCAAGAGGGACGAGACCGCGGAGCAGTACATCATGCGGTTCAAGAAAATGTTGCGGGCCCTTACGGACCCGCCTTGTGCGAATCACATTTCGTCCATCTTTCTCCAAGGAATGAAACAGTCGTGGATCCGAGGAGTGAAGATCGCGGGAGGTGACCGAACAGTACCGTTGGAAGACCTCATCAACATGCTCAAGATCCATATGGGCACCCAGCAGAACGCTCGTACCGGCTTCGGAGAGGACTACCGCTGGGAGGAGGTCACGCGAGCGCCAATGGGCCAGTGGAGGTACGATGAGCAGAGAAGCCTGCCAAGACCTTCCGTGACGAGCAGTGCCCCGAGCAATGGTGTCCCGAAGCGTAGCACCAACGCTGGATGGCACAAGAAGTGCTATAGGTGCGATGAAACAGGCCACCTAGCTCGGAACTGCCAGGTTCCCCCGTCCATTGAGTACAGTCGACAACAGGCCGAGTACTGGAACAGACAGCTCCACGAGCGAGCGAAGGTGTCGGATAACGAGAAACCGATCACCTCTCCACCCGCAGATTGCGAAGCTGCGGAGACGCAGGCTCCCCGACCCGCTGCAGTTGTGAACTCAGTGTTAGTGGAGACCGTGTCCGTAGACCTGCCGGAGCAGGAACCACTGGTGGAGGTGGTAAAGGAGGAATCCCCGGTAGTGCAGGAGCCGGTGGAGGAGGAGCCCTGGATGGGAGACTCGGAGAAGTCATTGGAGGAGGAGACGGAGATTCTGTACACGTACAAGGTCGTGCTGGATGAGGATGGGGATGAGGTGATCGAAGGTAACGATGGAGTTGTCGCCTTGTCCTACCAGCTGAACGATCGGATGGTGAAGGCTTTACTGGATAGTGGGGCGAGCGCGTGCTTCATTGCGGCCAACACGGCGGCGTGGCTGGGGCTGGAGGTCCAGGAGTGTGACCCCAAACCGGTTAGGTCGGTGCATGGAACTGAGGTGGTCCGCAAGACTGCTTTGGTGCCAGTGCGTGTGGGCGAGTGGACCACGTGTGTCAAGGCATACATCTTGTCGCACATGAACGGCCATGAGGTGTTGCTTGGCATGCCCTTATGAAGAGATTCTACGTGGGATTGGAGTAGAGTCCCCTCCTGGTTGCCAGCTCACGACCAGAGAGGAGGAGGAGGCGGAGTTCGTGCAGGCTTACACCATTTCGGTGGACGATGCCAAGCGGACCGTAGCTGCCAAGGATGGCGAGATGTTCGTGTTGTTTGTCAGAGAGGAGAGCGTAGTTGCTCCGGCGCACACTGCTAAGGTGGACAGGCTTTTGTCGGTTTACCAGGATGTAGTTGTGGATGATTTGCCGGACGAGCTGCCTCCCCGTCGGGATGTGGATCACGAGATCGAGACGGATGACACGAAGAGGCCTCCCTTCCGGCAGCCCTACAGGATGAGTCGCTATGAGTGGGCGGAGTTGGACAAGCAGGTGAAGATGATGTTGGCACGGGGTGTCATCAGAGAGTCCAAGTCGCCTTTTGGAGCACCGGTGCTGTTCATCAAGACGGGTGAGTTACGGATGTGTGTGGACTATCGAGCATTGAACGACATGACTGTGAAGAACAGATACCCGTATTGATGATATTTTGGACACTCTTCATGGAGCGAAGATCTTTTCGAAGCTAGATCTGCATTCAGGATATCACCAAGTGCAGAGAGGAGGATATACACAAGACGGCATTTCGACCAAATCAGGGCATTTCGAGTACCTGGTGATTCGCACCAGCAAATGTGGGTGCTTGACTGCTTGAGGGCTCAGCAATTCTATGCTAAGAAGTCGAAGTGTGAGTTTTTTAAGGAAAAGATGGAGTTCCTTGGTCACGTGGTGTCGGGCGCGGGCGTCGAACCGTCCCCGGACAAGATCAAGGCAGTGGAGGAGTGGGAGCGACCGGAATCGGGCTTGAATTTGATGAGTTTCTTGGGGTTGGCAGGCTATTATCGGCGCTTCATCCCTGAGTACTCCCGGATCGCGGCCCCGTTGATGGAATTGGCGGCAGCCTCGGCGAAAACTAAGCGAGTGAGTACCCCGAAGAAGCCATTTGTGTGGACGGAGGAATGTGAAGTGGCCTTCAATGCAGTGAAGAGGGCCCTGGTGTCGTCAGACGTTATGATGATACCGACAATGGAGGATGACACTACTCCTGATTGAGACGGACCACCAGTCACTGACTCACAGACCGAGCCACCGGTGCCGACGCGCTGTCACGGATGACGGTGATGCCGGTGTGGGTGGCCGAGACAGATGATGATAAAGGGGGTGCGCTGGCTATGCCGGTTTGGGTTGCGGACGAGGAGATGCGGAAAAGATGAAGCTGGAAGCGCATGACACGCCAGCTGCGGGCCATTTCGGGTACTACAAGTCGTTCGATCGGCTATCCCGGAACTGCTATTGGCCCCGAATGATCAAGGAATGCGAGAGTACACGAAGTCATGTGATATCTGTCAGCGCTCCAAGTCGAGCACGGTGGCGACGCAGGGACTACTCATTAACGCGGAGCAGACAGCGAATCTGTACCTGGACAGGATCTTTAGATACCACGGAGTACCGAAGACTATCGTGTCGGATCGGGATGTCAAGTTTGTCTCGAAGATGTGGCGGACGTTCCAACACCAACTAGGGACGAAGTTGAGGTTCTCAACGGCGAACCACCCCGAAACCGATGGTCAGACGGAAAGAGTGAACAGAGATGTCCGGCGACTGCTGAGGTCGTATGTGCAGACGAGGCCGACAGAGTGGGACGAGTGGTTGCCGATGATGGAGTTCGCGATTAACTCATGATGGGTAGACCCCACCACCAGATGGACGCGTGGCTTGACAAGTTGCAGATGGTTCAAGGCGAGATCAAGGACCGGATCGTCGAGGTGCAAGCTGCGCAGGAGGCTAGAGTGAACCAGCACCGCAGGGCTGTCAATGTCAAGGTCGGTGACCTGGCGCTGGTACACCGCAAGGCCTACTACAACAAGGGAGAGGACACCAAGATGCACGATGTGTACTTTGGGCCCTATCGGCTCACTGCCAAGGTGTTCGACAATGCGTTCACCGTGGCTCTCCCCGCAGGATCGAAGAGGCACAGGAACATCAACGTGCGGTACCTGAAGAAGTATGAGGAACGCGATGGATACCTCATGCTTCCGCCAGAGAGAGAGGACGAACAGAGAGCCAGGATTCACACGATTGTGAAGTTCGCAGGTATCGACTACGACGCTGAGGAGGTGATGTGTACCTGGGAGGGTTGCGATCCCTTGATCGCTACGATGGTCCCTCGTGCTCTGTTGGAGGAAGCCATGGACCCCGCTCGGCTGGAACAGCTGACAGAGAATTGGGAGCGCTGGGAGCGCTTCCACGCTGAGGACGACCGGGACCAGCAGGCACAGCTACAGGAGGAAATGGAGGATCGAACCGAGGGCGCCGATGACATCGAGGTCGTTGAGCCTGAGGAGGAACCGGAGGAGGACAACTAGGACCACGTGACCGGCTCTTAAGGAGGGGAGAGTGTAAGGACCAAGGTCTTACTAAGAGTCGAGATCTCACCGGTCACGTGCGAGACGCGCGTCAGTCATGCAGTGGCTGTCTCCCAATGGGAACGCGCAGGAGGATGGCAGTATAAGGAAGGATTTTATGTATGATTAATAAGATAAGTTATTACGGAACAGCTTCAGGGACCAGGACCTATAGCCTGACACGGGATACAACAGTTACAGGTAGAGTCAACGTTTTTTTTTTTGATTCTAGGGAAATGCGTTTTTTTTTTTGATTCTAGGGAAATGCGGGAGACTCGAGTCAGCTCTACTAGAATACGGGATCGGATCTTACATTCAGCGTGTTGATGTGGTGGCTCAATGGTAGAGCTTTCGACTCCAGCTTGAAGTTGTAATCGAAGGGTTGCAGGTTCAATTCCTGTCCATGTCATTGTTCTTCGGGACTGACGAAGGCCTTAAAAAGGAAATCAAGGAGGTTTAATTCCTCTGTAAGTCAACACTTTTTTGCTACATTGTCCAAGCCAACAATTGGTGTGTTCGACTAGCATTTCTTGTTATCACGTGTTGCTACCTTTAAACTGCATGTACAACTTCAAGTACGACTGTACAAGACCACCAAGGGGAGAAACTAATGTGCACACACCCTCAGTGAAAACAATATAAATGACTGTTATTATGGAATAGTTATGGAATATCTTACATGTTACGTGGCCGTTCTCAATGCATGACGGTACACGCAGTCAAATGAGGAGTCTTTTTAGACTCTGTCAAGTTGCAGCTTCTCGTTCTGGTTACCAAGACGAGAGATTCGCAGAGCAACATCTGTTCCATGTCCTTCCAGAGATGTAAGGTCCAGGCTACCGTCCCAGTATTCGACGTAGACCTTGGACATGGGCAGTCCGATTCCAAGCTTGACATTAGGAGGTCGGTTTGAGAACCGTGCTAGAGACGATTCATGTGTATCTGTGGAAATGACTCGCTTGGTGTCAAGGTTTCCAGCAAAGTCGACCTCGTGAGGCACACCGGCGAGCTTGGGGATTCGCTTGAACATATCCAGACGAGATGTGGCCTCTGAGCCCTTGGCAAAAGACCAGATATGGGGCTGGACTTCCTTGGGGACACCTCCGCCCTGGTCGGAGAACCGGATTCGCACGTCGGACGGCGTGTTTGAGATGGACACTAGAATCGGTGGTGGGTTTCCTCCCTTTCCACTCACAATATGACGGCGGATAGTTGCGTAGAATG
This sequence comes from Yarrowia yakushimensis, assembly GCA_900518995.1. Lineage (NCBI taxonomy): Eukaryota > Fungi > Ascomycota > Dipodascomycetes > Dipodascales > Yarrowia > Yarrowia yakushimensis. The sequence continues at coordinate 923,490 of ULGW01000005.1, forward strand.
CATTTCGCAGAATCTCACCCATAATGTACCTGAGATGGGAGTCCATGTAAGGGAACTTGGCATCTTCTCCCTGTACCACGACTTCTGGCACCACAATATCAGCTGGGGACATGTACAGCTCCTTGGAGATGACTTGAACAGCAAAGTTTTCAGCCTGGGCAGAAGCGGTTCGAATGCAATCCTTGGCAGAGCACTGGAGGAAAACCTCTCCAATGTAGTCGCTTGCCTTCTCTGCCGTCTCCCGCTTTCCCTGCGCCAGCGACTCGTTGAAGGACTGGGACAGCGAAATGTGTTGCTCCGCAATGACTCTTCTGGAGATTCTTGATCTCAGCATGAGGCTCATGACATCATCGAGTCTCTTGGGATCGATCAGCCGGTCCATGGCGCACTCAATGCCGCCGGTGACGAGCGATGGAATGATGGTGAGGTGATCTAGCAGCAGATCGGAGACGAGCTTGCAGAACCTGTCATTATCCTCCAGGGTTTTGATGGCGGGGAACTTTCGAAACTGGTTAAATGCTTGGTAATACAGCTCGTAGACCTGTGACATGTGTTCGTTGCGCATGACGCTGAAGGGCAGTCCCTGCAAGTCTCGGATTCTGTGGGCCAGACGGGTGGGCAGCTCGGTTCGCACAAAGTTCGCACTTCCAATCATCTTCTCTTCCGTGAGCTTCCGGCCAAAGAAGGCCAGTTGGCGCAGAGATACGGGATGCGGCGATTTGTTATACCAGTTGAAAAGAATGTCGTTTTGGTAGAAGTGCTGTTCGTTGATTACCTTGGATCCCTGCGGGTAGGCCGAGGTGAAGGGGTAATCATGGCGCACGGTTTCGGGCTCGAACGAGAGCGATGCAAGCTGTGAGTTGTAGCGCGATCCAAGGGTTCGCTGTAGCAGGCGTGCGGGTCGATTTTTTATCCGCATCATGGCTTTGCTGTGGTGTCGTGTGCAGTGGAGCATGGTTAAAGTGTCGATAGTGATAGATATAGTAAGTAACCTCTTAGAGTCATTGGCAGCCCGAACTTTACTGTCAGAGTTTGTTTGTGAATCCGTCTAACAAAGACTGGAACAAGGCGGATGGGAGGAGCGGGGATCTGGATGTGAGGAGAGCACATGGAGAGGAGTCGGCAGCCAGGTTGGTGGTATTTCTGCCCAACCAGGATCTCAGAATCAAATCTCAATCAATGCTCGGTACAGTTACATCTTGCGGTGTACATTTCAGTATGATTTTGGCGAAAGTTATTTAGTCCTGGACTGGAGGGTTTGCTTGGATCTGAAGGGTCCAGATCACCTTTTAGCACATTATGAACAATCAAAGAAAATATCGCGAGAAATGCGGCATGGTAATAATGAGGGTGAGGTGAAATTAATCTCCCTAGCACGTGCAGAATATCATCAATACAACACACCCTCACAATTTCACATTTCATTTGACTTTTCACTCCAAGACCATGCAAACAATGCACAACCATACATCAATCAGTCCATATTAGTCCATATCAGTCCACAATCTGGGGTCGATTGAGAGCACATCTCAGACAGACATATATATGTAGAGCCCTGCTGTGCGAGTACCACAGCAAAACTCAAGCGCCCGAGCATCACAACTCACCCACACACCCACAATGCTGGTCACCATACACTCAGCACTTGAGATACCGATATCGGAGCCGGTCACGCCAAATAATAGTCACCGAGAGACGGTGAAAAGTACGCCCAGAGACTAACTTCCATGCTATCGTACATTTCTCTAGCCGGGTCGTTCTTACTCTCAGTGTCTTGACCATTTTGACCAATTTCAGCATCTCCGTTTATCATCTCGCAGCTCAATGTCACTGTCCCATTCGCCTACAGCCTCGCAGCTTCCATGTGTGCTTACTACCGCGTTCTGTACAGAGTCTCGCAGCAATGTTACCTGTCACACACTCGCCTAAAACCATGCATCACCAATGCGTCATTTCTGCGCCAGGACCACAATCCTTCAACGCTTTACGTTTCATACAACAGAGCCCCTCGCTTTGATCCGACACACTGCTTAGCCCATCCCAGACCCACGTGAGCCTCCAAAGTCGCCACCTATCAAACTCACGCTCGTGTCGCTGAAAATACGTTCTCCAACCCCGTAATTTCGCTCACCCCGGTTATTTAAACCCTGTTCCGTGGATCCCATCCCAAGCTCGCATAGGCAGCACGTGCAGAAACGGCCCTATCTTCTCTCCAGCTCAACCCAACACTTCTAGACCGTTCTCTATAACCCGAACGATCCCGCTTGAGTACCTACCAGGATAATTGCTCTTTCCCGTTTCGCGCGTACAACTTCCCTGACGCGCCCCCTCACAAGATCTCTAAAGACAATGACCCAAGACACCCCCAAGGCAGACGGCATTGTCCTGTTTGTAGACATTGACAACACGCTCTATAGCAAGGATAAGGGCGTGGACACCCTGATGGGCCAGCGAATCAATCAGTACTTCCAGGACAACCTCGGTCTGGACAAGGAAAAGGCTACGGAGCTCCACCAGCGATACTACAAGGAATACGGAATCGCCCTGGACGGCCTGCTGAGACACCACAACATCGATATCGACGAATACAACCGCCTGGTGGATGACTCTCTCCCTCTGGAGAAGATCCTCAAGAGAGACGAGCCTCTAAGACACATGTTCCAGCGTCTGGACAGAACCAAGGTCTCCAAGCTCTGGCTATTTACCAATGCCTACAAGAACCATGGAGAGCGAGTAGCCAAGCTCGTTGGCGTGGATGACCTTATCGACGGCCTAACATACTGCGACTACTTCCACCTTCCTCTCCACTGTAAGCCCAAGAACGAGGCTTACGAGAAGGCCATGAAGCAGGCAGGCGTCACAGACAAGAGCAAATGCTGGTTCGTTGACGACAGCGCCCTTAACATTAAAGCATCAAAGGAATTTGGATGGGCAGAGAACGCTTATCTGCACTACCCTGGCGCCCCAGAGATCCCCGCTGGTACCCCAGGTATTGTACAGATCTCTCACATTGAAGACCTCCCCAAGGTCTGGCCCGATATCTTCCTCCCGGAACCTATTACTAACGGTACTGCCAATGGTACCACCAACGGCACCACCCACTGACGCTTAGATATTATAGAAGAATAGACAGAGATAGTTATAGATGACTTTCGTAAGAGAAACACGTGAAAATTATATTTATGATACATTTTAGGTAAGAGACATGAGATCGGTAGTACCAAAGTATCTGATACCAGACACCAAGTATCGTACCAGTACGAGGACAAGTTGTAATTGAGAAAAAACGACAGTGACTTTGAGACATGATAAATTAGTCACGAAGTGTTGCGTCCCGTGACCGACTGAAAAACTTGCTGATGGTATGTCGCTTCACTGTGTCACTGCTGCTGTACTGAGCCGGATTTTTACAGGAGGGGCTCTTGAAAGAGGGACTTTTCCATGAAGGGCTCTTCCATGAGGGACTCTTGTATGAATACCCAGCGGCAGCAGCAGCCAGATCCTCCAGCTCGTTCTTTCGCATCTTGGATTCTGATTTGAAGGAGCGCTTCACTCTCTCTTTCAAAGAAACGAGCAATCTGGGTGAGCTCTCCCCATCGGACTTCAGCCGCCGGCTTCTTCTAGAGCCTCGCGTCGAAGCCGAACCAGTACCGGGACTCGGCGAGTCGTCTACAATGACTGCACCTGATCCGGACTCAATCATGATGATGTTCTCATCCGTGACATTGTAAGATGAAGGACCAGGCTGGAACAATGCAGGCGAATCGCTTAGAACCATCTTACCCTTGTGTTTCTTGGGGGTATCAAAGTAGCTCGACAGCTCCGATTGCAGGTTGGTGGCCATGGCTGCAATTTCCTTGCGACCCTCAGTGGAAACGACAAACGGAACTTTGGAAGGTTGGTATGGAACAATAGAAACCACGCCTGGAGAGGCGACACGATGAGAAGGGAAAGGAGCAGGCGATAGCAACGGAATGACGCCTGGTCTCTTCTTGGCTGTGTTACTCGCGTCTGAAAGAACATCCACAGTGGCTGCTCCAGTAATCACGGATGCTGTATCAGAAACATTATCCATCAGTTGCTGGGGTTTTTCAGCGTCAGCATCAGACTCGGGCGACACCATAGTGGGGGAATAGAGACTTATTCCTCGAAGTCTAGGTGGAACAGCAGCCGTGATTCCACATGCCGGCAAAGGGCTGAAAAGAACCATAGGACTGGAAATTGGCTTTGAGTCAATGCTGCCCGAGTTAACATCCGAAGAGCTCGGGCACAATGGAGCTCGCGAGCCAGATACATCCGCCGATGAAGTGTAGTAACCCGAGGAAGATGCGTCTGTAGAGTCGTTAACTCTAGTGGATGTGCTCAAGGGAGCAGAGACAGCATCGGCGCTCTGCAGTTCCGAACACAAGTTGACAGACGCTTCACATCCTCCTTCAAGCACTATATGGTTCGAACAGGACGACGGCATTAGTCGAACAAATGCAGTAGCTTGAGAAGACTCAACAACATCCAGCGAAGAACTGGCCGAGCCGCCATCTTCCTTACCCACAATCACGGAGCCAGTCTCCTGTGATTTGAGGCACACGCCAGGAAAGGGTGCCGAATCTTCAAGAGAAGATCCGGTAACAGGCATATCGGAAGAGCCCTTTGAGGACATGGCGGCAGTCTCGCACATTAGAGGGACCTTCAGCACATCGTCATCAGTGGGGAGAAAATCCTGTGGCGAGGTGTCAGCGGTAGGTGTGAGGCCAGAAGAGTTGTAGTCAGACGCGGAAAAGAAAGAAGAGCTGGGTGGAGCATACTGCGAATGGGGACTGAGAGCAACTTCCTCAGCATGCTCGATGGGTATACCAGTATCAACCATGCTGTACCGCCTGAGTTGAAGCATCAAGTCAGAGTCGAGATCGCTAGCCTCCAAATCTCGCTCATCCACCTCAGCAGACGAAGTGGTGAGCCCCAGATGATCGCTGTCCATCGGGTCCGAGAGAAAAGCAGACATGCTATGCCTTTCTATCTGCTCAACATCTTTTAGCTCTGGAAAAGAGTCGCCAGGCAGATCGTGACCACAGAGGATATCAGCCATACTGTCCCAGACATCGAGCCGGAGTCGCGAATGACTGAAAGAGATCCGTCTTGACACTCGATGGCGAGAAGACTGAGCGCAAAGATCCAATGTATAGTCAAGTCGTGCATCTTCGCAGCTAACTACAGTCGACGGGAAGTAGTCGAATGATCGTTCTGCAGACGCTTCAGAGTAGGCGACGCTCAAAGCAGGAGCATGAGGGAAAGGAAGAGGGAGCTGCACATCCAAGGGACCAGGAACCCTGACAACCTCCTCTGGTTTCACGTTCTCCTTTGAATCAGCCTTGTCAATTGTCAAACGAGGCTTGGGAAATGGCGCTGCAGGGGGCACATACCACTTGAACTTCTTCTGCGCAAGAGCAGGGGACTGAGGCTGTAGTGGAAAAGGCACTGGAGACTTTGGAGGTGGTGGAGAGCGAGAAAGCTCTGACCACAAGTCTCGTCCCAGATGGAGGTTGCCGAATACACTCCCACGACTTCCAATCTCGTTGAACTGAGACAACGAAGAGCCAAGTCGCTCTTCAGAGGAATTGCTATGGTCGACGACATCAATTTTACCCACCGTAATACCCAGCTCTTCTCTCATCTTGCTATCGAGGCTGCCAGGCACCTCCGAAGAAATAAAAGACATTTGATCATAATAGTCATAACTGGAGCTTGGAGGCCGCGAGGCACCATCAGCTGTCTTCTGAACATCAGACTGATATCCGTAGCTGTCGTCGTGGGAACTGCTTTCAGAGCTGCTGTAGCCAAATTCCCCACCCATAGGAACCAGGTCTTCTGGCTCAAGATTGGCAATAGTGGACAAAAGGACCCTGTATTTGTTGTCACTGTTGGATTCACTAGCACTGCCATCACTGTAATCTTCCTCAGTGGTATTGCCGTCAATGCTGTCTTCGAAGTTGTACTGCGGTCGTTGGGAAGCATCAGACTCGCTATCCTCTCGATCCTGGCTTCCGTCATCATCGGTGCCTTCAGAATGAGACTCATCTTGGTTCTCATCTGAGTCAGTGAAGTCGTCACTCTCTGATGCGTAGCACTCAGATGAGCTGCAGGTGGAATCCGAGGAGTTGGTCGAAGTACCGTGCGAGGAGGAAGCTGGGAGGGAAGGATTCTCCACATTCAACTCCACTTCCTCATCGAGAATGAAGCAACCCAGAGGAAAGTTCAGGTCCGATTCTGCAGCAGAACGTGGCTCCCGAGAGTCCATATCAACCGTAGGACAAGGGGAAACCTCCGGCTCAGAGTCCATTAGGTAGCCAGTTGCAACAGCCGCTGAGTACGAAGGTAGAGAATCTCGATCAGGACCGCAAATGGCCACGTAGGGTGATCCCATAGAAGCGACAGACTCAGGGTAGTCAGCCGCGTCGACCCTCGGGGAGCTAGTCACAACCAGAAGCGAGTCACGTGTCTCAGGTCGACTTGAGTTGGTTTCATACTCAGACGAAGAGGCGATATCCTCAGATTCGCTCTGGTATATCACACGCTCAGAGTCGCTGTCAGAGTCACTGGAAGGGTGGGGAACTTCAGACTCGACATTCTTAGCAGGACCGATAGACACCAAAGGATTTCCATCTGACTTGGCGCTAGCAGTGCCAGCCATATCTTCAGCCAAGTCAACAAAGGTCTGCACTCGACTAGCAGCCGAGGAGACAGAGCTGGAAGTAGTGGAGGCATGGTCGACGTCGGTTTCGTCCGAAGTCTGCTGAGAGGAGTCCACACTCTTTCCCGGAGGAACACCGACAAGGTAGTTGTCTCCTAGTTCCCTCATTGCTCTCTCCAGACGTGTGTTTCGTCTGACGAGCTTTCTCATGATGGGAACATCGACTACGTCCCAGTTGTCAAACTTGTGGTTGTCAAAGGATTCAGTCGAGGAGTTGAGCGAGATGGTATTTGTGTACGAGACAAGGTCGTCCACATCAAAGTCGACACGTTTCCGACTAGCGAAGTATTTTCTTGCACGGCCACTGAGCAGACGGGCTGAACGAGATGCCGGGAGAGTCTGCGCAGGGGGAATGGCTGGAATTGTGAACTGCTTCTTGTGACGTGAGAAGAAAGGTCTGTGTTAGAAAGAGGGTCAAGGGTATCAGAATCCAATGACGGGTATCTTACCGAGGGGTATCATCTCCTCGAGGAGGTTGGAAGCGGATGGTTTTGCCCATGTTGCAACTTGCCCACGGACGTGGACTTGAGCAAGGGACAAGGGTATGACACAGAAGAAGAAAGGAGGAGAAGGTTGGGTACAGTATAAGGTAATACAAAACCAGTGACGATGTGCAGCTTAAAACGATAAGCAATAGTTTGTTAGGTGGACCAAGCAAATAAGAGAGTACCACAACGGAACAATATGTGGAACCAGCATGAGACACCAAGTTGATGGTCGACTTTGGGAGTGATTCAAAATAGGCAGGACCTCTATCGTATTGTGGTTGGAAATAGGAATTGCGAGCCTAAAGCATCCGTCACCCCTTACTCCCTAACCAGCCTTGCTAACACCTGCTCTCACCCTCCGCTGCCGACGTCTGCCGATGTCAACGGAAACCCATTTTACTTCAAACACAACTACCCCATTGGGACTTAATTGAAACCTTGGCACGCGTAACTACAAGTGCAAGTACAAACCAACGCAGCTCGTCACATTTAAACACCTGAATGAGCTATCTCTGGAGACTATTCCGGACGCTGTTAGTACATTGGTGACGTAACAGTCAATTGTGCTGCTGATTGAATAAATGAAATAAAGGGGCTCTGTTTTTGGGTGCGGTGTGGAACCACATCCACAAGTTACACGACTCGGTGATTTCAAGTAATTGTCGCCAATTGCACCGCAGCAACAATCTCAGATGTGGTCTCACACTTCAATGAACATGGTGAGCCGTTTGGTTCATCTGTGTGAGTGCATCATGCTGCTGAGTCTAGACAGAGATTATACTGTACTGTAGTTAGGTGCCAGTTGGTATTTTAGTTCAGATTGGACGTAGGCAAAAGGGGCCTAGAATAGTGGAGGTCAGCAGCCATCCCTGAACTTTGCTCGTTGGTGAATGCCCTTAGTTTCATAATCGAGACACCCTCTAAGCAGATAATCGGATTTAACTGACGCTATTACACCCACTTTTAGACCGAAAAGGAACATCTCAAGTCACCATTTCCTACACGTGGACTCTTTAAGTAATATTGTAAGTAGCAACAACAGTATACTTGACCACATGTCAAATGCAGGAGGTCGGGTGGTTTGTCGTACTGCCTGGTGGCTATTTTAACAAGAACTTATTTATTTTATAGAAGCACCACACTCTCAAACCGACTACCTGGTGTAAGGAGCGAGTGGAACGCGGTTGCACCTGGTATGATAGTGCCACAATATATTCCCTCCCTATCACCCCAATTTCAGGATCACAAAGTTTGAGTTTGAACTTTCCAAATTCAATTTGACGCGTCGCTTATAGTAATAATAATTATCTGCGCGTGCAGACGCCACTCACAACCCACCACAACCACCTTGTCAAACATGAGTCGAGCCCGTGAGGACGACGACGCGAGCGACGATGGCCAGCAGCGGCCTCACAAGCGCCAGAACACCCAAGGCAACGAGGACTTCTTCAAGTACCACCATCCAGGCTTCATTCGGTCCGTGGAGTGCATCAACTTCATGTGCCATAAGAACCTGAAGATTGACGTAGGACCCGGAATCACGTTTGTTTCTGGCCAGAACGGCCACGGCAAGTCTGCCATTCTGACCGCGTTGATCCAGGTCTTCTCGACAGATCGTCGGATGAAGGGAGAGCGAGGAACGGGTTCTGCGCTGCGACGAAACATTGAAGGAAACAAAAAGGCCAAGTCTGCCAAGATCATTGTCAAGATCAACAACAAGGTGGCTGAAGCCGATCTGGATCTCACTGATGGAGGAGAGCGAGGATACACCATGGCTCCCTTTGAGCCTGAGACTTATGGCGACATCATCATTGTTGAGCGAGAGATCTTTGAGAAGTCAAAAAAACTGAAGATCATGAGCGAACACAAGGAGATCATCTCTGAGAAGACGGATGTGCTTCTCCAGATCATGAAACACTTCTCCTACCAGTTTGACAACCGTCTTGTGATCCAGACACAGGAGAACGCCAAAAAGAGAGGAGACCCCAAGAGTTTGTTTGACTTCTTTTACAACGGATCAGGATTCGAGAGCATAGAGAGCGACCTTGCCAATATGAACAGAGAAATCTCAGAGCAGAAGAAGTGCCTCGAGTCCTCTTTGGTACAAACCACCAACGCCAAGAAGGAGCGAAGAGACCAGCTCAAGACCGAATGCGAGCTCACCGCCCACACCAAGGAGCTTTACGACGATCTGCAAAGGTACCAGGCCATGTTTAAGTGGGTCGAGTATTCCACTATCCAGAAAAGCCTCAACTCCACTCTCAACGGAAAGTTGAAGCTTGAAGACAAGTGCGCGCAGCTCGAGGAGGTGGGTCGAAAACGTCGGGCCCAGTTGGAGGAACACAAGCTGGCTCTGGACCAATGCCAGAAGGGAGATCCTGAGCTCGAGTCGCAGATAAATGAGGCCAACAGACAGAAGGCACTGTTCAAGGGCGAGAAAGACGACAACCGCAGACAGGTCCGAGACTCGGAAAGAGATGCTGAAGATCTCGTGGGCCAAATCAAGATGCTCAACAACGCAATTGATAAGCTTCGAGCAGAGCGAGACCAGAGCAACTCCAACACCGAACACGAACGACTGGATGCCAAGATCCAACAGTTTGAGGAGGAGGTTGTTGCTGCTGAGACACAAATCAGATCTTTCAAACTCAAGCTGGAGGAGAAGAGAAATATTTGGAGAGATGCAAGAACCAAGACTCAGGATGCTTCTTCACCAAGAAACCAGAAGGAGAGTCAACTGCGTGATGCCAGGGACGAGGCAAGCCGGCTAGAGGCAATGTCGAGAGACAAGGGCAATCCCATTGCCGGTTTCGGCCCCCAGTTTGTTGAGGCAGATCGTGTCATTCAGGCCAACCTGAGCAGGTTCAGCCAGCCGCCACTTGGTCCTGTGGGCCAATACATCAAGATCAAGCCTGGTACCAGCGAGCAGGATGTGAAACTGATTAACAGTTTTCCTCTTCTGGCAAGGATGCTCAAGGGATACGTTGTTGCGAATGACAAGGACGAGCGAATGCTGCGAAGTATCTTGCCACGCAACCTCAACCCCCAAGTTTACAAAGTGAGGCCCGATTCCTACGATATCGATCGTATCTCCCCGTCTTCTCAGTTTAAAACCATCTTGCGGTGTGTTGATATTTCGGAGACACGTATTACCCAGGCCTTGATCGAGTGGGCAGCTGTTCACACCACCGCCATCGCAGGTAGCACCGAGGACGCAGTGCGAGTTCTGAGGCAAGGTGCTCAAAACGTGGACTCGATGATTGCCCCTCATAGAACATCGAGAGACCTGGTTGTTGTTGTGCAACAAAAAGGATCTCAGCTGGCCTCGTCAAAGGTTCTGAACAGCCTTGTGCGGGTGGGAAAGGCGACCGTAACTGCAGAAGATGTTGCTGAGGCCCAGAGGCGTGTCACTACCTGCGAACAGGAGTTGCAGCCACTTAAGGACGAGTACAGACGTCTGGAGCAGGAGGAGCGGGCTGCTCTACGAGAGTACAGGTCTTTCGAGGACAAGGGGTCAACTTTTGAAGATAAGCTCCGGTCGCTGAGAAAGTCTCATGCTTTAGCTGTGGCCGAGAAGGATTCCATTCCTGATGCTCCCAGCACAGACGAGACTGACCAGGCCATTGACGCCAAGACTCAGGAGGTGAGGAACAGCAAGCAGCAGTTGTCCGAGGCACAGGAGGCTCTTGAGGTGGCCAAGAATCGTGCTCGTGAGATTGAGAACTCTGCACAGCAAGCTCAACTGAAGCTGGACGAGCTTTACGATAAGAAAAACCAATTGGCCTTGGCCTATGATGAGGTCAATCTTAAGTACACCGCGCACCAGGATGTCGTTACTAGCACGGAGCAAAAGATTGGGATGGCCAAGAAGAAGCTCGCAGAGAGGGAGGCTCAACTGGTGGAGCTCCAGACCATCATGGAGAGCCGGCTCGCGGCTGCACGGGCTCTCAGCAAGGAGCAGATTCATCTCGATGATGGTGTTGACCTTGATGAAGGCTTTGACTACTGCACCCAGCAGACTGCTCGGTTGGAAGCCAAGATCAAGGCTGCCAAGGACCGTAACCTCCGAGACTACCGGGTTGTCTATGCTGAGTTCCAGGAGGCTGAGGAGGCGTATCGGCTTGCCAAGGAGGAGTTTGACGTGCAGAGGAAGGATGTGATGGCTCTTTCAGAGACTGCTACTAACCGTGTCACGGTCAAAAGCCAGGCTCTGGCTATTGGTATTATGCAGACCAGTAGCAACTTCTCCAACATCATGAAGTCCAAGGCTGCCTCGGCGGATATTGGCTTTGATCTGGAGAACAGAAAGCTGGAGGTGAAGAACTACAAGCTCGCTTCCACTTCTGACTCGTCCTCCAAAGGAGGTGCACGAGATGTGGCCACCACTTCTGGTGGTGAGCACTCCTTCCTGCAGGCTGCTCTCATGTCGGCCTTGTGGAAGATGGTGGATGCTCCCATCATCTGTTTGGATGAGTACGAGGTGTTTATGGACGACTCTACTCGAGTCACTGCCCAGAAGAACCTGGTCAACACACTTGGTAGTCTGAAGCAGCGCGCTCAGGCTATTCTGATTTCGCCCACTGTTGTCAAGAACAGTGCCGTGGACGACCCTAGATTTGTGTACGTGGAGGTTCGAGATCCCACTTTTGCTTCTCGTCAGTAAATTAATAGATAGAGCGTATATGATTAAATCATTGAACTAAACAATTGAGGTGGTATTAAGGTAATTAATAATGGACACAACTACAGCGAGGAGTAAACATCCTGGCCCTGTTGTGTTGCTCTGAAGCCAGAGAGAAATGGCATGACCTTTTTGCAGTGTAGATGTCACTTTTGACTGACGACTGACAGCATCATCTCTTCTGGAGCGGCTAATAGGCGGCTAATATTGCCCTCAAACAAGAGCGATATCGGTGCAGGGAGGCGCATAGAGTTTGACAGTAGCCGAGTGTCCCCACAATTTAACCGAGTCCAAAGAACACTCGTTTATACGACAGCTTCAGAATATTTACAAAATGGCAAAAATTCTCATCATCGGAACCGGAGGAGTGGGCACTATTGCCGGTCTTTCTCTGACCCAGCATGGCAACGAAGTCACCTTTGTGGTGCGATCCAACTTCGAGGAGCTCCAGAAGACAGGATACGACATTGAGAGCTGCGACCACGGCAACCACAAGAACTGGAAGCCCCACCGAACAGTCAAGTCTATCCAGGAGGCAATTGCTGACAATGAAAAGTACGATTACGTGCTTGTGGCAGTGAAGGCTCTGCCTGATGTCTTTTCTACTGCGGATCTGGTTCGACCTGTGGTCGAGTCTTGTCCCAATGTTGCCATTGTTCTGTTTCAGAACGGTCTCAACATCGAGCAGCCCATCGTTGAGGCCTTCCCCAACAATGTATGCATCTCCGGTGTGTCCATGATTGGTTCTACCAACCTTGGGGCTGGTAAGATCCACCAGGCCGAGCCTGACTATGTCAAGGTCGGATTCTTTGACAACGGATCGGACAAGGCTGCCCAGGAGGAGCGAGCCAAGCAGTTCATCCAGGCATACGGACCCAAGTTTGCCCACTACGTGGACGACGTTGTCTACCACCGATGGAGAAAGCTGCTTTACAACGCTACCTTCAACACCATCTGCTCCATCACTCGAATGGACACTGGCCGAATCTGGCTCAACGGCGTGTCTGATACTCTTATCCGACCGGCAATGGGCGAGGTTCGAGCCATTGCCAAGGCCGATGGTCACATTCTGACCGAGGAGGACGAGGACTACATGATCGACTCTGATGGAGAGGTCTACTACCGACCCTCCATGCTGGTGGATGTTGACAAGGGCAACCTGATGGAGATGGAGGTGATTCTCAAGGCACCTCTGGATGTGGCCAAGAAGCACAACGTTCCCACCCCCATTCTGTCTGTGGTCTACGAGCTGCTCAGATGTCTGCAGTTCCAGCTCAAGGAGGCCAAGGGTATGGTTGAGCTTCCCGAAAAGCTTGAGCGAAAGAGCGCTCTTCACTAGAATGTAGATATTGATGGTAATGAAGTGAATGAAACTGAAAGTAAAACCGAACCACAATGAAAAATATGTGTGTTCCACGACGAGTTCTGCTGTTCCTTGTATTGCAACACTGGTGTGGCTGAAGATCATCCGATGACTAATAGAGAACCTTGGAGCTACCGCTGTTCCACCAGGTATTCCACTCATCACGCCCACTCAGAATATATGCGAAAAATAAATATGTCGTCATTTTTCAACAACTCCCGAAAAAATAGGAAAATGGACAGCTTGTTGGCCAGACGGAGGGCTTGTTATACAGCCACTCTTTCAAATATAGTTAAACCCATACCCCTAGTATCTCCGATGGGCTACGCGAGTGAAGTATTTGCCTCTGATAAGCTCAGTATCAAGCCGACTTTCGATTAGTGACATGCCGGATTTAGCCACCGATCCCACCACTACATAGAGTACCCTGATCCAGGGCCACAGTACACGTAAGCACGTACTTGCTTCGTGTGCGATATTCCAACAGGTTCGATTAGATATATAACCCTGTCTAGAACCAAAATATATCTTCACCAACGTCCATAGTCTAGGGCTCCAAAACTGCATGATGGTGGCAGACGCCCTGTTCTCTCTGTCTCATCCTGTCCTCCTCTTAATGCAACCGATGCGTGTCCCGCTAACGGGCCCTTCCCTCGTTCCCAGTGTAAATGGTATCTCTTCCCCCCACTCTAGTCGGTCCAGCTGGCTTCCACCGTGTCTCGCACCCGCTTTTCGTACTGCTGACGGTGATCCTTGTACAGCATGGACGCCTCCACGTTGGCGGGACTGGACGTGTTGGGGTCGTTCAACAGCGACTGAACCGAGGTCAGAATCGCAGCCACGTCGTAGGTGGGTGACCATCGGTTTTGCAAAATGTCCAGACACAGCTCGCCCGAGGAGTAGACGTTGGGGTGGAACATTTGCGAGACAAACTTGACGGCCGGCGGCTTGTTGGGGTACTGCTCGTCAAACTGCAGCACCATGCGAAAGGTGCCGTCTTCGAACGGGGTTTCCGCCGGTCCGATGATCACGGCGTTCCATGTCAGCACGTTATCAGCCACAGGAGATGCACTGACTCCCTGGGGAGGATCCTGTTGCATGCGCTTGAAGTCTCGCATGAGACGTCGTCGGGCTGTAGTGGACATGGCTGTGGCTTGGTGTTTTTCGTTACTTGTCGTTCTCCTGACCGTGTGCGGCGTGGTGGCGTGTGGTGTGGAGTTTACTGGTTTCAGAGGTGGTGGTGATGTACGGAGTTGAGTTGAATGGCTTTGCCTGTCTATCCAGCCTCATCTGTTGGGAAGAAGACACTCACTTTTTAAATGACGGAGTTAGGGTTGCAGGAGGATGACAAATGTGGGTGGCAATAAATGTGGCAATCGCAGGCTGCCATATATTCGAGCGGCAACGGCTTTTCCAGACGATCCGTTGCGGTGGCGACCAGTGGCGGGCTGTGCACCGGTGTCACGTGACCCCGAAATTTATGCTTGATCTGCGTCCTGGGCAAGTCCAGGATGGGCCTCAAGCTAAAAACAAGAAGAAAAGAACGAAATCAAGGCTTTGGCTATATACAGACTATTTTTTGGAGGCAGAGTCGCTCTCCTCGGAGAACTCAATGTACTGGTTGGCGGCGGTGTAGAATGCGAATCCGACGGCCATCCACAAGATGGATCGGGTCAGCAGTCGCATGCCACGATCGGGGTCCTGCTCAGGCTCCCGGGGGCCCCAGGGTCCAAAGTAGATGTAATAAGCTGGGTTAGTTTATGGACTGGAATGTTGAGATCAACAGGAACCATCCAAATAGCTTGGCACTGGCGTTAATTCCTCTCTTTCATACTCACCAGCTTGCTTCTCCTCGGGAGTCATAATCTTCCAGTCTCCACGCATCTGATCCTCGAGATAATCCACAACATCCTGCTGCTCGTCGGTGGACATCTTGGTCCATCGCTTGGGAATGTTCAGAGTCGAGGGCTTGATGGGGTTCTTGACCTTGTAATTGTTGCCGCCAATGTGGAAAAACCCGTCATCGTAGGGGTCGTCGTTTCCAAATGCAGTCTGCAGAGCCGACTCTCGCTTCCTGAGCACCCGCTGAGACGTGCTAAAAAGACGCCGTGATTGTCTGAGCATAGTGTCCTGGTGTCGAGTTGATCCAGTGGAGCGCTGGCAAAGTATTGATTAGGGTTAGGGTATTTCAGGACAGTGGTCAAGTTGACTAAATATTGGTGTTTTGTTGAAATGTTGCTTAAGGGATGTGTGTGTGTATATTTACATATTTCTTAGTACCTCTTTCGCTCCTCAGACTTGCTATATCCGTCCACCAACATGAATCTTTCAATATATATAAATTATTTGCTTATTCGTCGTCCATAGGAACATCCTCCTTGTTTTCCGAATTAGGAGCCTCCTCCTTAGTCTCCTTAGTCTCCTTGTGTTCAGTCTCGGGGACAACCTTCACCAGCTGAGGGACCTCATCAGCATCTCCTCCCTCCTTGGATTCACCCTCCTCGTCCTCCTTTCTCTTGGCTCGCTTTCGTCGCACCTTTTTGGCAGGCTGAGCATCACCTTCCTCCTCGGCAGGTCGCTCCCGCTTACCGTCGTCCTCCTTGGACACCTTCTTCTTCTTGACAGACAGAGGGTTGGGGGCCTTGGGACCCTTTCGCTTCTTGGCCTGCTCCTCCTCTCCCTCGGGAGCCTTTCGCTTGACGGCATTGAGACCGGAAGTGAGCTTGGACGACTCAATGAGCTGTCGAGCCCGCTCAGAGGCAGGAGAAAATGGCTCCAGCAGCATGATGGCTCGGTTCATATGAATGAGAGGGACTCCGGGAATGGATCGGAGACGCCCTCGCAAACTGGGATCCTGTGTGGCAACAACATATCTGTGAACGTTGGAACCGTCGACCACGACGGACTTGTAAATGGCCTCGCTGGGATGCATCTTTCGGGAAGCGTTGGCGCCGTTGTGCTTGAGCTTCTTCTCCTGGGTCGCAGCACTGTTTTCGAAATGCAGGGTTCGTCGTCGCTCAAAGGTCTTGCCCAGCTGAATGGCCTCCTCATTCTTGGTCTCAAACAGCTTGTTCAGACTGTGTTGCGTGATCATGGGCTTGACCTCCTTGGTCTGGAGGGTTCTCTGGAGACCCTTGAGCAAATCGTACTTGTGCTCGACACACTCCATGATGAGCTCGTGATCCACCAGAACCTGGTAGGGCTCTCGGAACTTGAAGTTTAGATGGTAGCTCTGCATCTGCTTCTTGTAGTTTTTCGCTCTCTTTTGTCGCATCTTGGGTTGTGTGTGGTGTGTGAATGGAAAAATCTCACCTCAAATTTATTTCATGCAGTCTTTTCGATATTTCTCCTTAAGGTTGTGCACCCACGCATTTAGACTTCACTAATACACCTAAACGCACACTGCAGCAGTTACACGTCGTCATCATCATGTCGGATTTCGAGGCTATCAGAGTGAGTACCAATGGACCCGAAGCAGACCGCAATTACTAACCCAAAGCTCGCTTTTGAGTCAGGACAACCCTGGGCCAGCGCCTACCCCGATTCCAAGCTCCACAGCCTTGTGGCATTGGTGTCTATCATCATTGGTGAGTAGATCAGCACAAGGAGAAACACAACACACGCCAGGAATGGGATGGCAATTAAACGACAAGACAATCCCGTTTGTGACCATACCAAAGCACACCGACTACGACCTCCAATTCTCAACCTCAACACCCATCTTGCTGACTAACACAGGATTCTTCCTAACCGGAGCTTTCATCATTTCTGACAAGCGAATCAAGACTGCCGGAGCTTCCATCGTGTTCCCCGTTGGAACCGCCGCTCTGGCCACCTTTGCATTTGCTGTTGGTGGTCTCTTCCTTGCCAGTGCCGCTGGATTGGCCCCCTAAACCATTATATAGACATGATAGATAAGTTATTTTATTGAGGATTCCGGTTGACAGTAAGGTGTACAGTGCTCTTCTCAAACAGATAAATTATGATTATGCTTACAAGTTATATTTTTAAGAGGACTCTGCGGCGACAGGTGTAGCACTGTTGCCAGCACTGGCACTCACAGCAGCATCACCGGGTTTGTCGAGAGGCTCGGCCGAAGGCGTAGTTTGAATGCCTCCAAGACTGTACAAAACTGCCGAGTACTTCTCATAGTCCTTGATGCTGGAGGCTTGGTCGATACAGTATGCCAGGAACCGTTTCAAAAGTGCACGTTTGTCTTCCACACGCAACGGCGACTCCAGGGCATTGTCGACAATGTCCGACAAACGCTTGGTCTTCTCGTCTGCCAGAGAATTCGATTCCTCACCAGCAGCGAGCTCTGCCAACGTGTCCTGGAAAGACACGGCCGACACGTCCTTGGCGGGTTTATGCACTCGTTCGATTTCGTAGTCCAGGGCCAATTTCCAGAATTTGTACTCTTCCTTTAGCGCCGGCTCGTACCTCGATAGTATGTCTCTAACATTGGCAGGGGCCTGGCCTGGGAAAACCTGCAGGTAATCGACTAACAGCTGCAGAATCTCGCACTTTTCGACATTCCGAAGACTGTTCTTTTCGTCCAGGTACTGCATCAGCAGCTGCACAGCCTGGTGAACCGCAGCCTGCTTCTTGACGGACTTTCCCTGAGCCAAAAACTGCGAGTATGCGTATCGTCTCTCAAAGTTGACAAACAGAAGAATGGTCTGTATGGAGTTTGGAAATGCGCCGAGAATCGACATGTAGATATCGTGAGCAAGCGCCAGTTCGCCAAGAGACTCGCAATGAGCAGCATACAGATGTCGCACCTCCAGCCGACCAATAGGGAGCAGGGCACATGCTCGTCGAAACAGAGTACTGACCTCCTCTCGATGGATTCGCAAAGACGAAGTAACCGTCTGCATGAACCGAATGTACCGTAGCCACATTTCCTCATTGTGTGAAGTGGCGATGATGGCTCGTTCATACAGAATTCTGACTCTGTCCAGATTACCCTCTGATTCCTCAAAGTCGAGATACCGTCTCCATGCCTGCAGATCCTCCTCCTTCACAAACAGCACATGGAAGTACTGCCGTGGGAACGCCTGTTCGTATGCCCATCTTCGGGCGGTCTCTGCCTGGGTACTGACGTAGATGTTGTTGATGCTCTTGTCCTTTCCCTTTTTGATCCAGCCCTGCTCGTCGGGCTTGAGTTGTCTCGAAATTTCGCGCAGCAGGTCAAAATACTTTGCGTATTGGTGCATGGGGATTCGCACGATTCGTGACAGCAGCTCAGCCAGGCGAGCCAGCTTGTTTTCCGTTGCAATCTCGGCCTCACGACGCTCAAAGTCAACGTACACATCCCAGATGGAATGTGCAAAGTAGTGGTTACCCACGTGACTCACCGCACGCTCCAGAAATGCTCTCATCTTGTCCACATTGTGACACACTCGGATCTTGAACCGAGCATAGGCTGTCCATAACTCCACGGATACCTGGTTGGATCCTACGCCCCGCTCAAACACCGTCTCGGCGCCTTCTGTGTTTCCCAGCATGAATTCCGCCTCGGCATATTTGATCCAGTATCCAAATGCCAGGGGGAATCGTTCCAAGAAGTTGTCGTAAGAAAACCGAAACAGCTGAACGTCACTTTCGGCTGTTCCTTTGTTGAGTCCTCCTCCTAGCGAGTCCGATGCAGCCAGCAGATTTTTCCACGTCTCAAAGTCGTCCGGACTGCTCGATAGCTTCGCGTAACACTTTGTCCACTCCATGCTGTGTGTCTGCCTTGGGTTGATCTGAGAAATGTTTAGTGGTGATGTTCGCTATTTAGGGTTGATGTTGTGCAGCTCGAAAAAAAGCACGACTCGAAACGGGGATGACTGTCAGACGTAATCAATTGGAGAATGAGAGTGATGAAAAGAAGAAATTAATACGATAACCACCATTTTGAAGCAGATATCAATCCTCCGATCTATTTTCTCATTCTTATTAAGCACTCCTCTCTTTACCAACAGTCGAGGGTTCTAGACTCTGGGTTCGACTCCTTGTTATGCAAATATTTTTCACGAGTGAAATTTTCAGACATTGACATAACCACAGCATTAACACTGCGATGAACACACAGGTATATAATCGTTTGCACATATAACAGCAGGTGAACGGATCCATCCCCCGCCACCCTGCTTCTGCACGCAGGACTTATCTTGGACGGCACATTACATAAACTTCGCAGGTGAAAGTTGCGGAGCGTTTTGGTCTCGACACTACAACAATGTCTGAAGAGGAACGACCAGTCATTTTCGACGACAAGAGCGAACTGCCCAAGATCTTTGTGGGCGGCCGAAAGAGCAAGTTAGCTCTGGTCCAGACCCAGCATGTCGCTGCTATGCTCAAGGAGGCCTTTCCCGAGAACTCCTTCCCCGTGCTTGGTCTGACCACTCTAGGAGACCAGGTTCAGACCAAGGCTCTGTATTCGTTTGACGGCAAGGCTCTGTGGACCAAGGAGCTGGAGACTCTGCTTCTGGAGAAGGTGCCTGGTTTCGAACAGCAGGATATCATTGTCCACTCTCTGAAGGACATGCCTACAGTTCTGCCTGAGGGCTGTGAGCTCGGAGCCATTCTCACCCGACAGGATCCTCGAGATGCCCTGGTGATGGCTGCCGGCTCTCCCTACAAGACTCTGGCCGATCTGCCTGCTGGATCAGTTGTTGGAACCTCTTCTATTCGACGATCTGCCCAGCTCAAGAAGTCGTACCCTGGACTCGTCTACGAGAGTGTGCGAGGTAATGTTGGCACCCGTCTCAGCAAACTGGACGATCCCGAGACTCCCTACAAGTGTCTCATTCTCGCAGCTGCCGGTCTCAAGCGACTTGACCTCGGAGACAGAATCACAGGCTACCTGCAGA
The DNA here is from genome assembly GCA_900518995.1 of Yarrowia yakushimensis. Taxonomy (NCBI): domain Eukaryota; kingdom Fungi; phylum Ascomycota; class Dipodascomycetes; order Dipodascales; genus Yarrowia; species Yarrowia yakushimensis. The sequence goes on from ULGW01000005.1 coordinate 943,624, forward strand.
AGCCCGATATGCTCCATGCTGTGGGTCAGGGAGCTCTGGGTCTGGAGATCCGAAAGGGAGACGAGAAGATCAAGAAGATCCTCGAGGCCATCTACGATAAGGAGTCCACTCTGTGCTGTCTTGCCGAGCGAGCCGTCATGCGGTCCCTGGAGGGAGGCTGCTCAGTGCCCATTGGTGTTGAGACCAAGTACGAGAACGGAAAGCTGACTCTGGACGCCATTGTCGTCTCTGTTGAGGGAACCGAGTTTGTCGAGTTTACTCTGGAGCGAGCGGTTGAGGATGCCTCGGAGGCTGAGCAGCTTGGTAAGGATGTTGCCGACCAGCTGATCAAGGACGGTGCCAAGAAGATTCTGGACGCCATTCACCTGGAAAATATTAAATAGTGTATATATGATGAAATTTGAATTCTTTCGTAACATAGGAGGCTGGGTTTTACTCATATATCGAACCAGCCTTGACGCTGGGTGCTCTGACAGTGATCATGTTCGTACAAGACTGTCTATGGAAATGAAGCCATACCCAGTCTATTTCACCTATGATCGTAAATTTGACAAAGAATTGTAGTATTTCACTTGCACCTCTCAGCTACGCGACGCGAAAATCTGGGGTGCGAGACACTAGAGAAACTTACCATCATTTCCAGCTCTCCGTGAGGAGACATCAACTTGACTAAATCTGACTAAAACAGCCCAAAAAAAGCCACCAGATTATCATGACAACCAAACACTACATTGGAACAAGAAAATCCCCGTGGAAATTGTCTGACATCCGTTTAATGACGACCCTTCAAACTGTCTCCAATTTCATTAGGCGGAACTCAAAATGCCGATTCACGTCAACTCAAAAGCTGGCACCCCAACACCCCACAATGGGCCGGAACCGGCCGTGCTTCGGTCATTTTTCGGTGCACAAATAATACTCATAGTGAAGAGTCTCTATAAGAGCTTCTCACGTGAAACACCTGGCCCGTGAGTGGAACCCGACCATCGTACCCATTTAGACTTCTCCGAATTTTCCCCGGCTATCGAAGGTTTCATACCCCGAGCCTTCCCCGCTTCAATCATACATAAAGGCCAAGCTTGCCCATGGCTCTGACGTAACCGCACTATACAATGTTCTCTGTCCGAAAACACGTCACCAAGGCGCTTCTGCAAACCCGATTCTACTCCTCTGCCGCCAGATCCAAGGTCTACGCCTCTCCTGACGAGGCCGTCAAGGACGTCAAGTCTGGTGATCTGGTTCTGTCTGGAGGCTTTGGAATCTGCGGTATTCCCGACACTCTCATTTCTGCTCTTCAGAAGCGAGCTGACGTCAAGGACCTGACTGTGGTCTCCAACAACTGTGGTATCGAGGGTAAGGGTCTCTCCAAGCTGCTTGAGAACGGCCAGATCTCCAAGTTCATTGCCTCCTACGTTGGAGGAAACAAGTTCTTCGAGGCCGCCTACCTCAACGGAGAGCTGGAGCTGGAGCTGACCCCCCAGGGAACCATCGCCGAGCGATGCCGAGCTGCAGGAGCCGGAATCCCCGCCGTCTACACTCCCGCCGGAGCCAACACCTGGCTGGAGCAGGGCAAGATCCCCACTCTCTACGCCAAGACCTCGGACGGAAGCGGAGCCGTCCTCAAGACTAACACTCCCCGAGAGACCCGAGAGTTCAACGGCCGAAAGTTTGTGCTGGAGAACGCTCTCAACGGAGACGTGTCTCTGATCAAGGCCTGGAAGGCTGACACTCTCGGTAACCTCGTGTTCCGAGCCACCTCTAACAACTTCAACGGAGCCATGGCCCGAGCCGGAAAGCTCACCATTGCTGAGGCCGAGGAGATTGTCGAGCCTGGAGAGATCAAGCCCGAGGAGGTCCATGTCCCCGGCGTCTACGTGCACAGAGTCGTCAAGTCCACTGCCAAGAAGGACATTGAGATTGTCAAGAACTCGTCGCCCAAGGACGGCAACGGAGCTGCTGACCTCGCCTCCATGTCTGCCTCTGCTCTGCGACGAGAGAAGATTGTGCGACGAGCTGCCCAGGAGTTCAAGGACGGCATGTTTGCCAACCTGGGTATCGGTATGCCCACTCTGGCCCCCAACCACGTTGCTGACGATATCCACGTGATTCTGCAGTCTGAGAACGGTATCCTTGGCCTTGGCCCTTACCCCGAGCCTGGCAAGGAGGACCCCGACTACATCAACGCCGGAAAGGAGACCGTCACTCTCGACAAGGGAGCCTCTGTCTTTGGATCTGAGGAGTCTTTCGCCATGATCCGAGCCGGAAAGATCGACATGTCCATTCTGGGTGCCATGCAGGTGTCTGGCAGCGGAGACCTTGCCAACTGGGCTCTTCCCGGTATGATCAAGGGTATGGGTGGAGCTATGGACCTTGTGGCCAACCCTCTCAACACCCGAGTAGTTGTTGTCATGGACCACGTGGACAAGAAGGGCCGACCCAAGATTCTCAAGGAGTGCCAGTTCCCTCTGACCGGCTCTCGATGCGTGTCTCGAATCATCACTGACCTTGCTGTCTTCGATGTCGACATTGCCAACAACGGCGGTCTCACTCTGATTGAGATTGCTGAGGGAGAGACTGTTGAGTCTATCCGAGAGAAGACCGAGGCTCCTTTCGAGGTGTCCAAGGACCTCAAGACCATTGATGTTCTCTAAGCCAAAAGCACTGGTATTTTACAAGGTGTATGCATATATTTATGATTTATGATTGAAACTGGTTGTCTCTGTAGTGTTGCTGCAATATTGTGCAAATAAAGGCGAATGTAGTTTGCGCATGGGTTTTCTGTTAACAGGTTGTTTACTGTCACATGATTTCAGGTCCTTCGCCTTGACCTGAGATTTCTTATTCCCAGTTGACTTACATTCTATGCTGGAATATTGCTATTATAATGAATTGAATTGTAAGAGAAAAAAAAATATATAATACAGGTACTTGCACTGGTAGTATTGTCAGAGCAACAACTTCACACTATTGGTCAAATACAGAAACGAATACTATAATTGGTTGGTATTGGAGGTAATGGTCATTAAGTACAATTAGCGGGGACATTAGATGAGAGCGGCAGCAACGGCAACGAAAGCAACGGCACCGGGGATGATGTTGGAAGCACCGTTAGCCTGGGCAGCAGCGCTGGAGGGAGCAGCAGAGGAGGCAGTAGCAGCATCGCCGTGGTGTCCGTGGCCACCAGTGGCCGAGGGAGCAGCAGCCTCAGCAGCGGAGCCGGAGGCAGCAGCAGAAGACTCAGGAGCAGTGGCGGCGGAGGAAGGAGTGGCAGAAGCAGCGGCAGAAGCAGCGGCAGAGGGCACAGCAGAAGCAGCATCGTTGTGCTCGTGGTTGTGCTCCTCAGCAGATCCGGTAGCAGCAGGGGCAGCAGAATCAGCGGCAGAGCTTCGGTGTCCATGGCCGTGGCCGTGACCCTCACCAGAAGGAGCAGCAGAGGCAGCAGCAGACTCGACACCGGAAGCGGGGGCATCGCCGTGGCCCTCGTGGGCAAGGACGGAGACAACAGAAAGAGCGATAGCAACGGCAGAGAACTTCATTGTTAAGAGAGTGTGTTGGAAGGTGATTGAGAATGGTTTCTTCCAGGAGTCAAGGGGGGGGTTTAAATAATCGTTTGGGAATCACGTCATTCCAAAATCTGTTGAATCGGGTCGAGCAAATAAGCCGACATGGTATTGCCTGCGACTGGACTCCATTCACTCTGATGCAGCCAAGAAAGCCGAGTCATGCAGGTTGGGGAGTTTACGGGGTGTCATCAGGGGTCCTGTCTCAGATTGATCTTGGAGGGGACATCACGTGGTTATGAATATTTGGTATTCTGCCATGTTGTAGCGTATCTTGTTTCGTAGTGTAGATGTGTGCCATAAGAGTGGTGATCCAGAAGGAAGATGTTCAGAGTCTAGTTTAGACTGGGAATAAGACTTGTAGCCGCGCATAACTGCAGCAGCTTAACAGACCCGACATCTGCAATACAGAGCGAGTATGAGCATAATTTGCGCGAACAGAGGCTTGGCGACGAGAGAGATTTGCTTGTTGACCCATGCAAATGAGCTAAAGGGGTTGTCATCCCGGCTAATTCGGTCTGGTTTGGTCATGGTGGACTGTGCAGTTTTCGTTTGATACACCTATTGGCTTGGCGACCCCCAAGGTTCTCGACCTGCGTGGGGGGATGATTTTGGTGGAGAGACGATCTCAGTGTGTCTGCTGGGCATGTAGCAAGTACCACCTTGTTCATTGAGGTCTATAGGCAACTACAATTTTGTAGTATCCCTCTCTCTGACAACTTTACGGGAACCTAAGCTATACTATAACTATACCACCAGAGCATCTCCGTGTGACCTTAGAGTCGATTTTCAAACTACAGGTACACCGAGTTTAGGAGTCATAAAGTTGCCGGGGTGAGCCCGCAAGGCACCGCAATTGTGTGTATCAGGGCCGTACTTGCTGTTACAGGCTGGCGGACTTATAATACCAGGGTATGTACCTGAGCCATTTTACTTCCGAGATACCAATCAGGAAGAATATACGGCATACAAAGCAATAGAGGTGAGTGTATGTAGGTGACTCACAAGGGATTTATCAGGAATGAATATGATACCTGATATGTGTGGCATTCGATCCAGGAACCGGGACGGTGATTTTGCAAAACTAACCCCCGGGTTCCGTAAGGTTTCACGGATCAATCTGATAATCTATCCGAACATGTTGGGCCATATGCATGACAGAAAAAGGAGAAACGAGGATTGTGTCTCGATGGTAGGGTTGTGAGTGCCGGGAATGTGAAAGCAAGTCACTGCGAAGTCTGGAGCGGCTTCAATCTGGTGACTCTGTCGGGTGAGCGCCTTTGGGCAAAATGTGTGCAGATTCGCCTAATTTACCCAACTGCAGTAATATGTGAGTGTAAGTTGAGCTCTGCTTGAATAACTTGGTCTTATCAGATCATAGTCACGTTCAAGCAGAGAATCTGTTGTGTATAATGCAAATAGCCACGGCAGCGGGTCTGTCTCTTGGTTGCTTTCAGCTGCATCTCGGCACTTGTTCTCGTAGCTTGATTGATTCTCGGAAAAGATAATGTCGATCGACAAATATCGTGCAGGGAGGAATAACTTTCCACTTGTCTCACTTTTACGTACATCATGTCACATTATGTAAACACCTCGTCCTCGGGGATCTAGACCCTCTTGTCATTTTACCAAAAGTAGCCTGTTTCGTCAGGTTTTTGTAGAGACAGTATTTCTTTTAGCTACACCATCCCTCCTGCATATCATAAACAGTCTTTCTTTCACTCAATTGATTCAGGGTGTCAGATTTTTGACGTCTACAATTGTCGTGTTATGTCCATGGAGATCTTTTAGATTACAGCACTTCAAATGTGCTGCAAGGTGCGTCGTACTTCTACCCGGCACAAGTACGAGTGGTGGCAGCTGTAGGGCACAAAAGAGAAATCTTAAATATACTCTGAAACTGTCACATCTTCCTTTCGTTTCTCATACAGTTCAATTTATTCTCCTTTCGATGTCTTTAAGTACTGGTACGTCCTGAACTGGTTGTATAGTATGTCGTAGCAACCCTAAATTATTCAGGAGGCAGATTCTAAAACTTCATTTCACGGCACTGAAAAATCCCCCAGCATAATTCCGAAGAAGCACTACCGCTATGGTGTACCAGGGAAGTTGATGTGTTTCAATGGATTGTTCCCTCCGAATTCAGTCTCGGAACGTTTCTTTGGATTCAAGTCAGGGTCTCCTGGCCTTTGTCTGACTCTCCTTGACGCCTTGATGACTCCCACAAGGTTCAAGCGCACACGACAATCACTTGCAGGATAGAGTGCGATAACAATGCGGTGCATGAGGGGACTGTGGGGTTGGACATCAGTTGCCACCGTAAATATTGGCACAGAAGGGGCTTTTGCAGCGGGAAAACTGGTCACGTGACAATTGAAGTCCAAAAAGACATATTGGCAGCACTATTCGACCAATTTGACGCTCTACACCGCTGCTCTGGCCTGTCTCACTCGGAAGCATAGACAGCATGAATGGCAAATTGAGTTGGGTTCGGGCTCCTGGTTTGGTTTGGCGTACTTGTGGGGTGACTATGTGGGGAAGTCGTGTGTGCACTTAAGTCCCGAGTCTTTCCCCCTCCCTCTCTTCTTCACCTCTATCACCAATTCAACAATGTCAACAGCCTTCATGCCTTCAGTCTCAGTCACCACTCAGACTCACACAGCCCAAGCTGACCATGGACCCTACTATGCCGTCAGAGTAGGTCACAAGCCTGGTATCTACACCAACTACAATGCTGCTCTGCACGCCTCGGAAAACTACCCGTGCTCACAGCCCAAGAAGTTCGACACCCAGGCCAAGGCGGAGGAGTACATGCAAGAGTCCTTCACCTGCGCACCTGAGCATTGGACCAGCGTGCTTCTGATTGACGAAGTCACAGATGCCTACGCCTGGGTGGCTTTCACTGATGGTGCATGCGAAAACAACGGTGGACACAGACCCAAGGGTGGCATCGGCGTCTATTTTGGAGAGCTCCATCCCTGCAACTACTCGGGTCCTCTTTTGGGAGAGGTGCAGACCAACCAGCGAGCAGAGCTGTCTGCCATTCTCAAGGCTCTGGAAATCATCGACAAGCGTGGTGAGAACCTCAACTGGCAGATCAGATCAGACTCACAGTACGCCGTCAACTGCTGCTCGCAGTGGCTCGAGGGCTGGAAGAAGAACGGCTTCAAGACCGGCAAGGGCAAGGAAGTGGAGAACCAGGACCTCATCCTGGCCATTGATGAGTATCTGCAGAAGCCGCGAACTCACATCGGAACCCGAGTCACCTTCAAACACATTCCTGGCCATGTTGGACAGAATGACGAGGTGGATGCGCTGGCCAAGCAGGGTGTTAGTGAGACCATTTGGAAGCCTTAAGTGTCGAGTAAATCATTGCCCATCGCTTATCTCCCTCTGCTCAATAACTCCCTGTAAACAAACCCCCAAGCAATGCTTCCATATCTCTGTAAGTAAACATTCATTATGTCACCCAGGAAAATAATCTTTCCAAACACATTGTAAGTCTGTAATCAGAAATTTCGATAAAATATATTGTCAACCTGAATTCCCGCAATCAGCGGATTAAAAATGTACTCATACGTCGTACAGTAAAAAGAAGTCATATGTCGTTAGTTCACAGTCACGCTCCTTTCGTTGGGTCATTGAAATCATAAATGCATTATCTATACCATGCTATGCATTGTCCGTCGTACATTCCAGTACAATTGACGTCTTTTTCCACCATAATAGTCGTTTAGCTTCAGACTATCATAGACCCTGTTAGCGCTGTTGAGTGGTTATCGTACCACTCTGTACCAGTACCACACGCTCTTAACAGTACTCGGTCTTGATGACGTGCTCCAGCTTGGGCCAGATGATGTTGGAGGTCTCTCCCTGGAGGGTCACCAGGACGCCTCGCTTCTCGTAAAACTCAAACAAGGGCTCGGTCTCCTGCTTGTATGCAACCAGTCGCTTCTTGAACACCTCGGGCTTGTCGTCCTCTCGCTTGGACAAGGGCTCTCCAGTCACGTCATCCTTGCCGGGCACCTTGGGAGGGTTGAAGGTGAGGTTGTAGATTCGGCCAGACGCCAGATGCACCCATCGGTTCTCGATTCGGTCCAGAATCACCTCCTCGGGCACATCCAGCCGCACAACATTGGTCAGGTTGGCCTTGTGGGGCAGCAGCATCTCGTCCAGCACCTCGGCCTGGGCTCGGTTTCGAGGGAAGCCGTCCAGGATCCACGAGCTGTTCGCGTTGAGCCACCCCTGGGTCTCCAGCTCGGACTGTAGAAGCTGGCTGATGGCCTTGTCGGGGACCAGTCCTCCAGCCTTGATGATGGATCGAGCCGCAACGCCAATCTTGCTCTCGTTCTTGATCTCTCGCCGCAGCAGATCACCGGTAGAAATTGCCTCCAAGCCGGAGAAGTTGGTGAGTAGTCGGTCGGTAAGGGTGCCCTTGCCAGCGCCAGGAGCGCCCACAATCAGCAGTCGTGCAGATCGGCTCAGTGCAGTGGTCATTGAGTTGTGTGTGTGTATGTGTGGGTGGGTGGGATGTGTTGTGATGGGACTCAACGGGAGAAGGTGTCTTTATAACAGCTTTATGATGCGCACTCTAACAGATCCTGTACTTTACGGAAATAAGCTCGGTGATAAGCTCGGCTGGATTTCGGAACCGTTATTCAGCCGCAAGACCCGGTACAAGAAGCCGCGGAGTTGATTTATCGAAAATCAGATGACGCATAATTGTTTATCATGCTCTTAAGACTCGATTGCCTTTTTCTCTGCTTCTTTTCATCAACTTTTCAGCCCACTCCGACAACTTGCCGGTGTCGGCACTTTCCCCACATGAACACTGGGGCCGAAACGTGATTTAGTCAACGAAAATGATCGGGGAGATCGGCGTAGTAAAAAATGTGGGGTGAGTGGAGGATTGTTGGGTTGAGGTGATTTTTGAACACCTTGGCCTATGGTGAAAAAGTGCCTGGTACTGGACTTGGAAATAGTAAGAGAAGTCATCTGTCTAAAGTAGAATACTCATGTATGGAGCTGCCAATATGGATGGGGTGCCTATAACGCTCTGCTCTTCAGGGACATGTTGATCAGTCCCAGAGCTTGCTTGGGGGGATGATTTCTCTGGCCCAGAGCATGCTGTGGGGACAAGATTATTTGCATTAGATTCACACGAGTTTCTCAATCATTGTTTATAACTTACCTCAACCGAGGTATCTTTTCCTTGCTACAGTAAGTATGGGTGGCGATAGTGGAGAACGTCTATATCTGACTTTTGAATCTGGGGATTTGGCGAACCGTGCCGTGCCTCAAGGGGTAGAGTTCCTAATGGTTTGTACAGAAATGTGTGAGGAGGAAGAGGTCACATGTGATTCAGTCATGTCTTAGATTGGATTGAGATGACCTGATATAGCTCTTTGCGTGGCCTTGGATATATAGGTCCAGCTGGACACCCCAGTTCTGTCAATTACAGTACGGCATCTAGAATGATCTTCAATTTTCAGAGCAGAGTGATGATCCTCTAAATAGGTGGGCACTGAACAGAGCTGTGTTTAGATCTAGAGGCTGTTGAGGTTGGTATAGTACTTGGAGTGGCAGAACTGGCGCACCGATTGCTTTTTACTATGATTCTTCGTTTTCTGGTTTCCGTACAAAGGCCTACAACTACAAGTACAAGTATGCAGTCTGTTCTCTATTAATACACACGCTAAGTTCGATGCCGTTGAGATCTTCAATCCTGAACCCTGACGTCAATGCCGTACCATTACAATGAGGCAAAATGAGCCGATCATGGTGATTCGAATTCTATAAAAGTGGCACAAGAGTCCGGAGGCAGTCTTTTGGGTCCTTACACTCTTAGCTTCAGTATGAATGGGTGAACCACCGGCCATTTTTCACAGTCAATACCGATTTGGCAAGCCATGAAGAAACGCCATTAGGTCACCATTAGTTGTCCTGGAGTGACGAACAAAACAGGAGACGAATCAGTTGGGGTTTAAGTAAATACTGGCACCCTTTTATCTCCAAAAACCCTCCAGAACTCACTGGTAACCCTCATCCACCTCCCAATCACGTTTCGTACTTCAAGCAGAGCTTAACTCGTGCTGCGTAGACTGTATAGAGAAGGAGACATCCAATTTAGTATGAATAGTGATATATACAGAGAGGAGGCGGAAAAGATTCTATTTCCCTCAGTCGTTTGTACTCTCTCCATCACCCTTGACATTCGTCATATCCTTTTCCCTGTTTCCATGTATCACTTTCTACACGCGACGCGTGAATAATTAAAGTGAAAATTAATTGATGCAGGCCCAGCCTAACGAGACGCGTCTAAGGTTGCACGTCTGAACAACATCTATTGAAACAGGCTTGATTTCTCGAACATCACACCCACCACCAACACAACACGCGCCATGGCTAAAGCAAAGCAGCAATCGGTGCTGTCTTTTTTCAAGAAGACGCCTGTGAAGGAGTCCAAGAAAAAGGAGGACAAGTCGACAACTTCCAGCGACACCTCGTTGGTAGATGAGCCCAAGTCCCCTGACACCCCTGTGACTCCCGAGACCGTCACCAAGAGCACCCTCAAGTCTCTGGAGGCAACAACCATCTCGTCAAAACCGCCACCCAAGTTCGACACCAGTGGCAACGTTCCTACTCCTAGCAGCGAGTTTGAGGATGGAGAAGAGCACAGCAGTCCTGTTAAGAGAGTGAGTACTGTAGAGGCGACTGAAAGAGGTCAGGAGAGGACTGGATGGACGCAATATGCGTGTGACAGAACACACCTAGCCTGTCAATCCCTCGCTAACCCAGCACCGAAAACAACGAGTTCAACTGGACGACTCGGATCTCGATCTCGATTCCGAGGAAGAGGCCGATTTTAAACCGACGCGATCCAAACGACGAGTTATTGACGACGACAGTGACAGCGACGGATACGCTCCTAGCGAAGAGGAGGCCGATGACCATGTCATTGAAGGTGCTGTGAACGAGGCCGATGTCAGTGATGTCGAAATGGCTGACGAAGATGATCAGGAGGAGATTGTGCCTGTCAAGAAGAAGGCTTCTCCCAAGAGCTCTCAGTCTGGCTCGTCTGGTCTGGCCAAATTCTCGGCCAAGTCTTCATACACCAGTGACAAGTCGTCACGTCCTGCTGCCAAAAAGGCTGCTGCTAACGGAGGAGGCAAGCACTCGGAGTTTACCAAAAACAATACTGAACGATACAAGTGGCTCATTGACATCAAGGACGCCCAGGGCAACCCCGAGGGCTCCCCTGACTATGATCCCCGAACCCTCTACATTCCCACCTCCGCTTGGAGCAAGTTCACGGCCTTCGAGAAGCAGTATTGGGAGGTCAAGAGCAAAATGTGGAACACGGTCGTCTTCTTTAAGAAGGGCAAGTTCTACGAGCTGTACGAGCGAGACGCAGATATTGCCCACTCCGAGTTTGATCTCAAGCTCGCTGGAGGAGGACGAGCCAACATGCGGCTCTGTGGAGTGCCCGAAATGTCCTTCTTCTCGTGGTCTAACGCGTTCATCAAGAACGGACACAAGGTTGCTCGTGTGGACCAGAAGGAAAGCGCTCTGGCCAAGGAGATGCGAGAAACTGCCACCCTCAAAAAGGAAGACAAGGTCATCAAGCGAGAGCTGTCTCTGGTTCTGACCAGTGGTACCCTGACTGACGAAAAGATGCTGACCACCGATCTGGCCACATATTGCATGGCTGTCAAGCAGGAGGGCTCACAAATTGCTGTGGCCTTCGTGGACACTGCCTCTGGTGCCTTCCACACCTCTTCGTTTGAAGACGACGCCGACTTCTCCAGGTTTGAGACTTTGGTCGCCCAGATTCGACCTGGAGAAGTTCTTCTGGAGAAGGGAGTGATTGACAAGGCCGTCATCAAGATCGTCAAACGAAACACCACCATCAACACTCTGTGGAATTACCTCATCCCCAAGGCTGAGTTCTGGGACGCCACTACTACTATGGAGCAGCTCACCAGGGGCAAGTACTTTGAAGCCGAGGATCTGGATGACATGTCCAACTACCCCGAGCATCTCAAGAGCTTCATGGAGGATGATGTGTGCATGTCTGCCTTTGGAGCTTTGCTCTGGTACATGCAATATCTCAAGCTGGACAAGGAGCTTGTTTCCTTGGGCAACTTTTCCGACTACGAGCCCATCCAGAGCGAGTACATGGTGCTGGATGGCCACAGTCTGCAGAACCTGGAGATTTTTGCCAACTCCTACGACTCTACAGATGCCGGTACTCTGTTCAAGCTGCTCAACAAGTGTGTTTCTCCTTTTGGAAAGCGGCTTCTTCAGCAGTGGGTCGCTCTTCCTCTTCTTGATCAGGTAAAGATTGAGGCTCGTCTGGACGCTGTGGAGGCGTTCATGGAGGATGATTTCGGCGTTGAGCGACGCCTGGCCAAGCTCCCCGACTTGGAGCGTCTTTTGGCCCGTATCCATGCTGGCCGAATCATGCCCAAAGACTTTGTTCGAGTCGTCGAGGGCTTTGAGGAGGTGTATCATATGATTGCGGGACTCAGCGAGAAAGCTCCCGAATCCGCTCCTCTTATCCGCACTCTGATTGAGTCTCTTCCCAATCTGGAGTCCATGCTGGCTCCCTGGGACACCAAGTTTGACAGACAACAGGCCAAGGAGGGTCTACTGATTCCCGAGCCTGGTGTTGAGACGGACTTTGATGCTTCTCGAGCGACTATCAAGGGCCTGGAGGATGAACTGTTGGTCAAGCTGAGAGAGTACCGAAAGGAGTACAAGAGTCAGGAGATCAAGTTCTACGACTCTGGCAAGGAGATCTATCTGATTGAGATGCCGGTCAAGCTCGTCAAGCAGATCCCCAAGTCGTGGCAGCAGATGAGTGGCACTGCCAAGGTCAAGCGGTTCTGGAGTCCTGAAGTGAAGGCTCTGGTTCGAAAGCTGATGGAGGCTCGAGAAGACCACAAGACTATTGAGGCAGCTATGGAGCGACGAATGTACGCCCAGTTCGACGAACATTACAGCTCGTGGCTGCGATGTGTCGAGGTGTGTGCTCAGTTGGACTGTCTGCTTTCTCTGGCCAAGTGCTCTCAGACTCTGGGCTCTCCCTCTTGCCGACCCGAGTTTGTGCCCTATGTGGCTGGCACCGACGCCATTATCAAGTTTGAGGAGCTGCGACATCCCTGTTTCGACTCCACCAAGCAGTTCATCCCCAACGACGTGACTCTTGGTGGAGATGAAGCCAACATCACTCTGCTTACCGGAGCCAACGCTGCAGGTAAGTCTACAGTGCTGCGAATGACCTGCACGGCTGCTGTGATGGCTCAGATGGGCTGCCATGTTCCTGCTGCTTCTGCTCGCCTGACTCCCGTGGACCGAATCATCACACGTCTTGGAGCCCAGGACAATATCTTTGCAGGCAAGTCCACCTTCTACGTGGAACTCAGCGAAACCAAAAAGGTGTTTGATGCCACTCCTCAGTCTCTCATTGTCCTCGATGAGCTGGGACGAGGAGGTTCGTCTGCTGACGGATTTGCCATTGCAGAGGCTGTTCTTCACCACGTGGCTACCCAGGTCGGCTGTCTGGGCTTCTTCGCTACACATTACGGTACGCTGCATACCTCCTTCACACACCACCCCCAGGTGCGTGCCATGCGAATGGCCATTCTGGTGTCCGAGGCATCCAAGGAAATCACATTCCTGTACAAGCTGGAGCCTGGCTCGTCACCGGGCTCATTCGGCATGCATGTGGCCTCCATGTGCGGTATTGACAAGAGCATTGTCGATAACGCTGAACGGGCAGCCAAGAAGTTTGAGCATACCGCCAAGATGAAGAAGCTGCTGGAAGCTGCCCATTCCGACGACTACATGCCTTTGGGCGCCTTCTCCGACTTTGTCTGGCTGCTCAATAAGCCCACAGACTTTACTCAGCGAGGTATTCGTACCATGGCTGAGTACGTGCAGTAGATGATGACACTGTGCGATATTGACTGTACGATTTTATTTAACTAATACTATGACATCTACCATTAGATCCTACTTTTGAGAAAACTTCCAGTCTCTGACACGCTCCTTCTCTGTCTCTCTGTCTCCAAAGTTTCCTGGACAGATCCACTTGAGCTCTGCCGTGTCAAGAGCGATATCAATGGCATACAATGGGTCGTATTCTCCCGTATGGAACGAGTAGTTGAACGACGTCAGGTTCTTTGGAAGCACTCGATTAGCGTAAAAGTACTCAATGTAGGCTGTTCTGACCGTGATATCGCTGAAGACGGCGTTGTAAGGCATGCCTGGATGGTTCGTTTGTTGGACCATGGTATGGCCAATCTTCCACAACCGATTGGCAATCTGGCATATGTTCTTTGAGTACTTTGAGCTGAGATGTTTCACCAAGTTGGAGAGGTTCTCCAACAGCAGCAGCAGACTTTCGTAGACGGCTCTAGTTAGTGCCAGGTTGACAGAATCATCAGTAGAGATCTTTTTGGTCTCCCAGTAGTGAGATGTTCTTCGTAATCTGACCAGAGATGCGTGCAACAGACTCCAGTATCTTCTGTGGGGTTCATAGTGGCTGACAAACAGAATCTTTTTCATGTTCTGCAGTCTATGACCTTCCAGCATCAGACCGTATCCTAGAGTCCGTATAGTTTCCCAGACAAAGGCTTCGTTCTGTAGCAGACTTGACAATTGGTTTTCCACGTGAGCAACAAACTTCTCTGAGAACCCATTGAATTCAGACTTGTCAGTCTCGTGACGTTCCTGCTCCCTTGTGATCCACTCCTTGTCCTTGACTACTGCTTCTCCGTCTCCCTCGAGATCCACATTGAGCATATCTGTCCACCATTCGACGATTCCAAAGTCCTTGGGCGTCTGAGTCACCCTTGTGATTTTGAACTTGTCCAGAATATCTCTTGTGCCCGAGAACACTGCTCTTGTATTGCCCTTCTTGTTGTCCTGAAGCACCTTGAGAAAGGGCACTGGATCCACAATCTGTGGCCGGTAGAAGCCGTAGAAACACGATTCGAGAAATGTCAGCGGATCGTCAATCTCTGTAGCCAGTTCAGAAGCACCATCATCTCCCAGATCAATGTATTTGTCACGTAACTGAGGGTTACTCAGGATCTGATAGCCAATACTCAAAGCACATAGACTCTCGGAACTATGGCTCCATTCGACCAGACGATTTCGGAACTCCTGCTCCAATTGCAACGATTGTGCGGTTTGTGGCACTTCAAACAGATCGAATAATAACATGCGGGTGTGTCACGGGCTTGTTGCAACTAACAGAATGAGTCGTTGTTTCTACCTCTGTTTACAATTCTCCAAATGTAGATAATATGGGGTAATTTATGAAACTTTATGCTGTCTACCTCATCGCGTGGATGAGTGCGAGTATGGAGCTGCTATTAAGTATTGCAGTGTTTGAATGACGGTGATCAGCTGAGTTCATGGTAATCATTGAAGATATGAGAATATCGACTCTTTGTGTCCATATTTGGTGCTATATACGGCACTGGATGCTCAGCTGAAACATGAACCATGCGCTCTGCATTGCCATATTATCACGATAACACACATGGTGGAAATATATTATTGCCGAGCCACCTCTTGTGTCACGTGACCACCACATTAGACATTAGAGAGTGTGTTTTGAATACACGTGACCTTGTCGGTTACGCTAGCAAACCCCTCGCTCTTGTTGGGCAAGAACCCCGCAATGTTAGTATACGGAAGGGAGGGGTTAGTAAGGCCGTTGTAACTTGTATGAAAGCACGTGATCACATTTTCTGGGATTGTGACAATTGCACTTTTTGTTCAGTTATTACCCCAGGCTGACAACCTCACAGGTTGTACTCATTGCTCAGGCAAACGGCTATCAAAACGACCCCTCAAACCCTAAATAAATTACTTGACTTTTGCGGATGTCCCCAGCTAACGATTCGGCAGGGATAGACCTTCTATAAGACCTTCCTTCTGAGACAAGACGACGGCTATTGGAACCTGGAATTAGTAAAAAGCCACAGTGCTACCCCTGTAACCTCTACAGCCAGTGGTCCTCTATATGCCAACTCGGATCTCGCCATAGCCCAATCACAGCTACAACAGTTGCTATCTAGGGGAGCGTTCCGAGCACTACACTCCAGTTATGCAAGCCGCACGATGGGGTGCAAGTCGAACCGTAGCCTGGATTTTCGAATAGCCACTAATCGGCTTATCTTTTCAAACGACGTGGTAGCAGTGACTCCGGACATTTCACGGACACTTGTACGTACATTAGTGTGTCTGGTTAAACAAGCTGGCATGGGACACTTTGGACTATTGGAATATGTCATGTACACATGCGGAGCTCTATTAAATGCACGTCAGGCGGGAAGAGTGTCCAACTGTTCGTATAAGGGAACTTGAAATCGACCCTCTTCTTGTGTCTGAAACTTCGATGGATAAGTCAGGTGATCGGTGATAAATTGCTGAACCTTGCACTTTCATCTTGCCCTAAAAATTAGCACGTCATCATATCTTGCGTGCTTGTTAGCGTGAAAAATTACTCGGAGAAAAGAACAGCCGACTATGAGGTGGTAGCGTATCAGCAGATGTCGGTGGGCCCTGGAAATGGCTTATCTAAGGTCCGGAGAAGCCTTTTATCCCTCTGGGCGCTTACAACCCTCTCCAAATTGACGTTCTGGGCACGTGGTTTGTATGAGGGTTTCCTTGTTCATTCCTACCGTTTTTTGCACAACTTTACTTCACCCCCTCTTTTTTTTTTCTCAGCCGCAACTCTCCGTTACGCCTTATCCGCCCCGTCCTAACATCTAAACCTAGAGTACCAGTACCGCGCCCTTAGCAAGTCACCACCACACAGTCTAAGAAAAGTCACCCATCTATAAAGTGATACAAAAAGTCGGTGTATTCACCTCTCCAGACACAACAAAGACACGTCATCCACTCAGCATACCCCCCAACCCTTCATAACACATACACAAGATGCACGCAGCTCTCCCTATTCTCGCAGACTACGATGTCTCTGACAAAACGGGCTTCCTGCCCGAACAGCTGCCGCTGGAAAGCCTCACCAACCCCTACTACGCCTCCTGGGAGCAGGTAGCACAAAACCTGCCCGCTCTGATTCTCACCCGACGAATTAGACAGTACGTAGACACCCGGATGCCTGTTTTGGAAATTGACCAGCTCAAGACCCCCGAAGAACAGCGACGAGCATACTCCGTGCTGAGTTTCATCGCCCATGCTTACATTTGGGGTTCCCCCGGAGATGACCCTCGAGACTACATTCCTCCCCAAATCACCGAGCCATGGGTAGCCATCTCTGATGTCCTGGAACTGCCCCCCGTTTGTACATACGCCGGCCTGTGTCTGTGGAACCACAAGACCATCATGCCCGTGAGCTCCTCCGAGCAGTGGGACCTCGACTCGCTCGCCACCATCACCACATACACTGGTTCGTTTGACGAGTCGTGGTTCTACCTGGTGTCCACTACCATGGAGCGACAGGGAGGTGCCTGTATCAAGGCCGGTCTGGGCGCTATTGCTGCTGCCCGAGAGAATGACTATGCCACCGTCACCTCCAATCTGCAGTACCTCGCTGAGGCCATCGACGCCATCATCACTCTGCTTGGCCGAATGTACGAAATGTGCGAACCCCACACCTTCTACCACCGTCTGCGACCTTACCTTTCTGGTTCGGAAAACATGGCTGACCGAGGTCTGCCCCACGGAGTCAAGTACCAGACCCGAGCCGACCCCGATCCCAAGGAGTACAAGGCTTACGCTGGAGGCTCTAACGCCCAGTCTTCTCTCATTCAGACTCTCGATATTCTTCTGAACGTTGAGCACCGTGCCACTGGACAGCGTCCCACCTCCAAGAAGGACAACTCCACCCGAGACGCCTCCCCTCCTGCTTCTCAGGCTACTGCTCCTCCCAAGCAGAACAACTTCATCCACGAGATGCGAAAGTACATGCCCGGCCCCCATCGACGGTTCCTGGAGCATCTGCAGCAGGTGGCTGAGATCCGGGACTTTGTGCTTGCCAACCAGGTTGAGCACCCCGAGATTGTGCTTGCATACGACGCTTGTCTGGCCATGCTGAGATCTTTCCGAGACAAGCACATCCAGATTGTGTCTCGATATATCATTCTGCAGGCCAAGGAGAAGGCAAAGACCGGAATCGCTCTCACTGCCCCCGCTGGCCCCGAGCGAGGAACCGGAGGAACTGCTCTCATTCCCTTCCTCAAGCAGGCCAGAGACGAGACTGGAGACCCCGCCGCCTCGTCCTGGGGTAAGCGAATCCTGTCGGACAACTACAAGAGCTACCAGCGATCTGCTGCTCGACCCAAGAAGGTCAAGGTTACCAAGCCCACCGAAAGAATCCACTCTTCATCCGAGGACGACGACACCCGAGAAGAGAAGGCTGTTAACCTGCGACAGAAGATCAAGCACAAGGTCCAGAACCTGGGAGAAAACTCGGAGGATGACAACGTCGGACTGACTGGAAACTGGGAGCTTGGAAAGGACGAGGGCAAGATTGTCCACTGGTAAAAGGTAAACTGTATAGACTAACATAACGAATGCTAACTGACACTATATCCTGAATTTACTGTAACCATTATCGTACGAGCACAAGTAGTTTGCCTTTGGCCAATGTCTTTCTTTAAATGAGTAATTTACTTGTGCAGTTCTCGTGGGTCATAATGCATGATTTTTCAGTTTGAAACTTTTCTATGAACAGCCTATTTAAGAAGCATAAGTGTGATAACGAAAAAAGGACAGTTTTGAATCCCCACAAATATCAAAATGGTTTATACTATATACAATATTTACAAATAAATCATGCCTACCGAATCACTCCTTGTTCTCCTTGGGAGCAACTCGAACGTGGTAAGGAGCCAGCTGGGCTGAAGTGGCAGCAGATGGACTGCCAATCATGGGGTCAGCTCCAGTGATGGTCTTGGGGAAGGCAATAACGTCACGAATAGATGAGTAGCCTGCAAGCATGGCGACCAGACGATCAAAACCAATAGCGAAACCAGCATGGGGAGGACATCCAACGTCAAAGGCTCTTAGCAAGTGACCAAACAACTTCTCGGAGTTTGGAATCTTCATAATCCCCTTGAAGATGTAGTTCTGCAGCTGCGAGTCGTGAACTCGAGTGGAACCTCCTCCGACTTCAACACCATTGAGAACAAGATCGTAGTGCTGACCTCGGGCCTTCAGAGGCTCAGTC
Source organism: Yarrowia yakushimensis (assembly GCA_900518995.1). Classification (NCBI taxonomy): domain Eukaryota; kingdom Fungi; phylum Ascomycota; class Dipodascomycetes; order Dipodascales; genus Yarrowia; species Yarrowia yakushimensis. The sequence goes on from ULGW01000005.1 coordinate 962,398, forward strand.
TCCAGAAGGGGGTAGTCTTCCAGAACAGCCATGGTAAAAGGATGATGCGAGGCCACGATCTGAGTGTAGTCAAACTTGGGGTAGGGCTGGGCCTTCTCGGGATCAGAGTCCACTGAGCTAGGAGAGAAGAGAGGGAAGTCAATGACCCAGGAGGCGACAAAGGTGTCTTCGATTGCAGGAAGCTGTTCTCCAGAAGCCAGCTGTCGTCTCCATCTCTCAGGATACTCCTTGATCAGCAACTGTCGAGCACGTCCGAGAGGAGTGGGGTTCTCGTAGGAGGTGGTCTGTCTAGTGGATGCAAGAACCACATCTCCAACAGAAACAGGCAGAGCCTTGTCGAGTTTGAACTGAGATACCTGTTGGTTCCACGACGACATATTCTCCTCAGTAATTAGGATCACGTCGGGAACTCGGTTCGTGTACAGTCGAGCCTCAGACAAGAATTCGACAGACTCAGGAGCGTCATCCTTGGTGATATGCAAAATTTCACACACGGGGAAATCATCATTGGGGGATGTGGCATGCTCAGAGACATCAGTAATGTCACAGGTGTATCTGAGATCAGGCTTATCGATTCCGTACTTGCCCAGAGCAACATTGAAAGTCATGGGGTTGAAGGTGGACTGTTCCACAAGGTTACCATTGACATCAAGAGTGTAGATGTTCTTGTTCACATTATCGGCGAAGATTTTGAGCACAAGCTTCTCCACCACCTCTCGCACGTCTGCTCCATTAGCAAAAGCCATCTCCATATCGACCTGGGTGAACTCAGGCTGTCGATCCTGCCTCAGATCCTCATCACGGAAACACTTGGCCAGCTGGTAGTATCTATGGACTCCCGAAGCCATGAGCAGCTGCTTGTACTGCTGGGGACTCTGAGGCAGGGCATACATGAGGTTTCGCTTTCTTGTAGGCACGAGAAACTCTCGAGCTCCCTCTGGAGTAGACTTGAAAAGCAGAGGAGTCTCAACCTCTGTGAACCCAAGGCTGTCCAAAACACCCCGAGAGGTCTTCATGGCGTTAGCTCGAAGCTTGAGAGCAGCCTGGAGCTGAGGCTGACGCAATTGCAGATACCGGTACTCTGCAGGCCAGTCCTTAGTGTCTCCCAGAGTCAGCTGACTTCCCTTCTCGTTGGCCTCATTGAGCACAGACGACGAAGAAACAACGAGATCAAACACACCCTCCTTGTCGGTTCTCTGCTTGGCTACCACTCCCTCCACAACCACTGCGCTCTCAGGCTTCATAGATCGAAGCACCGAAGGAGTGTTGGAATCCACCAATTGGATGATATCTCCGTTGGTATCTCTCAGGGATGCAAAAGTGAGGTTCTTGGACACCTTACGGGGCTTCTTGTGGATCCAGCCCTGCAAAGTGATCTTCTTCTGGCTCTGTTCCAGCTCAACAGCATCTTTCAAAAGGCCCGTGATGGAGTGAGTTCGGCCAGGAAATGAAAACTTGGCGACAACGGCTTCAGCGGCCGGGAACTTCAAACCGGTGGACTTGTGTCGGATACCTGCCGATAGTGCGCCTCCCACACTCCGAGGAATCCGTCGAACTGCTCTCAACATGGCTGTTTTGTATGATCAGACGATTTGACAATCTGTGCATATTAAGTTTATCAGCTAGGGATAGGTTATGAGTAAATCAAGGTGGAATATTGCAAACTTGAAAGAGAGTCACGTGAGCGATAGGGACCCACATTGCCCTGATTTAATTACTTGATTTGCCACTGGAACGTGATGGAATTCTGCCCAGCCGAGAATCGAACAAACCATAATTCCAGGTTAACCTCGTACTTTGCCACAGCTACATCACCAAGATAGATTAACACACGACACAACTACAGATCCAAAAATCAACAATGGAGCGATTTCAGCGAATGTTACAGACTGGCGGCCTTGGCGGCCCCGGTGTTGGAGGAGGCGTGAGTATGATTGGAGCTGGATTCCGTGATTATGCCTGGAAACGGAAACGACTTTGTGGAGACACAATACTAACAATAGGATGGACCTGTGGTCGACAACTCAGAGACTGTCTACATTTCCTCATTAGCTCTTTTGAAGATGCTGAAGCATGGACGAGCTGGTGTCCCCATGGAAGTGGTGAGTATACAATGGAAGTGGTGGCTATCGTGATTCGACAATGAGGTGTTGGACGCCACGGTTGTGTGGTGGCAACTGCAGATCGAGGGGCAGGGTCGCGACGAATCAATACTAACTACAGATGGGACTCATGCTGGGAGAATTTGTTGATGATTACACAGTTCATGTCATTGATGTGTTTGCCATGCCCCAGAGCGGTACTGGTGTGTCCGTCGAGGCCGTTGACGATGTGTTCCAGACACGAATGATGGATATGCTCAAACAGACTGGCCGAGACCAGATGGTCGTCGGATGGTACCATTCACATCCCGGATTCGGCTGCTGGCTGTCGTCCGTGGATATCAACACCCAACAATCGTTCGAGCAGCTCAACAAGCGAGCAGTGGCAGTGGTGGTGGATCCCATTCAGTCGGTCAAGGGTAAGGTTGTTATTGACGCTTTCCGACTCATCAACACAAACTCGGTGCTTTTGGGCCAGGAGCCTCGGCTTTCGACCTCCAACATTGGTCACCTCAACAAGCCCACGATCCACGCCCTGATCCACGGCCTGAACCGTCACTACTACTCCATTAACATCAACTACAAGAAGACTCCTCTGGACGAGAAGATGCTGCAGAACCTGCACAAGAGCAGTTGGACCTCTGGTCTGGAGATCCAGAACTACGAGACTCAGGAGTGCAATAATGCCAATGCTACCCAGAAGATGGTCAAGCTGGCCATTGAGTACACCAACCGAGTACAGGAGGAGCAGGAGATGACCGAGGACCAGCTCAAGACCCGATACGTCGGAAAGCAGGACCCCAAGAAGCATCTTGAGGATGCTGTTACTGATAGACTGGAGGAGAACATTGTTTCTCTCATGGCTGGAAACGTTGACAACGTGGCTTTCCAGGCGTAGGTGGTTTGTACTAGGCAGTGCATTTATATAATAAATTAAACGATTCATGTTTTACGGGTGTGGGTAAAATGCTACAGTACAGTAATTAGTTGCAGAAATATTATGTTTGTCTATAGTACATGCTGATTAGACAGCTCATTTGTGTGTTGTGTGTTGGAGCACTATCATGGTTTAGTGCTAATCTTCGTTCATGCTGACATCTCCATCTCCATCTCCGTCCCCGTCTCCGCTGCTGTTATCCTTCTCTTCACTGTCTCGCTCGCGGCTCTCTTCTTTTTCTGTATCCATCTCGTCACTTTGGGTGTTTTCTTCAAGCTGTTCAAATAACTTCACTGAGCCATCCAACGAGCAGGTGACGACTTTGTTGCCAATGACATCTAATGAAATGATGACCCCAGCATGAGCGTCGAACGAGCCTCGCACAGTTCGATCTTGGATATCGTAGACATGGACACGTCCGTTTTCCGAGGCATGTAAAAGAACTGCTCGACCCTGACGGTAGACAAAGCCCGTGGGACAGCAGTACTTGCCATTCTCGTGTCCCTTGTATGTCTTGACCACCTTGTTGTTCATGTAGTCCCACAACCTTGAAGTGGAGTCCATATTGGAGACTAGGATGAACTTGGAGTTTGGAGTGAAGCGGGCAAACATGATAGGCGACGATTCTTCACCGACAATGGTCTTGAGACACTGGCCCGTGGCGGTGTCCCACATTCGGATCAGACCGTCATGTGATCCACTGACAATCATGGTTCCTTCACATGAGAAGTCAACTGCCGAGATGGGCTGTGAGTGGGCTGCCAGAGTCATGATGCAGCGTCCCTGTAGCACATCCCAGACTCGTACGTTCTCGTCGGCCGATCCGGACACCACCAGATTGCCCTTGTAGTTGAATTTGACGCACGTGACGTAGTGGGTGTGCCCCACCAGGATCCGCTGGCTGGAGGGCCGGTGAGTCGACCAGATCCGGATCGTTCTGTCGTCGGAGGCAGTAGCCAGCATCTTGGAGTCAGGAGACCAGCTGATGTCATTGATTCCCGCTCGATGACCTCTCAGCGTCTGGACTAGTTCTCCGGTGGCAGCGTCCCACAGCTTGATGGACGCGTCTGCGGAACAGGTTGCAATCTGTTTGCCATTTGGGCTGAGTTTGGCGGCTGTGCAGGGTGCCGAGTGCGCGTCTATCGTGAGCTTTGTAGGGAACTCGGACGCCAGGTCCTCCTCCTGCTCGGTTCTCACTTTTTTCATGCCACTTCCGAAATCCGTCGTCATGTTGGAGTATGCAGGTTTGACTAACTTTGATCGGGATAACACAGGGCATACAACAGCAGCTTTGGGGAGGGCCAAAGAAAAAATATCAGCACCACTTAAATAACACAGCATGGACAATATCAAGCGGCTGCTCCAGTACGTCACGCGAGGCTTCTACGACACAAAGTCGATCCTGGTGATGGACGCGCTGCTCAAGCATGTAGTGCTTTCAGACGAGGAACTGCACCAGCTGCTGAGCATTCCGGCCAAGGAGATTCGACAGATTTGCGCAAAGCTCAAGGACGACAAGTTGCTCAAGGACCATACCCAGCGTGAGCAGCAGGAAAACACATATGGCTACAACAAAAACTACCAAAAGACATACTATTACATCCACTACACTGTCACCATCGATGCCATCAAGTGGAAAGTGCACTCCATGAACAAGCAGGCCGAGGAGGCGCTTGGCAAAAAGTCGCAGCCACAGGGATATGTGTGTCCTCTGTGCACCAAAAAGTTCACTACTCTGGAGGCCGTCACCAACGTGCAGATGGACGGCACTTTCACCTGTGATGTCTGTTCCACCGTCATTGTCGAGGATACCACCAGCGACGAGTCCAGAGTGCATCAAGACCGTCTAGAAAAGCTCATGCAGCAGATCAAGCCCATTATCGACGAGCTGCGAAAGATTGACGATATCCAGGTGGCCGAAAACACCTTTGAGACGTCGCTAGCCAAGGCCGTTCCTGCCCAGCTCGAGGTCACAGCCGGAAGCACCTCTTCCATCAAGACTGCTGGCCGAGGCACAACCTCCTCCCAGACCGGCTCCAACAAGAGTTCCACTCTTACCGTCAACCTGTCGACTGGTGCCGAGGACGAGGCTGCCCAGCGCGACGAGCGAGCCAAGCTGGCAGAACAGAACGCTCTCCCTGCATGGTACATGGAGTCCACTGTTGGTCGACAAATGGTCATGGGAGATACGGACCAGGAGCAGCATGGATTCACCGAGATTGGCAACGACGACGACTACCCCCAGCAGAAGGATACAAAGGAGGGTATTGTCAAGAAGGAGGATGTGGCCCCCAAGGTCAAGGCCGAGGAGCAGGAGCCCAAGCTCGAGGAGGAGGAAGAGGACGCTCTGGCCGCATACTACAAGCAATACGAGGCCAAGCAGCGTGCCGAGGATGAAGAGGAAGAAGAAGAAGAGGAAGAAGACGACGACGATGACGAGGGAGATTTCGATAATGTCGAGCTGGCTGTCGAGGAGGCTGACTTTGACGAGGAATAGAAAAAAATCCGAAACCAAATCCACAGGGGATGTACATACATATATAACAAAGAATTTTTATACACATTAGACTAGAGCTTGTATATCATCCAAATTTCCATTATAATACACGTTAGCTACAGCTACTCTACTTGAAACGCTTGTCAATGACGTCGGCTCCCTGCTCCTCGTACTCCTGCTTGATGACCCAAGAAGAACCAAAGTTTCCGAGAGAAGCGAAAACAGAGGCTCCGGTCCATGCCAGCGACTTTCGCTCAGTGGAGGTCACGGACAGGTAGGGCTGCTTGACATGGAACTGGGTGAAGAACTGGGCCATGTCTCGGTGGATTCGGGCCGTCAGGCCGTTGAGCAGAGTGGTTCCTCCGACAACAACAATGTTATTGAGCAGCTCCATCTGGACCTCGGCCTTGGGGTCGGTCTTGAGCACGGCGTGGTAGATGAGCTCGGAGATACCCAGGGTTCCCTCAGGAACGACTCCTGGAGGACCAAACTCGACAGGCCGGAACAGCGATTCAGCGATTCCAAACCGTTCCTGCTCGGCAATGTATGTGGTTCCGTCGGGGAATTCGTAGGGTCGCTGGATGTTGGGTGGCAGCGGGGTGTGGGGCATGATGGGGTGGTAGTTGACCTGGAGGGTGGTTTCCTTGAAGTTGTCGAGCACCCGCTCAATCTCAAAGTTTTTGTACGACTCGGTCAGGCCCGAAAACTCTCGCAGAAATGTGGAGGGGTTGGGGTCGTTAATGTCCTTCTTCTTTTTGACCAGGTACGAGGGGATGATCTCGACCTGCTTTCGCTTGAACTCCTCAAGAATCAGGTAGTTGAGGAAGTCACCGCCAAACTTGGAGTGGAAAGAAGCCTTGGTGACCACGTTGCCGTCGAGCACGGTGGACACACTGGCCACGGCAGAGCCAATCTCAACAATGATGGAGTTGGGTCGCACGGCGGCGTAAGCAGTGCACAGAGGGTTCTTGACAAAACTGATGGCAGGCGACTGGAACTTGTCGAAACACATTTCGGCGATTTTGGCCCGTCTTGCGCCAGAGTTCCACATTTGCTCTGTGATCACCAGAGGGTACTCGCTCAGGTCGTCCACCTTGAGCTTTTCCTTGATGGCGTACTCCCACAGCTTGGCCACGCCATCCCAGTCCTGGATGCAACCGTCCTGCACGGGGCTGTAGATTTCCTTGCCGGCCACGGGTCGATGCACGTTTTCCAGGCCGAATTCGTACACATCCTCGCCCTTGTCGTTAGTGTACTTGCCGTATTTAGTGGGAATCACCACCTTGGGGAGATCGTCTCCAGAGAAGCCGACACGCGTGTAAGACGAGCCGCATTCAATGACGATGGACGTGACTTCGTCCGACGACGATTGAATGGCTCCGTTGGCTGTAGGGGGCGTTAGTGACGGCATTGGATGTGTAGTGCTGGACGTGATGTGTAGATGAAACTTTAGGTGGTGATGTCTGAGTGTATGAGCATGTGAACTTTATTGACAGAGGAACATGATATGGTTGATGAGGGGTGCCATCTGGTAGGCGAGGAAGAGGTGTAAAAGAGAGGAATCCGTTTGATTAATGGTAGAGAGTCACTGTAGACGAAAGGTAAGTTATATTGCCCTTTCAGAGACGATCAGTAATATCTTACTGTTGTAGGTGATTGGGGATGAATGGTATAGTATTTTAGTTAGAAGGTAAAACAATTATTTCAATGGGACCTTAATACATAAATTCAATGTATCGACAGATAGACGCGAGATGTAACATTGGAATATTCAGAAACTTCAAAAAATACTTGATGTCATTGACTGTGACATTCGCTTCAGGCTGCTAGCCGCCACCTAAGCACTCTGATCGACAACTAGCTGAGTTAGTTGACAAGAACATCCATCTGTGAAATTGTTCAATGTCCTGTCGTACACCTATCAGATGAAATATATAAAAGAACGATCTTTTTAAATGGGGAAGCAATTGATTGTTGGAATCCACTCACGCGAGGTACGCAAGGGTCACGTGACACGCACAATGCCATATCTGCCCTCCACCACTCCCTACATGCTTCTCCAGGTTTGGTTTGCATAGGCCGATGCGGACATGGTGGAAGCCTAAAGCGCATCTCGTCAAACACCTATCCTCGAGACTTTTCAGGTGAAAAATATCCACGCCAACAGATCTAAAAGTGGACTTTGCAACAGCCAGAGCCAGAGATTTGACTCCTCAACTGAAAAGACACATACACAGACACATTGACAATGGTTTCAGCAGACAAAAAGAAGGTGAGTATGAGTCATAGTCAAAGGTCACCACCAGTCAGCCCCACGATCTAACACAGCCCGAGCCCTGGAAGTCTCTAGTAGCCGGATCTACCGCCGGAGCCGTGGAGGGTCTCGTGACATACCCCTTTGAGTGGTCCAAGACCCGTCTCCAGCTGGTTGACAAGTCTTCTACTGCCTCCAGAAACCCCCTGGTGCTTATCTACAACACAGCCAAGACCCAGGGTCTCGGAGTAGTTTACACTGGCTGTCCTGCGTTCATTGTTGGCAATACCGTCAAGGCCGGAGTCCGTTTCCTTGGTTTCGATGCCATCAAGGGCCTGCTGGCCGATAAGGACGGTAAGGTGTCTGGACCTCGAGGAGTTCTTGCTGGTCTGGGAGCTGGTGTGCTCGAGTCTGTGGTTGCCGTGACCCCCTTTGAGACCATCAAGACCGCCATGATCGACGACCGACAGAGCAAGAACCCCAAGTACCAGGGTCTGTTCAAGGGAACCGCACAGCTCATCAAGGACAAGGGTATCTCGGGCATCTACCGTGGCCTTGTTCCCGTGACCATGCGACAAGCTGCCAACCAGGCTGTGCGTCTGGGATCTTACAACTGGATGAAGGTGTTCATTCAGAATCGCCAGGCGGACCCCAAGGCTCCTCTCTCATCCGTATCCACCTTCATCGTTGGTGCCTTTGCTGGAATCGTCACCGTCTACACCACAATGCCTCTGGATACCGTCAAGACCCGCATGCAGTCTCTAGAGGCCAAGAAGGAGTACCGAGGCACCTTCCACTGCTTTGCTCGAATCTTCAAGGAGGAAGGTCTGCTGACCTTCTGGAAGGGAGCCACTCCTCGACTAGGACGACTCATCCTCTCCGGTGGTATTGTCTTTACCATTTATGAGAAGATCATTGAGATTCTTTAGACGTTTATAGATAATGACTGATGATCATATGACGACATTGATTGTAGCAATAGAAAACAAACTATTTAACCTGACTACGACTACGAATGATCACAGTCTACATATACTCCATCATGCTATTCGGTATGTACCATGCAGTGTCTAATAAATAATGGTCCCCTTCCCGACAGGGGCCAAGTTAGTCTATCTCTATTCCACCTTCCTAGACGGCAGTCTCGGGGGTGTCTTCTTCCGTCACCACATGCTGGGGAGTCTGTAGAACAATCAGCTCCATTCGTCGAGCACGCCAGTAGTCCCACAGAGCCTTCAGAATGACAAGCCCTCCCGTGACCATGATGACGCCGGACCAAAAGACGTTCTTGTCATGAGCAGCCCGCTCCTGTTCCTGCACAGTGGGGTCCACATGCTCCATGGTCGGAATCACCGCGCTTCCAGGAATGTTGGACCCATAACCAGGCACGTCAAAGTTGTTGGGGTCCGAGGGCACGAACTGGTGCGCAGGCACCGACGAGTAGTCTGTGGTGGGGTTTCCTCCGCTGCTTCGCATGTACATGCCCATCTGGAACACGGTCAGTCCGAGACCTGCCCGAGAGCCTTGCTTAGCAGAGTGCGACGTGTGCAAGAGGTATGTGAGCACAAATCCAATAAACTGGAACACAGATGACACGGTCATGTTCCACAGGAAGGAAATGGGCGAACCCACGGGCAGGCCATCGATAAACACTTCTTCCGCGTATCCAGGGTGCAGGATAGTGGTTGCCCAGTAAGGGGGAGTAGCATCTGCAGCAGCCTCCTCGTAAGTGGGTGGCGTTTCATCGGTAGGTTTGTCTTCATCGTCGTCGTTGGCCTGGGTGTTGGAAAACACTCCATCATGAGAAGAAGAAGCCGGGGGTTCTGATGTGGGCAACAGTTGACCTCTGTTGAACAGTCGGTTAAAGAAACCGGCAGAAAACACGTTGGAACCCTCAGAACCGGAACCAGAATTGCCTCCCGATCCAGACCCGGTATTTCCAGACTCAGGAAAGCCTCCAGGAATCCGGGTATGGCCCCCGTTGTTGTTGGTGCCCCCTAGCCGGTCATCGGCATAGTTGCTTCTGTCGTATTGGGGGTCTTCAGTCTGCGCGAGCTCTTCAAGTGTAGCTCCTCCATCATCGTCACCATTCAGGTCGTCGTCTTCGTGTGCGCTTGTGTCGACCTGGTTGTAGTTACGTCCCATACGTCCTCCGCTCTGGAGATGATGTTCCTCATCAGAGTCCGAGTCGGAATCGCTTCCAAAGGCCGCTGCGAGAGCATCACGTGGGCTGGATGGCGCGTCAAATAACACGTCGTTTGAGTCGTTGGATTCCGTGCTGTGTCGAGTCATTGTTAGCAGTGAGAGAGAGAGCAGTTATACGTACAGTTGTATATGGAACAACTTACGTTACGAGGCGCTGGGTCACGTGCCACAAACTTTATTCGAGGCGATGGACCTTTCAAAGAATGGTCTAGGCGAATCAACAGGAAACTGGAGAGGTAATAATGGCAAGTGGGGTGGTGGTAATGTGACTGATGCTACCATTGCTATTTAAGTGTTACTAATGTGTCACAGAGCACCCTCCATCGCCCCTACCTTCCGTGTCCCCTGAGTGCCAAACTCAGAAGTGGCGCTTCGTATCTGATAAGAATGTGGACGCCGAATGGGAGTGTACAAAGAAAAAAAAAGACAATCATTGTGAAACATTTTTGTCTTAACTTCTGTTCCCTTTTCAAGTTACATAAAAAACTTCTTGTAGAAGGTGCTAGAACAGATATATTTGCTCGCCACCTGGTTGTGGGGGCAATGATAGTGTTGGAGGATTGCATCTCACATGCATACTGCGCGACTTCGTGGAGAATGATGGGCAGGAGGCGTCATAAGGAGTCTTCTAGATAATATCCGTGAAGGGTTTGCAGAGCTTCAACCTGTTCAAATTGATATGTGGCAGCAAGGGCTAGCGAGAGAAGGAGAGCTACAAGTACGATCGTTGACGTCTATACAATTTATTGTCTATGCTATGTAAAAGTGGTTAGTAAGGAGGCGGGTTGTCTGTAGGGGTTTGCACCTTACAGCTTCATCCGCTTACCGATTTCGGAAGACCAGCCCTTGGCTTTCTCGAAACCGTGGGATTTGCTCTGGTAGTCCTCAAAGGCCTTCATGATGCCCTTCTTGGTGGTGGCAACAAAGGGGCCATGCTGGACAATGGGCTGCTCCAGAATCTTGCCTCCAATGACAATGACTCTGGAAGAAGGACCAGGAATGAAGTCGATAGAGTCTCCTGTGCTCTTGAAGATGACCACATCGTGCTGCTTGACCTTCTTGCCGTTAACGAGGGCAGTACCCTTCATGACATAGAGCAGCGAGTTGAAGCCTTGAGGCATGTTCTGGTTGACCTCTCGTCCGTTGTACTGCTTGGTGGTTTCGAATTCAAGGAACCAGACAGGGGTGTATGCAAGATCCTTGACGGAATCGACTCCCATAGACTGACCGGAAATGACCTTGACGACGAGATCTTCATTATCAGACTTGGCAATAGGAATCTCAGCTGCTCTCAGGTCTCTGTATCGGGGCTTGCAGTTCTTGAGCTCCTTGGGGAGGTCGACCCACAACTGGATACCCTCCACGGTTCGGACCTCTCCATCGGGGCCGGCAGAGGGCATCTCAGCATGCACAATTCCTCGTCCGGCAGTCATGAACTGCAGATCGCCGGCATTCAAAGTACCCTTGCTGCCAGTGAAGTCCTCATGGTCGATAGATCCATCAACAACATAAGTGATGGTCTCCTGACCTCGATGGGGATGGTCAGGGAAACCAGCAGTAGACGACACTTTGAAATGGTCGAACATGAGGAAGGGGGTGAAGTTCATCATGTTTCCAGTGGGCATGACACGTCGAACACGTGCTCCACGACCCTCAAAGGTGTCCAGAGCAGTGAAGATTTTGTCAATGGGCTTGGAAACAGGGGAAGAAATATCGCTGGTAGTAGACATTAGTTTGATATTTCGTAGTTTGCTGAAAAGTTGTTGTGTTCTTAACATGTGTTTTTCTGGAGACTACCCCAAGGTCGATCTTATATATATTCTTTTTTTTCTACAGTCACATATTACACTGCATGAATCATGTACAATAAACACTTACACTGCATACAAGACGCACGACATCATATTACCATGCAGAATTCTCAAGACACTAGCCTACCAAATTCCCGTGGTTTATAAATCCGATGCGTCGTGGAACACAGTATAGAAGGTTCCAGAACATCCTTGCACAATTGAAAGTAATGTCTCTGATCACTAAGGCGTTCGTCACAGCCAATTTGTATCTCAAAATATTTTTCCCTATACCCCCCTATACCCTGGTTGACTTTTATGAACCTTCCTGTACTAACACTGAGACCTGAATTGCCTTTCATATCCGTACTCGGAGTATTTTCCCAGATCCCTGGTATCGCACTCCTCCCCCCAGATTCTTGTTTGAGCTTACTTAAGCTCGTCACGTGAGATAGGTAGGTTTAGTAAGATTAGTGAGGTCAAGGAGTCTAGGATGAAGAAGGGCTCCTCATATTATCTACCTCCAAAGAACTACGATGGACCCAGGGTGTGATGTTACATTTTATAGTGTCAGGATACCCCATATACGGCGAGTTTAATACAACGATGGCAGCCATATGGGTAAAGCTGACCAAAAGCGATGACTAAGCAGATATCAAGGTTTCTTCCACCGTTTTTCAAATTTTTTTATCGGTTGGCCCGATGGTTTAGTGGTATAATTCTCGCTTAGGGTGTCCTAAGCAATTTGCGAGAGGTCCCGGGTTCAATTCCCGGTTGGGCCCATCTTTTTTTATCTTTTTTCACAGATCTTCACTTTTTACTGCTGAGGGTTGACTACACGTGACCTCAATTTCTTGACGAATCATGATGGAGGTTATTTTACAACTCCCAATCTCACGTGACCAACCTTAAAATTAACCAATCACAGCATTGGGAGAGGTCATCAAAATAAGGTTTCGAGGCTGACATTTCGAGTCATCTTCTGGAAGATTCAACAACCAATCACAGCAGTTGCATAGGTCAGGAAGGTTTCGAGTCATCTCGTTTAACTTTGATCATGCGATGACCCCCAGGTCCTTATAAGGAGGCCTTGGAAGCTCTATAATCACCAGAATCAAACACACTCTCTCATCTACAACTACCACAACCCACTACATTCACAATGACCTGCTGCAAGAAGAACAACTCCGCCTGCATCTGCGCCCAGGAGGCCACCTGCTCTTGTGGTGAGAAGCCCGCCCAGCAGTGTGTCTGCTCCAAGTCTCTTGTTGAGAACGCCAAGCCCGTCTCTGCCACCTGCTCTTGCGGTATGCGACCTGCCAACCACTGCACTTGCTCTCGACAGAGCGAGGAGAACTCTGGTCTGCTCGAGGGCGAGGTTGACTTCACCAACCTCAGATAAGCATCATTCTGCTCATCGACAATTGCATCATCACAGCATTGACAAAAACGTTTACCCTATTATTTATTCATCAATAACATTATCATAAAGAGAAACCAGCTTGTAGGAGTCACAGTTCGAACTTGTAATTGCAGTAAAATAGTCAATTGCATCCTGGAAGGGGTTGATTTGCTTACATAATTCAGAATGGATCATGCTCCAATCGACATCAACACTCTAGGCAGTCGTGATGAGCCATTATCTCACCTTTGATTGAGCTTTCAGATAACAGTTTCATATCCAATATGTGCTGTTGTGCCTATCACTAAACCTCCAAATAAACTCCGATAATGCACGGCTTACTTTATCAGACGCATCTTATCAAATAAATCATCATCATTAATCTAGCTAATACTCGTGTTTTTTTTTTCAAGGCTGAATATGGGGCTCAACACCGGAAACAACAATGGTCTTGATAACCATGTAGTCGTCCACGCCGTACTTGGAGCCCTCTCGGCCAAAGCCAGACTCCTTGATACCGCCGAAGGGCAGAGCACACTCGGTCATCAGACCGGTGTTGACACCAACCATTCCGACCTCAAGAGCCTCGGCAACCTGCTGGATTCGGTAAATGTCCTTGGAGAAGAAGTAGCCAGCCAGGCCGACCTCGGCCTTGTTGGCAAGCTCGATGACCTCAGCGTCGGTCTTGAAGGGGAAGATGGCAGCCACGGGGCCAAAGGTCTCCTCAGAGGCAATCAGCATATCGGACTTGGCGCCAGAGATGACGGTGGGCTGGAAGAAGGACTTTCCAATTTCGGGGGCGTCGGAGCCTCCAATGAGCACCTTTCCTCCCTTCTTGACGGCATCGTTGATCTGGTCCTGAATCTTGCCCTTGGCTCCCTCGTGAATGAGGGGACCGTGGGTAGTGGTGGGGTCGAGACCGTTTCCGACCTTGAACTCCTTAACCTTTTCAGCCATTCGCTGGGCAAAGCTCTCGGCAATGCTCTCGTGCACGTAGATTCGGTTGGCGCAGACACAGGTCTGTCCGGTACCTCGGAACTTGGAGGCAATGGCTCCATCAACGGCTCGGTCAATGTCAGCGTCCTCAAACACAATGAAGGGGGCGTTGCCACCCAGCTCAAAGGACAGCTTCTTGAGAGTGGAGGCAGAGGCTCCCATGAGGGTCTTTCCAACACCAGTGGAGCCGGTGAAAGAAACCTTCTTGACAGTGGGGTTCTCGCACAGAGCGTTGCCAAAGGCTCGGGTGTTCTTCTTGGTGGTGACCACGTTGACCACACCCTTGGGGATACCGGCCTGCTCAGCCAGGTAGGCCAGAGCAAGAGCGGAGTAGGGGGTCTCGGAGCCAGGCTTGATGACCATGGTACAGCCAGCAGCAACAGCAGCAGCAGCCTTTCGGGTGATCATGGCCGAGGGGAAGTTCCAGGGAGTGATGATTCCACAGACTCCGATGGGCTGCTTGATGGTGTAGATTCGGTTGGCGGGGTTGGCGGAGGGAATGATGTCGCCGTAGATTCGAGGAGCCTCCTCGGAGAACCACTCGAAGAAAGAAGCTCCGTATCCAATCTCGCCCTTGGCATCGGCGAGGGACTTACCGTTCTCCAGAGTGACCAGGGTAGCCAGATCACCAGCGTTCTCCTGCATCAGATCGTACCACTTTCGCAGCATCTTGGATCGCTCTCGTCCGGTAGTGTGCTTGAACGTCTTGAAAGCATTGTGTGCGTGCTCGACAGCCTCGTCAGCCTCGGCAACAGAGAACTCAGGCACCTGGCCGAGAGTCTCGCCAGTAGCAGGGTTCTCGACGCTGAAGGTGTCTCCAGTCTTGGCCGAGACCCACTGACCATTGATGTAGCCCTGGCTTCGCAGAAGATTGGGGTTCTTGAGCAGAGAGGAGATGGACGAAGTGGACATGGATCGGGTGCTGGAAAGTCTCTGGACGGTGTTCAGGGCTCGCAACATTGTGAGTGAGAGATGGGTGTAGAAGAGAATGGGTTGTGCAGTGGTTTATAAGACAGTCCGCTGCGCGGATACTAGCACTCCAGATGCACTCCACAAAGTTAAATTCCAAACTGGTATCGGTAGCCGCAGGGTGTTCCAAAGCTATGAGGGACACGTAATTCTACCATTGGAAAATAATGGTGCAATTGATCACGAAACCGTTTTTTATTTTCATTTTATGTCCAAATTTGTCCTTTTCACCTCTCCTACAGTATTTACCCAGCGGAAAGCTTCGTGCCGCTCAGGCGTCTAAAATTGCTATCTCATCAGGTTCGGATTTGTTTAGCTTAGTAATCGAGACATTCGCTACCAGTGGAAAAGAAGCTTATACGCACAGCAGCGACCAGTCGCTGTGCCCACGGTCTCAAGAAATATAAATTCTTCTGAATTTTGTGTACTATTCATTTTCCAACCCCGCAATTACCCCTCCTCCTGCCAACGCGATTCTTATCCCGCCGCACGGAAAATTTACACGCCGCAGGATAATGTTCTGGGGCAGTATGCAGCTGAGCGCAAGGGCAGAGTCACGTGACCCAGAGGTGGTTTTAGTGCGTCATTATGAGTTGTCTATCTATGCGATTTTTTTTTGACATATGTGAGTAATCAAGTTCTCACGTAATTAAGTCTCTTTACTGTGATGGGGTGCTTTGGTATTGAGAACCACCTCTGGACTGTAGAAACTATAGGAGGACACTAAGCAGCAGGCGGAGCTCAATTGATGTGCACTTGAAGATAAGAGACCATTTTTAGTAGAAAGCTACTTCTGAATGTCTCTGCTGTAACCGAGATATACAGTAAGCGTACATTGCAATGTAGGGGTGATCAACGTCATGATCTACCAGGTTCCAAGGACAATATGTAGCATTGTTTTATACCCTGAGCTTGTCAAGCAGTGCATGGTACGATACCCTTGTACGAGTACGAGTCTTAGAAGCACTTTGAGCATGCCAGTCTTAGTGTGCGTTGCACTTACAATTGTACAGTGCTGCATATATCAACAGAGATACCAGC
Source organism: Yarrowia yakushimensis (assembly GCA_900518995.1). Classification (NCBI taxonomy): domain Eukaryota; kingdom Fungi; phylum Ascomycota; class Dipodascomycetes; order Dipodascales; genus Yarrowia; species Yarrowia yakushimensis. The sequence goes on from ULGW01000005.1 coordinate 978,591, forward strand.
TAAGCGCGCTAGACTGCTACAGAACCTCAGCAACTTGGAGGGAGAAGCCAGAATGAGCACTATACGTGAAATGAAGCCGATGGAAACCCTAGATACTCAACGTTTTAGTTTAAGACCTTTTGAGTGCACCTATTCTAGGTCCGTTGTTTGTCAGTCCTTAGTCCGTTAGCGCAGCATAAAAAAAAAAAAGAAACGAAACAAGCGAAACAAGAAACCAGATATTGCTTCTACAAGTATGATACAAGTCCATTGGTCCTCTATCGACCTCTCAAGTCCTATTCTTGCTTGTATTCGAGCACCTCGAGCACCTGGATCTACACGAGACAAATCCCGGCTGCAATTCTTTTCTTACCTTTCCACATTAATTATTTAAGCAAGAAGAGTAACGGCCAAATAGAGGATTCAACAAGTTGAAAAAAAACTAATGGTGGACTCTGGGTTAGCCAATATGACCTTGTTCGTCTCCTCTCAGGTGAGCGTCTATCATGCCAGACAAGATTGATAACCCTGAAAAAGTAAACGGATGGGCTCGTGTGCCTTGTACTAATTAGTGACATCGCATTGGTGTCTATCTGGCACCATTTGTAGAAGGACAGGCCACCCCAACTCCTTATATAACTTACCTACTTCCTTTGTTGAGCTCTTCAAGAACATTCCACCAGCCACGCAGCGATCTACCTTGGGGGTGGTGGAACCTGAGGAGGCTCCGTGAGAGAGAGAGAGCCAATACGGAGAGCCTGGGGAGATAAAGAGATGCAGAGTTACACCCGCTCTTTTACACTTCCTGCGGACAAACTAGTGGAACCAACAGACCTTTCTAGAGCTACTATGTTTGCTGAGACGAGCAGTGCTAAAGTAGCATGAATCAAAACAAGTAATAATCTTCTCAAAAGGCCACTAGCCCAACGAATCCCTACTAACTAGCGATGGAAAAGCAAATCTCTACGAAGCCACTGTACGCTTTGCTTTTTCCACGGCCCCTTAGCACACTAGTGAAACCGTTGATCTGAGTCGAAGGATGCAACGCAAGGTAAATCTACAATAGCGAGAAATGGGGTGACAGAAGAAAAAGAAACGCCGTGGAGAAACAAGAAAACCTGCAAGAGATAATAAAAACAAGAAACACAATTGGGGTTAAAATATTATGAACGTCAATCATATTATGTGTTTACGTGAACTAACATGACGTAGGAGCACCATCTAGCATGAAGTGTATGACTCGGATCGGGCATATCTGTCTCATCAAAACAATCATTATTCATTCATACTATATACATCCTCACTTGCTTCGCTTGTCAAGTTTTCGATCAATAACATCAAACTGCTTCTTCCACACATCGGCAGCGACCTTGGTGTCCAGATCCTTGAACACAATGTCATACACATCCTGGTAGGTTCCGGCAAACACAGGAGTCAGACCCTCCTTGACGGTGTCAGGAAGCTCGTCCCAGTCGCCAGAGTTGTCCTTGGGGATGATAATGGTCTTGGCTCCGGCAGAGTGGGCACCAACAGCCTTCTCTCGCAGACCTCCAATCTTCATCACCTTACCAGTCAGCGAAATCTCACCAGTCATGGAGATGGAAGAGTCAATGGGGTGGTTGAGAGCCAGAGACAGCAGACCAGTCACAACAGCACAACCGGCAGAGGGACCATCCTTGGAAATGGCGCCAGCGGGGCAATGTAGATGGATGCCAGCTCGCTCAAAGAACCGGTTGGTGGGGAAGTTTCGGATCATGTATGACTTGGCAAACGAGTAGGCAATGTTGGTCGACTCCTTCATCACGTTACCCAGGTTACCGGTCGACGACAGACGAGGAGAGGAGTCTGCAGAAAGACCTCCATCCAGAATACACTCAATGTAGAGAGCAGAACCTCCAAGAGGAGAGTAAGCAAGACCCATGACCACTCCGGGAGGAGGATCCTCAAACATTCGGTCAGAAGAGTAAGGAGGAGAGTTGACGTAGTCATACAGATCCTTCTCATCGATAGTCAGACTGTAGTCCTCGGGAACAGTGACGGGGGGAGCCTTGGTGCCCACCTTAGTCTCAGCAGACTCAGTAGCGGCCTCCTCCTTGACAGCAGGCTCTTCCTTGACCTCCTTCTTGGATTTGGTCTTGGTGGCCTTCTTATCAACGGCTTCCACGTCAATAATCTTTTCGGTGACAGCGTCATCCTGGCCATACTGGTCCACAATCTTGACGACAACCTTTCGGAAAATCTTCTCAATGTGCTTCTTGAGGTTTCGAACTCCAGACTCTCGACAGTACTGTCGGTTGAGGGCGTTGATGGCCTCGTCGGTCACTTGAATGTTAACCTTCTCGAGACCAGTCTCCTTCTTGGACTGGGGAACCAGGTACTGGTTGGCAATGTTGAGCTTCTCATCAGGCACGTATCCGCTCATCTCAATAACCTCCATTCGGTCCAGCAGAGGCCAGGGAATAGTGGACAGGTCGTTTGAGGTACACACAAACAGCACCTTGGACAGATCGATCGGAACGTCCAGGTAGTGGTCCAGGAATGCATTGTTCTGCTCGGGGTCCAGAGCCTCCAGAAGAGCAGCACCGGGGTCTCCCTGAGTTCGAGAAGACGACAGCTTGTCAATCTCATCGATCAGAATCAGAGGGTTTTCTGTCTGAGTCTGCTTGAGAGCCTGGACAAGTCGACCAGGGATAGCTCCAACGTATGTTCGTCGATGACCCTTAACTTCAGAGGCATCATTGGTTCCTCCAACAGAGAATCGGTAAAACTGTCGGTCGAGAGCCTTGGCAATGGATTTTCCAATGGAGGTCTTTCCAACACCGGGAGGACCCTGCAGCAGCAAGATCTTTCCAGTCAGACCACCCTTCATTCGCGACACGGCAATAAACTCCAAAATGCGATCCTTGACTTCCTTCATGCCGTAATGCTCGGCGTCCAGCACCTCCTTGGCCTGGGGCAGGTTGAACCGGTCCTCGGATGTTTTGTTCCAGGGGATCTGGGTGATCCAGTCCAGGTAGTTTCGGGTCACCGAGTACTCGCTGGACGAGGGCTCCATGGACTGCAGTCGGGTCATTTCCTCCTCAAACACCTTCTGGATGTTTTCGGGCATGTCCAGCTTCTCGGCCCGCTCGTTGAACTTCTCCACCAGCTTCTCCTTGCCATCGTCCACGCCCAGCTCCTTCTTGATGGCCTTCATCTGCTCGGTCAGCAGGAACTTTTTGTGCTTGCTGTTGAGCTTGTTCTCCACGTCTCGGGCAATCTTCTGCTGCAGCTTGGCGTTGGTGTGTTCTCGCTTGAGCAGAATGAGGGCTCGGTTGAGACGAGTCTCGAGATCGAGAGCGGTCAGAACAGCCTGGATCTCCTTTCCTTCGCCAGCACACAGAGCGGCGGCAAAGTCGGCCAGTCGGCCGGGCTCCTGAAGAACAGCAGGCTCCGTTCGCAGGATATCTCCCACAACACTCGACAGCTGTTCTCGGAGAGTGGCATCCTCAGCCCGCAGCATCTTGAACACGTTGAGAATTTCGTTGGTCAGCGTGGTGATGACCCGGTTGTTCTTGTCGTGGGGCTTGTCCTCAATCAGAGAAATGGCAGCGGTAGACACGTCGTAGGTGGACAGGAAGGAGTAGGGGGATTCCTGCAGAGTAGAAGAGTCGTACTTTTCGGGGGTCTCCTTGCCGTCCTTGGAAGCATCCTTAGACTGCTTTGCCTCCTCGGCCTTTCCACTCTTGGCCTTCTTGGCCTCCTCTCGGGCCTCAAGAAACTCCTCCGAGTAGCCCTCCAGATCCTTGCTGGTCAGTAGCAGCTCTCCGTCCTCTGCAACATCCTCGGACACAGAGGCGTAGGACACGGCTCCGCCGCTAGAAGGAGGGTTTTTGAGCGAGTTGAGTCGAACTCGCTTGTGGGGGTAGAGTATGAGCACGTAGACAGGCTCGTTGGAGGCGTCGACGGTGGATCGCTTGTGATCCTGGGACTGAATCTGGATCTCGGCAATCACTCCAATGTCGTGCACCTCGGATGCGTCCTGGATGACGTCTGCATTGGAAAATTCCTTGAGGAAGAAACATGCAAGATAGGGCTCGCCTCGGGTGATCATCTCGTCAATGGCCTTCATGACATTGGGGTCTCGGATGACAAGGGCTCGATGGAATCCGGGAAGCAGAGGCCGGTCGCTGATGGGCACGGCCAGAATCTCGGGGTAGGTCTGAGCAGGACTCTTCTTCTTCTTGGCAGGTGGGGAGCCTCCAGAAGAAGATGATCCCGAGCCAGAGGGAGGAGTAGAAGGGGGAGCAGCAGCCTCTCCGGCTCCAGTGGATGCAGTGGATGACGGGGTGTGGCTCACCTTAGTCTTCTCGGGCTTGTCGGTCTTGTCTTTGTCCTGCTTCTCGGTGTCGTCCTTCTTGTCGGTCTTGTCAGTCTTGTCGGTCTTGTCAGACTTGTCGGTCTTCTCAGCCTTGTCCTTCTCCTGGACCCACAGCTCTCGGCCACGGGCGATGCTGGCGATGGAATCTCCCATGGTAGGCACCCTGGGGAGGTCGTGGGCACCTTGAGGAGCAGAGTAGTGTTGTTGGATGGTTCGTGGGGTGCGCTGCAAATGTTCGGAAAGCAGGCCATAGGGGGCGTGCGATGCGTAGTAACGAGCTCCTAGCCGAAGCCGGGAGGCCGCTCGCGTTGATCTAATCATGGTCAAAGCGGTTTTCCTGTCACGGTACAGATGATGAGATGCAGAGGTGGCGACTTCAGTGATAACCACCCTTTCCAACACTGCATACAGAAACCTTGTTATCAATCATAGATTCTTCTAGAAGTTTGAGAGCGGTTTGCCAGTGCTGGCAAAAAGATGGAAATGAGAAATTCATGCACAGAATTAATCCACGTTTCAACTGTTGAACTGCAAAAAAATAATTCTCTTTTTGCCACTTTTGAGGGACTTCCAAGCCATCTATAAGGCCCAATATTTCACACAGACTGTTGGGAAGTTGGATCACACAGCCCTAACCCATGTTCATCATTTAGATCGCGATGAATCAATCCCGACCAATGGCCGAGATGCGCGAAACTCCGGGGTATTTAGGGTGTGTTTGGGTCGCCTGACGATATGGATGATTTTTGAGGTGTATGGTTGTCATTTTTTGTAGTAGCGGAGTTCACAGATCACGTGACATGTTATCCACCTTGGGTGCGCCAGAGTCACGTTACTTGGCGGGGGATGACGTAATTTGGGCCATTGGGTTGATTGTAGGTGGGCTGGAAATGGTGAATGAATGGTGGATGGAATGAAGATGGAAAAAAGTTGGGGCTGAGATTGACTTGGGCTTTGATTGACAGTCAAGTCAGCTTTTCAAGTGAGTAAGAGGTCTCGATCTGGTTGATGATTTAGACCAAAGTAAATATTAAGTAAGTGTAGTTGAACATTGTTAAAACGAGATGATGACAATCTCGAAACATATCTGATATGAACGAGGAATGAAATATAGTATTACATCAGTCGATAAGCATTAATAGATCTCTGCCCCTACAGATGTAGCGCACCTGGTGCTTTGATCTCATCTAGACTCCATTCAATAATATCTTGATCCAGAGAACACTGTTAGTCGATGTTACGATCTAGACTAGGAGATCATGTACAATACTTGCTACAGAGTCGGACAGCAAGATATCCTAACTACAGGTACCACTTGCACGTCCTAGAAACATTCATCACATGCACCTCTATTACTCCTATTCAATAAATAATTGCCACCACACGTATCAACTTAGTAGGCAGGGGTCTGCCACTGGACGGGGTTTTGGGTGAAGAAGGGCCAGGGAGGAACCACCAGAAGCAAGGTGATACCAGCCACAAAGGCAAACATGAACCAGATGATGGTCACGTCGCCCAGAGCAAAGCCCGTGATGGTGGACAGAATGGCGCCCAGAACCAGCAATCGGGTCTTGGCCAGGTTGGACAGTTTCTGGCCCTCAAAGTCCTGAGTTAGTATGTGGAAGATAGTGGTGAGGCATTAGGCTCTTTCGTAACTCACAATTGTAGCCTCCAGAGTAGATCGCAGAGCCTCCATCTTGATTTTTGGGGTGAGATGTAGTGGTTGGAGAGAGTTGGTGGACAATATCCCACTGTGCATACACGTAACGTGTTGCAACACGAACTATAATTTAGTCACTTATTAAGCAGGTTCAAGATAAAAGGGCAGGTACAGTACAGTAAAAAAGCAAAGAAACGGAAAGGAAAGGGGTGATTTTTGAATTTTTTTGTTATTTCATTACTATCTACCTCCAACTATACATTACTCCTTGAGAAACTCAACGTACTCGTCAATGACGCTGGGCCAAGCCCCATCCTCATCATAGCTCTCCAGAGCGGGATCCTTGGCCTGGAACAGCATGAACTCGTACAACATGTTCCAAGCATCCTTGGAGATGTTGCGCTTGTATTTTCCCGTCACAAACGTGAGCCATTTGTCCAGATGCTCGTATTTGCCCGTCAGCAGCAGCCGCCAGTAGTCCACCGCTGTGTCCTGAGGAAGCACCCGCTGGCCCTCCTGCAGCAGAAAGCCGTAGGTGAACTTGTAAATTTTCTGGAAGTCGGCGTTCAGCGAGACCATGGACTCGGAAAACGACTTGCACAGTCTCTGCTGGGCGGCTAGAGAGTCGCCCCCAATAGCTGCCCAACCCTCAACAAAGGGTCTTCGGGTGAAGGTGCCTACCGATGGAGATCCCGCAGTCATGGCCACCGCCAGCACGGTGGGCTCCTCCAGCGAAAGACCCAGATCGGTGATGTATTGGATGGTGCCGTCCAGATCGATCTCGTCCGAATCGGCGTTTCGGTACTTGTCAAACACCTTGCCAGCTCCCGTGAGGTCCACCTGTGGGGTGTTGAGAATGTGATCGATAGCTACCTCGACATTCCAGTCAAACTTTTCCAGTGCCTCACGGGCAGTCTTCTCCTTTCTCCCCGTGAAGGTCATGACCCTTCGGATTTCCTGCGCCCTCCAGTCTGATCGTACCATGGTGTTTTTGCTTGATGTGGTTGTGGTGCGAGAATTTAGATTTGGGTGAGGCGATGATGCAAGTCTGATAAAGAAGTTGTCTACGGTCAACTGCCGGAGTACGACAAGAGGGATCGAGACGGCATTGTTGGATATATATTGAACAGACACAGGGAATCACATGATACGCACCAGACACTCAAGGGTCGTTTTTATATACCACTTTTGCTAGTACAGCTCTCCGATGTTGTACCGATCAGCTAGCTTGTAGTGTACAAGTAGCTATAAGTACATTACATGAGGTTAGACCAGGCACATTGGCTAACAGTACCAACTACAAGTTTACAAATACAATATTATCATACCAGTGTAACTCCCCCAGCATCTACCTCGAGTCGTGGTTGGTCAAATAAATACATTAGTGCACATAAATACAGCAGCCCTCCACTACTTCAAAGCCCCCTCGAGAAAAGAGGCAATCATCTTGAGAGTCTCCACCTTGATGTCGTCGTCGACCAGATCGCAAGCCTGGGGCTGTACCTTTTCCAGCAACGAGCTAAGCTCCACCTTATCTTGTCTGCTGGCCTCCTCCTGGGCCAAAGCACTGACCTTGTCGTACCAGCCGCTGTCTCGAAGTCGGGCCTGGATGTGTTGAGAGAGTCTGGTTTAGTTGGTGTGTTTGAGATTGATTTGTGGCAGTTCTGTGCTTTATAGCATCTCTACCCTGTTCTAGGTACTCACTTTTCGTACTCTCCACTCTGCACCAGCTTTTCCTGGACGTCCGAGCGTACCTGGTCCGTCATGTTGGTGTGCAGTGTATGGTTAAGTCTGTTGAAAGAGTATAAATATGCATGCAGGAGGCAGATCTGAAAATGGGGGATCGAGAGAATATTTTAAATAGGAAGTTGGAATGGTTAATAAGGATAGATGACGAAGCTGACCCAGGTTGTACACTCGGACTCAGGTTCTATTTTGTAGAGTGAGATAAGGGACAGGTTTTCAAAGGGGCAAGGCGTGAACTAAACCCCTACTATTGTCAACTGATGGGTCAAGTATGATTTATCTACTGTAACTGGTAACATGAACACATTTTTCAATGGGGTGTCTTTCCCATCATCAATTTTAGCGGCACAATTGAGATTAACAAATCTCCCCACTTGCCATCTCCAATACCATTCTCCGTTTCCCCACCCATTACGTCATCAACGAACCTACAAGTCTACTCAGCACGCGTCCCAGCACCATGCGTCGAACAATCATGAATCTCGCCCGTGCCAAAGTCGTCAAGTTTGAAGATCTCGACTCTTCTCAGTGCAAGTGGGTTAAGACCCAGAAGATCTTCTACGAGGATCCTGAAGGAAAGCGTGAGTGAAACCAGGCCGAGACGATAAGCAACCATTGATCCCACGACACCAAAGAGCTCAATTCAACTAACAAAGAACGAGACTGGGAATGCGCTGCTCGACGAACTCGAGTGCCAGGCCAGGAAATTGACGGAGTAGGCATTCTTGCTATTCTCCAGAAGGAGTCTGGACCCGAGGTGTTGCTCCAGAAGCAGTTCCGACCCCCCGTGAACGGCATCTGTATTGAGATCCCCGCAGGCTTGCTTGATCCTAACGAAACCGTCGAGACCTGTGCCGAGAGAGAGCTGCTTGAGGAGACTGGATACGTCGGAAAGGCCTTCAGCATCACCCCCGTCATGTACAATGACCCTGGCTTCTGTAACACAAACATGAAGCTTGTGCACGTGACTGTTGACCTCAATGACGAGAAGAACAAGAACCCCCAGCCCCAGCTCGAGGATAACGAGTTCATCGAGACCTTCACTGTGCCTCTCAAGACTTTCCCCGAGACCATGCGGGAGCTTGCTGCCCAGGGCTTCAAGCTGGATGCTCGAGTCCAGAACATTGCCGATGGATACGAGCTTGCTCGAACTTTCCCCGTCGCCTAATTATATATACTGTATATATATATCATTGATGTTTCTTGGCTCCTTATTCAAGCTTACCGTTTCAGGTCACGTGCAAAAAGCTAATCGCGCATAATCCAAAGGTCTAATTGCCTCCACCTTTCAACTCTGTCGTGATCTGAACACAAAATAGTGTGAGAGCCACACTACGCCAAACTCCGTTTTACGCGCAAAACTTCGCTCCAAATCCCGCCAGAACGCATTTATAGAACATACAGACCATACAAAAATGACCAGCGACAACGGACCTTTGCATGCTGCTTCCAACGGCGACTTTCCCGAAAAGAAAGTGGCACAGAACGCACCAGCAAAAGAGGCGGACTCAGAGTACTGGATCTTTGGCTACGGATCGCTCATCTTCAAGCCGCCGCCACACTGGGATGTTCGTCTTCCGGGCTACGTGACTGGCTACGTGCGTCGTTTCTGGCAGTCTTCCAACGACCATCGAGGTGTGCCCGAGGCTCCTGGAAGAGTGGTGACTCTGATCGAGAAGTCCTTCTGGCAGAGCCTGGACGATCCCCACCCTAGCGACGATGACGATACCACATGGGGAGTTGCATACCGCATCAAGAAGGAGTACGTGGAGGAGGTCAAGACGTACCTGGACATTCGAGAACAGAATGGCTACAGTGTGCACTCCGTGCCATTCCACGTGTCGCAGGAGAGTATCCAGGCAAACCAGGATGCCTACCCGTGCTCCTGCTTCGACGGCAAGGTGCCTTCCCAGATTGAGACTGTGTGTTTCATTGGCACTCCCGATAACGAAGCGTTTGTGGGACCCCAGGATCCCACCCAGCTGGCCAAGCACATTGTGCACAGCAAGGGCCCCAGCGGCGAGAACCGTGAGTACCTGTATCGACTGTACGAGTCTCTGACCGAGCTGGCTCCAGCGGCCCACGACCACCACTTGCATGATCTGGTGAGTGTGGCCAAGAGATATGAGATTGAGAGTGGAATTGCGCCGTATGCTTAATAGAAATAGACAGAAGGATAATATGAACCAACAGGTAGTTCGAATACGAGCTTTACAATGGTGGTGCCGTATACAGATACAAATCGAGTTTGATCTGGAGCATACAGTGTTGCGTATACTCCAGATTCCTATCGTACGATACTGCATTGACAGTGTCTTCCACAACCTCGGATCAGGAGAAGGTGTCAACCTGTTGTGGAGTGCCAACATGGTGTCGAATGTCAACGTCCTGTCTCGAGAAATGACTAACCAATTGTCCGTCTCGGACGAACAAGACGTGTTAGCTTGTTGGGTTGAAAATTGTGGAGACTAGTTAGAGTCCATTACGGTTCCAGCTATTATAGGAGGTCAGTATTATACGACCTATAGAGGTTATTGGCGTTTGTCTGCTGCAGGCGAGGGTCCGTATATTGGATTCTACTTGAATGCCGGCGTAAACCCAGACTACGTTCACCCTATCACCGTACGTTGGCTATACGCACTAGACCTTGATTGTAGCTCTTCAGCACGCCAAAGCCAGTTTATCTCCAACCAGGGGGTCTAAGTGGGTTAGCGTGTTAGTGTGAGGGGGTGGGGGAAGGGGGTTGTCCCACAATGGGACTCAGGCTCAACGGCACTGTGAGTCTAGACATGTTTGGCTCAGATAGGAGGTGTAGATTTGGTTGCGGGAGGGGTTCCCAAAGTGGATTGTTTCATGTCATGCAACCTCAAAATAATCATTCTGGGTATCTGGATGGGCCGAGATATATCGGTTTCGCCGGCACACCAAATCACAGCCACGTCTCCATCTCCTCACGGGGACTGGGATGGGCGGTTAGTACAATTGGAGTTTGGTCTAAAACAAGACACTTGTCTCGAAAGCATGTCTTGACAACCGACTTTTAACGCCAGAGGGTGAGGCTGGCGTGTGTTAGTTGGATTCGCGGTGAATAAATCGAGGACGGCATTACGATAGTCAAATAATACCGGCCAATGGCACCACCCGACGGATTTACGCTTTGGTGCTCAATACGCCTGTCACAGAGAGCTTTGACATACCCCAACCTCATGCAGAGAAGAGGTTGACTGGGAGCTTCCTGTTACAGTAATATAGGGTTGACTCTTGACTATGAGTCTAGGTTGAGACATTTGCAACTTGTCTTGTCACTTTGAGTGTGCATGGAGGCAAAATGAAGCTCAAATAAAGATGGAGTTGCCTAGTGATGGATTGGTGGGGGTGAGTTTATGTCTTTCTCTTGGGTTTGGCTCTCACATGTGTGTTTTTCTTTTTCCCACTTGTACTGCGCTGGTCATGTCTGCCGTATCGTAGACTATTGTCCTTTCTGAATGAAAGCCGTGTCGAGACTTAGCAATGGTGGGCCACGTGCAGGCCCTGAAACAGTCAATGGCCATAGGGTTGGAGACTCCTGTCTCGGTTTTCCTGTTTTTGGAGTTATCTGTCTGACTGGCCTTGGGCGTCAGAGCTAGCTAACCTAGGCAATTGTTAGTCGGCCTACAAGACAGTGCTGGTTGACAGATTGTCAGGGTGGAAGGGAGCAGCAATCAAACATGACACGCATCGCTCCGTGGCCTGCAATACAACAAGGTGAAAGAAGCGCCCATGGAAGCACTGGAAGGTGGCATCGCGTATCATACATAAAGAGCGTGTCGGGAAGCTTTGGCGGTGGGTCCTGAAATTTGGCACTTCCAACCGTTTTTCTGGCGCCTCGCAGTCTCGAGTGTATTGTCGAAGCTATATCACAGTTAGAATTGGCGCTAGTGGACACCATTGTTAGAGATGCGCTGAGTGCAGCGTAGGCGAGTTTCGCCACTTCCACGGAGTCAACAAATCGATAATCCCCGTACTTGAAAGAATATATGAGACAGTAGATCGGCCTTCGTCAAGGGGCCCCAGAGTTCACAAATGATGACGAAACAGAAAACATACAAACTAATGCCATCAAACGAGCTACTCCGTTATACTACCGCCCCCGTGCCAATTTAGAGAGTTATCCTATATTACCATGCTGTATTGTGACAGGAGTTTCAGGCGTATAAGCGCCTTGCTTCTTTGTCAGAGAATCCTCGTTGTCCAGTGACTGTTATCAGGTCGTTCGGAGACCGACTCCAAACCAACTACCATGGTACCACAGCCGCGTGCTATAGTGTTGACAAGTGACAGATGATGAGTGCTTCGGAAATGTGCCGAGCTGACAGATCCACCCCTCGAGCATGGGTGACGTTTGTTTGTTGACCCGAGTCTGTTGATAACTATCGAGTGTCTCTATCACCGACTGATATGATATGATCTGGTTTATTCGTTTTTTATTGTTAATGTATATACATCTATGCAAGTTAGTTGGACCACTCAGACTGTACGGGCTGGAGCGACAGCTGGCTGAGGTCACTGAGCGACATTTGTCGTCGATGAGAGTGTGAATGGGGATAATCGTCAGTGTAGTTAAATGCGACGGCCATGGACGTTCGGCCTCGTTTGGGGGAGATGGATCTCATGCTGGTTCGGGCCATGCCAAAGTCGAAGCCCTTGTCCGACGTGGCAGAGGCGGGGGGAGTCATCAAGTTAGTGGGAGGAACGAGCGGCGCACAGGCACGACGGGCCCGGGACTGGAACGACTCCATTGTGGAAGGAGAGGTTGAGGATGCCATTCGAGTCTGGTAAGTGTCCGAGGGTCCGATCAGAGACCGCGACCGGACATGAGCAGGTCTCTGGGGAGCCACATTGTTCATCTTGAGAGACTTTGACCGTTTTCGGGCCACTAGGCGAGCCAGTGCCACGCATGCGTCGTTTCTGGGGGCACACACCTCGTCATCTTCGTCCGAAGAAGAAGAAGACAGACTGGGGGAAGGAGAGGAGCAAGGAGAGTGGAAGGTGGAGCAAGCCGCAGACACAGAGGGCGGAGGAAGAGAGGGGTATGCTGAGCCTCCAAACTGCAACAGCGATGCGCACGACTTGGATCGAGACACTCCGGCCGGCACGGGAACACAGGAGGGGAAGTCTGAGGCCAGCTGAGGAGAAGCTGAGGAAGCCGAAGACATGGACGACCGGTCGGAGAACACATTGTCAGAGTACGACGACTGTGAATCAAAGTCCTCCTCAATTCGGAACTTGTGGGGCGAGTGATCTCGAGTAGCTCGAGATTCTCGGGGCTGAAGCCGAGCTCGTCCATCAGTGGACACGGACAGAGCCATCATGGATTGGGTCCGTCTAAGAGTGTCAACCTCCTGGTCGGGGTGTGTGAATGATCTCTTCATGCGGGTGGCTGTGAATTGGGTGTGTGGAACAGTGTTGTGGATGCTGTTAGAGGCTGACGTGGTGGTCATGTGGGTCTCGAAGTCGGATACACGGTTGAGTTGGTCAAGCGACGGACTCAAGGAGCTACGACTCATGTATTGAGCCCGGAAGAGCCGAGGTTGAGGCTGGGGAGCCTGGAGCGACGGCTCATGGTCTCCGACGGTAGGCACAGGGTAGGAGAAGAAGTCCTGGGTGGTAGGGTACCAGTCCTGATCCGCCAGCTGCGGCTCTTCAATGGTTGGATATGAGTACATCTGTGTTAGTTGGAGGAGGTCGTGGAAAGATGCATGCAAGAGATTGTGGATGGAGAGGTCCGTATGGACGGCGGACGACTGGGTTTAAAAAGAAGACAAGCCAGGAGCTTGCACTCAGACATGTCCAGGACTATCTTCCATGCGCGCGATACGAGCTAGAGAAGACAAAAGAGTCGGCAGAAGGTGTAAAGTCAAATCCAGATAGGCTTCGGGGTTGGCAAAACGAAAAATGGAAAAGTGGGAGAAAACGAAAAGTCCAAAAGCCAAAAACTAGATTGATTACCAGCCAAAGTTCAGGGAGTGAGGGTAGGCTCAAGACACTGCTCGCACCCAGAGGAATGGATGGATACGGGAGCTGAGCGGTCGGTGGGCAGGAGGTGGGCGACGGGTGGAGAACCTCTCTGGGGATTGGAGCGTGCCGCACAAAGTAGGCCAATGCACACTTTGTGGCAATCTGGCTTCCTCTCCTCTCCTGGGCCTCTCACCTGTTGCTTGTGCCGCCATACATCCGACACGCCACTGAGTGTGGGGTTTTGGCCTCGGTCTCACCTTTTGGTTTTGCTCAGTGTCTCTGCCACATATGTCTCTTTAACCTCCCAGCTTGTCTGTTTCCTGGACAACCGATATTGATGGATCTGATCTGTAGGACTGCAACTTTAAAGGGAGGCTCTGAAAAGTTCTTGCCATAGGCCGTCTGACTAAGCAAGGTCTGTTGGGTGTCCCCAGATGCATGTTGATTCGGCTTGCGACTCGGTGCGCCGGCTCCTTGGATGGATACTCACGATTTCAATGGAATGGGGCAAGTGTGGAAGTGGTGGAGGTCGTGTGACGATCTGGCAAAGAATCGACGGGAGAAAAAAACGCAGCGATCCGCTAAAATTCAATCGGCTTGTCGGTATTTGGAGGGGACCGATGCAGCTCTATGCGCTCGAGTTTGGTGATGTAATTTGAGGTGGGGCGTTCAACAGATCTGGGTTAGCTTCACCCAAGAACGTACAACCAACGTCAAGTACGGTAAATCACACAGTACAGATGGAAGGAAGGAAAGAAGGAAGAAGAAAAAAACGTCAAAATCAAGACAGGGAGCGATTATCCCATAATACACTGGTTTTTTGCACTTTTAAAGAAAGACAACAGCTGATACAAGCTGGAGATGGGGCCAGTGGAGACCCAGTGTACATCGTAGCGTGTGAAGAGAGCTTAATCATCTTGGGTAGGACACGGTGAAAAATCATCTGATTCGTTGTAAAGACGTGGACGGAGGGAGAAATGGCTAAAAATCGGCTTGCTCGGACGGCGCCGTGTGAGCAACCCTGTACGGTCATTGTTTGCGCAATAGCCCGTATCCAGAGCTCTCAATTGACGTGTCCGTGCTGTTCCATCATGGCATGAGGCCATGGCACGCTTTTATCATGCATGGCCTGTACGTGTGGAGCGCTTGACTTAGGTAATCAAGGAAAGAAAAGAGAAGGTCTTTGTTGCCCGGTTTGATACTCACCGGCTGTTGGAAAAGTCCAGAGGCACAAAGGGTCTTGTCCAGAATGGAGAAGACGGTACAATAGAAAGGGTTCCGGGAAGGTATGGTGCCAAAAAAGAGGAAAGGAATAGGAATAAGAACGGGAAAACCAACAATCAGGTGTGTAAGCTGGATACTGTTGCTTGTGTCGTACTTGTAGTTGATTCCAATGCTTGTTAGCTTGATGGTTTTAGTTTCTGGTTGAATGTCTTGGACGAAGAAAGAAACGGAAAGTGTCGGAGGTCTCTGGGGGAAAATGATGGGGGGTTGGGCGACTATAAAAGGCCCAGCCACGGGATAATCGCGTCAATTGACTATCTATTAGATTTACATCTCGGGTGCGTAAAACCACGCTGTAGCTTGCGCTTTTCTGGCTTTTTGGCATTAACATTATTACAGCCCAGCTCACTTTTCATTACTTTTTTCAATAGGGTCAACATGCATGACTCCTGCACGCTCACCACTCTAGAGTTTTTCCCTTAGCGAGAAGGGCATTTTTCTCTTGCGCCACGTGCATTGATCTGGGGTAGCCGTCGGAGTGTTGTCCAAAGTAGGCTGATTGCAGTGCTGCAATTTGTCTCTACACCCGCCTACGACCCACAGTCCATGCTCTAGAGGCGTAGAATACTTTCATTTTTCAACTCTCGTGCCTCATACTTTCTTTTCCACCAGAGGACCCCTTGTCTCTAGTTTTTGCTAACTCTACACCTGTCCGTCGTTACGTTACAGCAGAGCCACCTTGTGACAAATCTTCGTCGCAGAGCTCGTAGCGATAGACGGAAGCGGAGGAGGTCTTGGAGCCGTATCTTGTCGTTTATCGCCCCTGTAGGTGTCAGAGAAATGCCCCCTGCCGGCGTTGTCCGTTTTCAGACCTCGGCGTTAACGGCTCCTGCCATTGTTTCAACCTAGCTCTCTCAAACAGTAGTGTGTGATCTCAACCTAGCACGGACGCTGGTGTCGTGCGCCGAAATCAAGCTCTAGCGCCTTGTAGGTCGGTCTCAACTTGAGGAATGGAACCCCAGACACTTTTAAGGCGTGCAACAGTGATCCTGCTATCAATTGACACTGGCTCGGCTTCAACCCCAGACTGCAGCACCCAACCCCGCCTTCGTTGTCCCATACAAGCGGCGTTTAATAGTATGCTCGCCAGGAGTAATTTATTGTTGTTTGCTAACCTACGCTTGAGCCCCCCTTGGCGCTATCTACACCAAACAAGCCAATTGAGGTGGAGGCTGCGGCGACTAAAGTCACTACAAGTAGTATGCGACCACGCGATAGCGACAAAATCGACTAGGGCATCTCGGGGGTCGCACGCTATCTTGGGTCCTATCTCTGCCCGTGGTCGACTCAAGCAACTGAAACAGTCTTAGCTTACCAAACGTCTTACACCCTTATTATTTTTCCGTCATACAAAGAGTTGACAGTATAGATTTATAGATATAAGGTAGCTAATAGGAGTAGACAGGCGCGTGAGAGCGCGTGGAGGACCTAAAGCTCAATGCCCACCCCTTATATAAATTAAGAGACACCCTTTGGCAACCGTGGTTGCCTCCCTTTTCTCTCTCATACAAACTCTAGGACACCGGGTCAGCCACGCGTTGCCACGGTTACGCGTCAGCTTGCTCATGCCCTCCCAATCTCGACTCTGGTCTTATAGTTACATGAAACCAAGTGGGGCCATGTAGGAGAGCAGGTACAGAGCAACCAGGGCATGGTGCAGCAGACAAGGCGTGGATCAGAGTCTTGGAGGGGGTGGCCACTGGCGTGCATTTCGTTTCAAAAAAGAGACACTGTCAAAATATTCTTTTTTCATGTCCAAGGTCGAGGCTGACATCCAGGTACACCAGTCAAGACGCACCCACGGCACTCTATCTGGGTCTGAATTGGACCGACTGTCGATCTCTTATTGACTTTGACAGAGTGTTTCAGGGAGCGGGGACACAGAGATTATCGGTCGATGGACACAATGTACGTCCGTTGTCGTCATGGGGTATACGGAGTGCTCTGTTAGCGAGACATGTTGCATTGCATTGATGATTCCATGTGTGGAGTGGCTTGAGAAAAAGCCTACTCCGGATTCGACAGCCTGGATATGTTGAGAAATCGTTTCACGTGACTGCAGAGAGTTGTCCATCTTGTGCAAGGCACTAGCGTGGCCACCCCTGCATGTTTTTTTATTGTCACCTGGCTGCCTGCGATCTTCATTGCACCCAAGGTTTTCATTTTACCATTGTCAGGACACTGGTTAGCTCACAGTAGCTGGAGGTTTATAGCTGTTGGAGATTCGTTTGAAGCTTATCGTCTAATTGTACAGCATTAGCCGGGCGCATCAAGCTCGAGTACAGATGTTGCTGTTTCACACACTAGAGCTGCCTAGAGCAGCCACGTGCTACAGTCCCACATCGTCGGCTGCCTCGGTAGACGGAGTATGGTGCCTGACGGCTGTCTCAAGTCATTTCTTTTTCCACGGTCTTCTCCAAGAACGAAATCAAACGCACAGCCAAACCACCCTTGAGTTGGACGATCTGTCCATCAGTGCAAACAATGACGACTTGATGTGAATAAATCAGCCACCGCCACCACGACTTTTGTTTTAGGCGGTAGGCTCTCCGACAGGGTTGCTGTCGGCGGCTGCACTGTTGCTACTCCAGTGCCGCACCTGTAGGAGCCATCTACGGAAAATGTCCTAGTCTTGATCCGGCAAGATATAGCCGGATGATTGTCTCAAAGCTCACGGAACAGTCTAACAAAGACAGAGTAAAAGCCAGAGAATAATGAAAACCGGAAATCTACGGAAAACAGCCCAGGGTGTAATACCCCAGCCAGATGAAGATCTTCGATTGCTGTTGAACCATGTGTGCTGCGTGTGTTTAACCGAAACACAGGCTTAGCAACGGATAGTGGGCAACTAAAACTAACTAACTCCAACGGCTTTGCTGAGAGCTTAGGAGTCATCGTCAGGCGGACACAGCTCGGCGCCAAGAAGGTCTACAAGAGATTAGCACACATTCTACGTCATTTCGCCGAGTATGGTCTCAAACAAGCCCATGCTCATCGTTCTAATCACAGTAATCTGAGATCCCGCAACTGTGCATGGCTGCTCAAAAAAAATCGTCGTCCTCTCCATTATGCACACTTGCAATCACAGTTAAAATCTTCATGTGTGTTAGCCGAGAGACTGCGTGTGGTCTGCAAAAGGCCTTCACTCTCCCACTGGGGAAGACCCTGCCTCTGGAGGGTGGAGGAGCACCCTGGTGGTGCCATTGTGCTCTCATTTTGCAACCAAGAAGATCCTTCAACACTAACCCTGGCATTTACCTTCGGTAATATCTCCCCCTGGTAGTGATCGGACCCCCACCCCGCCTGAGCAATGCGGTTGGGGGGGCTTGCCCTTCACACACATGTGCATGGCCATGCCGACTTGCTGACAACCATGCACCGAAAACCCATGCATCTACAAAGCACCAGCTCACCATTGGGTACTCTAGCATCAACCTGGGGCCAAGGTTAGTCTACTGAGAACCATGCTGAAGTTTCGGGCATGCCAGAACAGGAGAGGATCATGCAGTGGTTTAGACATGAAGTACAGAAGACTTGTGTTGAAACGACAGCAGCCGGAAACAGCACTTGCTGTCAATATTCCGTATAAACTGAACCCTTTCGGGGACACCTACTCTCCGATATCAGCAGAAACCCACTGGGAATTCTAACCAGTACAGGCTCGTACGGGTTTTGGCCATGAAACACCTCAGCTCCCGCAAGGAGCCGTTGAGCTCGGTAGCAGTGATCACAGGTATCCCGGGGTTACTCTAGGGTTTCTTGAGATATTATGGAGTTCGTCATTGACAACACCCCCTCTTACCCCGTATTGAAACAGCAATGATGCTGAAAGCAACAATGGATTGACAGATGAAATGACAGCAATGCTGACAGCAACAATGGAATGACAGCTGTCACCGCCATGGATGCGAGATGAGTCTTGTGCTGGTTTTATTCCATTAGACTCTCGACAGGGACAGATGTCTACTTTCCTCAAATTCTATATATATATAAGTCTATGACGTCCGTCACTTGTTCTACGCCCTGGACTGGGGCTTTTTCGGTCCCGGATTAAAGAATCCCTCCTTGACCAGTTGAGAAACCAAAAAGTCCTGGCCAATGTCTGCGATAAAATCAAACTCGGTGGGATCTCGGTCCAGACCAACCCGTGCACAATCTATACAAATGTGACCCGTGAGTCCCCAAATAGGAGGCAGCATTTCTGTGCGAGCCAGCGTACTAGTGTGGAACGAAGCAGGGTCCGGCTCGGGGCCTCTCTTGCTGAGAAGACTCTCGGAAGTTTGCTCCGTTTGGGCAACCTGTGTGCGCTCTCCTGGCCTAACCTGAGGAGCAAAGGCCTCGGAAAGCAGCTCGTCAAGTGATACTAACCCTTTGCCATCGCCCTTGTGAATGTTTGGGTATCGGTGTGCATTGTGGCTGAACGAGTGCATAATCCAATCCACGCCAGTCTTGCCCCATGGTCCTCGGGGAAAAGCGTTGTAAAACTCTTCGCCATCCAGGGTATGTTTAGATAAGAAGTAATCTAATGGAATGGAGAAGACTGATTGCACCTCGTCAAAGTTTAGATTAGGGCATATTTCCGAGTATTTCAGAAAGTGTCCGCTGAGCTTGGCACGAGCAAACGCAACACACGGGACAACACCCAGCCCGTTTCTGGAGACAAAGGGTGGGAGCTCACAAAGCTTCTCGACAGATAAGAGAGGGTTTTCGTGAAGAAACGTGGGCTTTTCCGACCCCCTGGTGTCTCTTCCTCCACCCACCGGATTCATCAGAATGCTTTTGGTGTCCTCATTGACGAACTCTCCAAAAAGTCCCACCTCCTCGTAGGCTTCTCTCAGAGCAATACTCCAGGCCGAAAATGACGCCGATTCCGACAAGGTCTTCTCCAGGTCACTTGACAAAGCAGGGTCCACATTTTCCCACATGTCAGCCTCGATATGACTGACGTTGGATCCATCCAGCTCCAGGTCCAGCTTGCCTCCAGGAAGCGCCACTTGGCCGGGGAAAGACCGGAGATTCGCGGATCGCACTGTGAACAGAACATGCAACTCCTTTCCATCAGGCTTGTTTGCATTTGCGACCTCAAACAGCACAATCAGAACTGCGCTCCGACGTGAAAGCGGAGTGGTGTACCATGGGGTGGTGCCGATCTTGGGGCGTTTCTGACCAGGAAAGTCACGTGGGCCGGCCTGGGTGGCGTTCTGAAGCCGCTGCTTTTCGAATCGCTTAAAATTCCCCAGAATCTCGTCGGTAGACATGTCTGTTGTGTGAAGACGGTGAAACTGGTACCTCGCCAAAGTGTACTGCACCAGAAAGCTTATTATCTGTGTGGGGTATTAAACATGATTATTTCATTATATCAGATAAGCTCGCCTCTTTTTCACCATGGAAGCTTATATGGGCTAATGGGAGGGGGAGGTCATGTAATAGCATCCACTGAATGGTTCAATGGCTTCAATGGAGTTTTTTGACGTTCCGAGGCACTGTTGGGCAATTTCCCCTCTATTTTAAGGCTTCATTGGTCTGAATGTCAAGGATTTACTTCGAATGGATTGGTTCTGCCAAGGTGGTCTCCAACATGATCTGGCTCATTTCCACCTATCCGTCATACCCCACAATGTCAATAACAAGCAGAATCAAACTGATCCACCCGCCTGTGTTGTATTATCTATATGCTATTATGTCTGTTGATGTCTGTTAGATCAAGGGTCTTTGGTTCGTATGAATGTTATGCTGGGGCTGCAGCTGTTTCCTTGATGATGCCGTTTCGTGCTGCAATCAGAGGACTGTCTTTGCCGAGAATGCTGACAAAGTCGGTGATGGTTTCTCCTTGCACCCTCTGTTCGGGCATGCGGCCATTCTGGGCCAGGCCTCGGATCAGGTCCTCATCACCCACCACCTTCATGCAATCCACCTCCGGCGGCTTTCCCGTGGCAATTGTGGCTGCGTCCACGAGGATCCGGGCCGTCAAGCCCCATACGTCATACCACCCGCGTTCTCCAATTGTCTTGTGGGTCTTTCGCAGCACGTTGAAGTGCAATTGTGGCCAGTGGATTCCGCCCCAGTTCCACTTTTGCAGCCGGTACCAGCCCTCGCCTTTCTTGGTGAACCGGTCAAACGGCGCCTCAAAGTACTCGTACACCTCGGCATGGTCCTCGACCCACGGATGTAACGTATCCAGCACCGAGGGGGCCGATTTGAGCGAGCTGGGCGAGTCGTGGTACTTGTACTCGTCAAAGTTGCCAGGCTCAGCCAGCTTGTTGATCTCCACCACTCTCCCGTAGGCCACACACGGCTTGACCGCCAGAAGGTTGTAACTGAGATATGAAGGAAGCTCGCACAACGGCTCGATCTCCACAGCGAGATTCTTGTTGAGCGGTGGCGTCAGACAGTCGTGCGTATCGACCTCGGGCGACATGTGTGTGTTGATGGACAGGTCTCCAATGACCCGTTGCTCCGAGTCTGTGCGATCAATGGATACCAGTCCAACCTCCTCCCAGGACTCTCGTCGCGCTACCTGGAGCGCAGACTCGGTCTCAAAATCGGCCTTTCCGCCAGGAAACGCCACGTGGCCCGAGTAACTCCGCATATTGTGTGCTCTTTGTGTCAGCAACACGGACAATCCGTTCTCGCTCTCGAAAAGCAATACCAGAACAGAAGCCCGGCGGGACAGAGGCAGCTCGGACCAAACCGAGTTGCTAGTCACGTGTTGCGACGTCCGCGCGTACGCCCGCAACGAGTTGAGCAAACGTGACATGGTGTTGTTGCTGGCGTCCAGAATGTCGTGATGTCGATGTTGGAAGGTGAGATGTTGGGTAAGCTGCATGTCAGGAATTGAAGGTTCAGAGTTAGTCGAGCAAGGGGAACGTGGTATAGAGTGATCTATGGGGGGTTGAGGGGGTTTTAACACCCCTGGTGTGCCTTGTGAGGCTCCCTGATTAGTTTTAAAGTCTTAAAATATAAATTTTTGCATTGTCTCACCTAATTCAACACGAACATTCATTCACTCCGTTTACGACGTTGCCAAATCATTTATCGGAAATAAGGTTTCTAATGACCGATTTAAGGCCGAACATAATATTGATGATTGCGGACTACTGAGGGGATTTTATTGGTCCTAGTAGAAAGATAATCATTGATCTCTATGATTTGTCCGAATTCCCAAACTTCTATGATTCCACGTACGAAACTGAGTGCTGCAGAGTCACTGTTCTTGCTCCACTATACAAATTAAGTTTATTAGAGTGGAGGTCGGGTTTTGAAGACTCTCTCAAGAGTGTAGTTTTTGGCTTGTGATCTAGAAAAGAATATTTCTGGGTTAATTTTGTTTCAAAATGCAGTCAAGAAAAATACATTTCTTTTAGACAGCCGTTAGATTCTTCTAGAGAGTCATCCAAGAAAACTCTAATTAATTTAAACACCTCGTTTTCCACATGTCCAACTTGTGTGGGGAGAGAGATAACTCTTCTCAAGTTCAGACTCCAGTCTAACCTGTCATTCTGCTTCTTTTTATATCGATTTCTTGTTTCTGTGTTAATAATTGCTTCCTACAGATCGAGTTCCATGTCGGGTCATTGAAGCTGCATGTTCAGAAGCCACAGTTTTGAATGATTGATTTTGGCCAGCGTAGAGTCGTTGGCGAAATTTAAATCATTCCAATGGATTGTAATTGGCTTGTTTTCTATTTATATCCACTTTTGAGGTTTTCTTGCGATTTATTTCCCGTGATTTTGGCGTCTCGAAGTTTTCGCACAGTTCATGTTCCAGTTACGCATACTACTTGGTGGGGCAATAGGATAAAGGGTAGGATTATGAGATAATTATAAGGAAAGATGGAAAATACCAAAACAGTCAAAAACGAGCTGAAAGCGATGAATAAACGATAGAATCCGGTTACGGGGGCGACAAATAACACACCCAGCTATCTCATTATACATTTTCAAGCCCGAATCTCCATCCAGAGGCGATTCTTGAAATGCGAGTTTTGCAAATTCTAGCGAGTCCAATGAAAAGTATAGGGCATATTCATATGAACAATTCAGAGCCAGGACGTTTGTAATTGATACTAATATATAATTCAAGTTGCTACAGTTGGTAATACTTCAGATACTTGAGGTTCATTGATTACTCACTTCTGCTCTACCACACAAAGAGAGATAAGATCGAATATCTCACAATTTCGAGTAATCATGGAGCTACAATACCGAGGATTAATCAAAATGAAGGCAACCATCTCATATGATAATCTCCAATAGTGGAAGCGAGATTTTGCACATTGGAAATCACACTCATGAATAATCTCCAACCCCAAAATAGGCTTTTTCAAACGTACCCCGCCAAGATAGAGTTTTGGTCTACTATCAACCTGTCTCCATCACTGGATTTGGCACCTTCAGAACACGACACTTGGACCAGATTGAGAACTGTTTGAGTTGCCAGAGACACAAACATACGCACAGAATCACACAACATGTTCAGATCATCGCTTAAAACGGCCCCTCGGCTACTTCGAGCCACTCCTCGAGTGTCGGTTCGAAATGCTTCGACCACAAGTACCACCTACAATGTTGCTGGAGGCGCCAAAACAGCCAAGGGCCCCAAGCGGTCGTGGTGGAAGTACCTGGCTGCTGCTTTTGTGACTGGAGGAGTCGTTGGAATGACCGTATCGCCCACCAAGGTGATGGAGATTGCGCTTAACAGCTTGCCAGACATCAACAACGAGTCGTACAAGAAGATGGCCATCAGAGACACAGAAGAGCAGATGAAGAAACTGCCCATTATCAAGGCGCTGATGAAGGACTCGCGGTTCCGGCTGGTCCGAGGCTGGGAGGGAATGGACAAGGACATGCAAGATCACTCGTTGACGGGGTCCACTGAGACCATGAACCGAGTGGGATACATTACTATTCCGCCGTACATTTTCATTAACGATAACGACATGGAGGCTGTGACCGTCATGCATCTGGGCCACCACGTGGCTGGATATCCCTACACTGTGCACGGAGGCGTGATTGCCACCATTCTGGACGAAGCTCTTGCTCGAGCAGCTTTTCTGGCCTTCCCCAGCAGATCCGGAGTCACTGCCAACCTGAAAATCACTTACAAGGCTCCCGTTCGAACCGACCAGTTTGTCATGGTCTGCACTCGAGTCAAGGAGTCCACAGACAAGAAAGCTCTTGTGACCGGCACCATTGAGACCGCCGAGTTCCAGAAGCCTCCTCTTGTCGAGGCATCTGCCGTGTTTGTGGTCCCCAAGGGCTTCAAGTTGAAACCTCTGTCTCACCACCAGAAGGATTGAAGTATAAGTTAGAACAGACATATACAACTACAATGAAATACAAAGGTCACACACACACGAGTATAAAATGTCATATTACCTTCTACCAAGGATAATTCTCCTTTTCAGTATCCCTTCCTTTGCCTCGCTCCTCATCCTGCTTAGCCATTGCCTCCAAATATGGCACCAGAACAGATCCGTACTTTTGCAAGCCCTTGTATACACTAACATCCGAATCCCAGTGTCTTACACCATCCAAAAGACGTGCTGAACAGTATGGTTCCTGAGCAATCTGCGTGATTGGCAAAAAGTACGTTCTAATAGTGAAAATGATAGCTCCGGACTTTGGAAGACGTCTTAGACTCTGTCGTTCACTTCGAAACATGAGCTGATCAACTCCAACCGCATCCTCAGCAGTGTACCAGCCAATGGTATCTGAATCTTCGGATCCAATGGCATGAGACCAGGCCAGATCTTTGTCGGTCTGAATGAAGTAGTTGTTTCTGTTGACAGCTCGTTCGGGGCTCAGTCTCTGGAAGAAACGCTCCATTCCTGTCTTGAGCTTGGAGTTGAAATGAGGCACGTCTCCCGAAGTGTGGATCTCTGCCAGACCCATATTGAGCTTGTCTGTGAGCCTCCAGAAGCCAGAGAGAATGATAGAGCCTGCCTTGAGGTAGTATTGGCCGTCTTCACCCTCAATCATGATGGCCAGATCGTCCTGCAACCACTTGCCACACATTGTCATGGGATCTTCTTTCCACGGTCGAGATCTCAGGTCAAAAATCTCTCCAGTATGCAGATTGGACATGACTCCGGGAGAAGTGAACTTGAATAGACTGGGGTATCTGGCAGTTAGATATCGTGAGAGTTCATCAACGAGCTCTTCGACTGCAGGAACAGCACAGGGCTCTGTCTTGTTCAGCTGGTCTCCTCTTTCTTGGATTCGTTCCATTTTTCGATCATGAAACTCGGGCCATTCATTGTCCAGCTCGATCCAGTCATCCCAGCTCATGCTTCTGATTCCCATAGTGACGAAATAATTGTGTTTGAAAGGTCGGTAGGGAAGAGCTTTGGTGTGAGACACACTCCATTCCGGATAAGGAGCTGGTACGGGAGTGACAAACGGATGAGGTGTCCAGGTTCCCCATTTCCGTTGCGACTCGTCTCCAAATGCCGGCTTTTCATCCATAGAGGTGATGGAGCTCGCTCGCTGCCATTTTTTGGACCAGTTGTAGCGTCTTTTGGAGATCACCACATGGTAGAGGCCAAAGAATACTGAACCTGAAAGCAGTGCGATCCAGAAGATGATCATGTTGGACACAGACATTGAATGAGATTTTCAATCAGCCACTCCTGACACCTTTTATACTGCTATCATTATCCACCCACTAGCCCCACAAACTATGTCATCTAAGATAAGGGAGAGAGACATGGGGAAGGTCAAAAAAAGGCGTCTATAACGATACGGGTTAACTTAAACAGGTGAACGAGGGTTGAAAAAGAGCACCAATTTTTGACAAATCTGTTCCAGTCACTTATTACTGTAGCCATATCTTCATGAAACTGTTCTCTTAGCCGCTCAAGACCATCTATCCCTCTATCTCTCTTATCATGGTTAGGTTCAAGATAAGACATGGAGACGCGAAATCAAGAGCAACTCGATAGTGCGGAGAAGAGATACGACAACGAACCCTGCGAATCTTTGCCGTTATGAGAAAAGGTGTAACCCTTAAGCGTGATCTAGCTGGAGGCGTAGTTGCCCAAAAGGGCAAAACGTGGGTATACCTGATAAGAGGTGGTGGTAGGTTTTTGATGGTATAAGAAAAGTAGGTAGGGTTTAGTCTGAATACCAAGGAATTTTGGGCTCTATTAAACAACTTCAATACCAACATTCTGGTGTATTTCCTTCTCATCTCCTCTTAAGTGATAATCAGTTACAACAATAAAGTTTCATAATAAGCTATTGAATAAAGTTGTAGTAAATCTTAAAATTAGAATTCGAAACCTTAAATTCAATATTTTCACAGTGCCAACGCCACATTTTTCAAAATTTCACGAAAATCCGCAATAGTTTAGTGGCTAGAATTTCCGCCTGTCAGAACATCTGTTCAGCACGCGGGGGACCGGAGTTCAATTCTCCGTTGCGGAGGTTTGGTTACGGCCATATCCTGGTGAAAATACGGCTTCCCGTCCGATCAGCCATAGTCAAGCACCAGAGAGCCTAGTTAGTATTGTAGTGGGAGACCATACGAGAATCCTGGGTGTTGTAATATTTTTTTGCTGTTTTGTGGCATTCTTTTGAGTCTGTGTGTGTATTTTTTATGCTTCTTTGGCTTCACTATTCGCATCTTAAGAGTCGTGCGTTCGACAAGCACCTTTTGGCCTGCACGACAATTATGGTTCCACGGTTCCATCTGATGAGCTTCATTTTTGTACAATACGATGGAATTCAGAGAGAATAACGATATGGTGGATATATGGGCAGTGCGAACCCTCCATTTTTTGATCTACACTCGCCAGGCTACTATGAGTAGTGGTTGTAGTGTAGGTGGATTAAGAGTAAAAGACTATAGAACTTGTTTAGTTGCTCATATGACGACAGACAGATGCTCTCTGAACGACAAGGGTAGTTTGCATGAGAGAAACAAAGCTTTGGAACACATACAGGGGACTGAGAGGAACATGTGTGTTGATTATCACCCGAGAGCAAGCATGCGTACATCTGCACTCCTGCAGCCCAAGTTTGAGAGCAGACGATAAGTACAGACAAGGCAGCCGCTGAGGCAGAACACGATGCATGTCAATACTCGCGAGACTGAGTCTGTAGAACTGGCATGGTAGACGTCGAGTTCCTAAAGAGGCAACCAATGAGGCCAGACGGCGCCAACGAGAGCACGTAATGGGATGATCAATGCAAGTGCTGGAATGTGATCATGTAGGTGTGGGCAGATGTCGGCCCGAGGTGCCGAGTCCAAGGTGTATATAAGGCGACTAATTCCTGTCATGATACATGTCCAGTCAGGCAGATCTAGACGATGAGGTAGGGCTAGAGGGCTAAGAATTGAGCTATCAGAGAGAAGATGGGACCTGTGACTGAGTTACCACTAAAGTGGATCCCAGGAGTGAGTAACTACGTTATCAGATCTCTGTTAGGTGCTTCTGAATAGTTGTGGACCAGTCTGCAAGGAGCTCTTCAGCGTCAGTAGAGAGCGTTGCCTTGTGCTAACTACCTGTAAGAATGGGTTGTAATCGCTCAGATCACCACGTTGGATATATTAAGGGCCATTTAAGTGAACTTCATTTCCGCTCAGGAGATTGAGTCTCTCTCCGATGTCGAGAAGACTACGTCCTTGTCCCTAGCCAGTGATCAGAGAGATTGGCCAAGGACTCTGGGGACTGTTGAGATTGTTTGATAGATGAAACAAGAGTGATAACAGAGAACATCTGGAGACTACAGCTGTCATTCTCAACCTCTCAACATAGCACTGCACATATCCTAGAAGGACTACTATTCTAATGATAGCCTACGGTAGAATGTGTACTGCGAATTGTTTCGACTAGCCGTTTGCTTACTCTGAAGTGCCCTTTGATCATTCCAAGCAAATCATCATCTTGAAGCAAGCCCGGCGAGGAGAATGGCTTCTCCGATGGAGACTATGGGTGATACAGCCCCGTATAGACCAGTAGAATGTCGCAGAAGAAATAGCGTGTGGAGGGGTGGGCATTAATACACCCAAAAAGAGCTCCTTCAAAAGTGGTCCTCAACAACTCCTCCTCAAAAGGTATCCCTCTAAACCCCTTCTGGAACATCTGAACCACACATAATCTGGCCTGTGACATAAGAATACGTCTTCATGTGGTAATACCGCGACTAACAGGTTCATTTTGCTCAAACCACCTTTCCAGACCACACTTGGGATATAGAAGACTCTAGCGATCTGCAGTCACCTTCACTCTGATTAGTCATCCAACTCGAGAGGTGGTGGACATACAAATACCCCCGCCAGTCACCTGACCTGCTCTGACCCGAAGATGAACCCTATTAGCCGACATAGAGAGCAACAATCTGACGA